>VWZZ01003901.1:282412-338589 GCA_013399095.1 Psophia crepitans
CCCCGGGCCGCCCGCCAAGGGGTCGGGGCGGTCTCTGCCCTCCGAGGTCCGCTTCTCTCACGCCCGCAGCTGCGGGAGACTAGCGGGCGGCTCCGGGACCGGGAGCGAGTTCCCCCACATCAGAGCCCTGTGTTTTAACTTCCTCCGGTTCCAGCGCTGGGGCAGGCGGCCATCAGTCCCCGGAGACGCGGCGCAAACCACTAACCCGGCTAACCAGAACCGTCACTGCTGGTGACTCCGCCCGCAGACGCTTCTCAGACCTTACCGGGAAGCGCTGCTGGAAGTCGTCATGACCCTATGTAAGAAATGCCGATTTCAAGTCCTTGTGAAAGGAGACTCCCACGAATTTCAGTAAAAAGACAAAACAAACATGCTCCCTTGCATCGCTGATACAAGCGAAGCCATGTCATAACTTGCAAAGCGTTCGCGGGATTTGTTGCCAACAAAGACGCTCCCCGCTAATCAGCCGTTCCCCTCACAGGAGCTGGTTCTGCTCTACCAGCAGGAGCCCTTGGTTGACACAACAGGCTGACCATCTTTCTAATACACCAATTTTTCATGTATCACTAAAACAGATTCTAAAATTAATCCTGCAGACTTGGGGAATGCCTAAAGTCCCTTTACACCTACTTTGACATGTCTGTGCAGAACCTAGGCAAATACTGGATGATCAAAGTAGACACGCTGACACGAACTGTTTGGCACCAGTGTTTATGGCAAACGGCTGCAGAGGGGGTTTTGTTGCAGTCTGCAGTCACCTCAAAGAGCATGTGAGGTTCACATACTCCTGCGGTTCCACTTGCAACCCTGGATATTTCTGCCAGCTCCCAACTGCGTTGTCACGCTGCCCTGCCAGCCAAGCTACTTATCTGCACGGCCTCTACTCTTGGGTCACGGCAAGCAGTGGTCACTGCCCCGTAAATGGCAGCATGGAGCCAGTTGAGTCCACTTCGATTCTGCACATCCACAGAGTCAACATACCTTGCAAAAAGATCGGGCACGTTTTTCTAGCTAGACTAGTACTTTTGCCTGACTGGTATGATTTCACCTGGAAACGTGCTGAGGTTCTCCATTTTCTTTCCTTTCGGGATAAGAAGGAATTTATCTAGTTTTAGCCAACAGACTGCACAGTGGTACGGAAAGTGGTCATCCATCTGCAGATCAGTTTACCAACTGCTGCTCTTTAAGAACCATACCGTGCTCAGCAGCACACTGGTTGGCCCCTCAGCTGACAGCTACACATCAAATACACAGGCCCTGCTACCAGCATCACATCAGGTTAGAGCTAATCCATCACAATCATTTCCTGATTTTTCAGAAAACCAGCACTGACCATCCAGAAAAGAATGGTTTGCAGAAGGGCAAAAGACAAATTGTGGGACCCTAAAATGTGGAACGGTGAGACTTCTGACTGCCGCCGTTCACTAGATCACTCAAGGGCATGTTAGGATTGCACAGTGCCTGACATCAGCACAAGGAATTCTGGCCTTTCCCTACCCAGAAAGCAGAATATATACTGTACAGAAAAATCATCTCCATATGGAAACAATGATTTATCATGATAGCAAATGCTTGTCAGGGCAGTTACATTTCCACCTCCATCTAGAAGAAAAAAATGCAATCACAAAGGATTTGGGATTCAGGAACTGTGAAACTGTTCTCCATGTAATAAAAGGATTTGATTTTCTTCACAGAATGTTTTTGCTTTGAAGAATAAAATACAGTTGTGTATACACACGAAAGAAATCAACTCTGTTAGAGATAAAGTCTTTATGATATTTGTAATCAAAATTTGTTAATAGCCTGAAAATACCCCTGCAGAAGACCCATACTCTTGAATTTTAAGGATGAAATTAGAGGAGACAAACTGAATACTTGCAGGGCAGAGCAACTGCAACTACTGTCTTTGGAGGAGACTTGGAGCTATGCACAGTCCCACCGCATCACCTCACTTCATATTCTTGTCAAGTGGATCTACTTTCTCCTATACATACCATCTTGCATTCAGTTAACTTTTCAGAGTGCAAATACTAATTCATATCATCAGAATTTGCTCTTCCAGCAAGTACCGTAAGGAGGTCCTTACAGTAGAGTGAATTAGCTATGAACTAACAAAAGCTCGTTGCATTAACCAAACAGTAGCCGTGAACGTGTGTGGGCGCTAGGACAGTGAGCTTGCCACTACCATGCACCAGCTGCTACGAGACAAGTCACCGTTACAAGCGGTCCAAACCCTGCAGCATTCCTCTGTCTGACCTCAAGCCCAAGAGGTAAAGTGACAACCTGACTTACAGAACATACGTCATGGTGTAACACAGCCTTATCACCCAGGGAGGACGCCTCTAATTTTATACTTTATTTAGGTTCCCAAGCTCCTGATCCAAATCCTGGCTTCTTCCCCTCACGCCTTTTTCCTTTTCTTTTTTCTTTTTCTTAATTTTTTTTAAGGAAAAAACCAAACAGTTTCTAAGTGGGTGGTAGTGGTGGAGTTCCTCTCCCTCCTCCATATCTAGTCACAAAGTCAGAGCAGCTACACGTCCTTCTGTTTGCCAGTTTTTGAACAGGAGATTCTTGGGAGAAGGTAAGGGTTGGATCAGGGCTCTCCTGCAGACAAATTCTAGCACACGTAGTACACAATCAGTTAGGTTTTACAGTATAAATTAATTCAATTTTCTGTGGAATCTTACAATTAACATATTTGAAAGAAATGAGAATCAGGAAGTAAGCCCAAAGGCTTTACCCAAAATACCAGCTAGATCCCAGCTACCGCTCCTAAGAGCCATGGCAGCAATGGAGTGCGGCACATGAGCACAAGTGCGTGGGAAGAGAGAGAAGCAAGTCGCTGCTCTACAGACAAGTTTGCAGTCAGTTTTGCTGATAAAGGAGGGTTTCGGGCACTTGTAAGCTATTGTATATTCGAACTATGCGAGTATTTTATACGAGGTAATATTTGAATAAGGTACTTCAGTTACAGGGTTACTTCGTCACTCTTAATAGTTTCAGAGCCTATACATTTGTAGGGGTTTTGTTGTTCTCCTTTTAAGCACACAAGAGTTTCAGTGGTTTGCAACATTCTTTCGGTTCCATTGTTTGACTTTGGCTGGATTTCTCAGCCACATGCCTGAATGCTTCAGAGAGTCCTTACTCGTTATCTAGCAAAAGGTCGTTTCTGACAATACCCCATTCTTAGCAAGCACTGTTTTCAGTTTACTAATTACCGACTGAGATGCTTTGTGTCTCAGTCCTACTGCTTTTAAGTATTTCAACAAACTGCTGACACTTCTGGAAGGAGACCCCTTAGAAAGCAGTGATTTATGCCTGCTTTTTGCCACCACACACCTGATGTCACTTCTTTCAGTTGCTCTGTACATGTTCCTGCGTCATTCCAAGTGTCGTGTGGCAGATCTATCCAATGCCTGACAAAGTTAGCCCTGGTTTTAGAGCTTTGAGTGCCTTGATGACCTGCGTATATTTCAACGTTATATGCCAATAACCTCCTGGGATGCCAATATTGTTAACTGTTACATCACCTCCTTCTGAGTCTCACTGGGCCTTCTGGAATCTTTTAATTATGTCCTAACTGTTGGTCTAGGTATGGTGCCACCGCCCTCGCCCAGATTTCTGTAACTCTTATATTGCATTACAGCAACTACTGTTTTCTTCAGAAGAATACTGCCTCACAATATTTCTTCAGAATATTTCTTCAGAAGAATATTGCCTTATTCGTCAGCATTTCTACATACAAGGCTTTACGGCATTTACATTATCTCTGCAGGGAGTCACTCAATTCGATCCTCAAACATGCTATTTTGCAGTGATCGTGTTCCTGTTAAATGCTATATTTTCATCTCCTGCTCTCAGGCTTAACTTCCTGATAATATCATCACACTCAGCCTCATCAGTTTCAGCAGTAATCAAGCAATCAGCAATTAAAGTACATACTAGGAATATTACCACATATTTCATTATTTTTCCTCTACTCTTTCACTGGTTGATTGAACCCCAAATAATAATTACAAATTCTACATTGTTTCTAGGTAGTATTAAACAGACACAGCAGAAGATGCCTTATCTGGCTGTACTTGCCAATATTCATCCCCCTTTCCCCTGGATAGCATCATAAAAAGTCCTGTTTATTTTTCAGAGTGAAGACCACTGTTTGCACATGACTATTTTGTGGACTATAAACAAGTATCTAACACTCCTTCATTTGGAAAAGCATCTGATTTAGTTGCAGCATTTTTCAAAAACGAAATAGGACCTCTGAAAAAATGTAACTTGAATAGTTCCTTTGGCCCATTATTTCCTTCTCCTTCCTTTTCCAATCCCCACTGTCACGCAGCTGGACTTGTACCTACCATGGGATTAAAATACAGGCATCTCACCCCAGCAAGTCCACATTTCATCCCAGCAGAACCCCACACGGTCACAAGAGGATTGCCAGTGCATGTCAGAATAACAAAGACCAGTTAACCAAGTCATTCAACAATAATGCAGTCAGATACCTACAAAGGTAGTTTTAACATTCATGGGATAGGTGCCACCAAATGGCAATGTCGCACATCACATTCCAGTTGTGCTTTTCCTAAATGTGTGAACAGGGTGTCAGATTTTGAAGAGAAGAGCTTGTTGTCACTTCTGTATGGAGAAATTACTGCAAGCAGCAGAAACCACAAACTAAATTTGGGATTGAAGTTTTTGAAAGAGGAAGTCTGTGTGGGACCGCACTCATGGAGGAATGTGTGTAACATAAATAGACTTTATAAATATGCTAAGAAAATACCCAAATAATGCATTGCTGATTTCTCCCCAACAGAAACCCAAACACCTGTTTCCACTTCGCAGAGGTTCAGCAGTAGTCTTTGTAGCCAAATTTCTTCCATCTGGACATGCTAGCATAAGGCACAGTATGAGAACCATAGCCCTCATTTCACTAGGTGCCCCTGCAAAGGAAGTTAAGTGACTTTTTTCTCTTTTTTTTTTTGCATAATGCCTTGTGACGCATCATACATCAGTTCTGATCAGAGAGCTCCTGTTCATAATTCACACTTCAAAGCAGTTTTAAGTAAGATCCTACACTCATTTGAAATCATAAACAAAGTGATTCAAACTCTAACTTTTGTTAGCATCTAAGATCTCTCCTAATGAGTACTGGTTACATTGATAATCAGTTATGCTCTTCATAGGTTTTTATCCAGGTGTTACTCTGAACACCTATTGAAGTTTGAATAGCACATATAACGAGACATGACAGACAACTTCTTGAACAGCCTTAAACACAAATAAAGTGTTAAGGAACTTGGCTTTTAAACCACCCTGCTTTGCCCTTCCAAATAGTAGTCAGCAGCATAGGGCTATGAGACGGACTCAGACAGAGCACCCACCTTTGCCACTCCAGTAGGTGCACCATTTGGCTAGCTTATTATTTCACCTATTTAAAGCTCCATTTGGTAATTTTCCACTAGGATTAGCTTCTGAAAAGAAACTCCACAAAGGTTCCAGTGTAGTCCTCCAAAACACAGGTCTCAGATTGTCTGAATATGTATCACTGCTTTTATTTGCATTTCAAACAACTCAGATGAAAGTACAAATGCCCATAAAGGCAGCAGGTGCTCAGAAAAAGCCTCAAAAACAACCCTTAAAATAACTGCATACGTACACAACTACTCTCCAGTGTCATTTATGATCCCAAACAGCTCCTTCTGTCTTCCTGGAATAAGGCAAGCCATTCTTGCAGCGCTTAATTGGTTCTAGGGGTAACCAAGTCCAGCTGCTCTGTCTAGCAAGGCAGCACAGCTGCCTTCTCTCAGTCCAGAGGAGCTGAGGAGAGGGAAAAAAAATGGAAAGTACCCACCACTTCAAGAGCTCCATTCCCAGGGTCTCACAAACCTGACTAGAATCTGGATTGGAATTTTAAACAGATCCCTTAGGAGCTGCAGTTGGCTTCCTAGGCAACCAGGGTGGCTGCATCGCTGCCTGCTTACATGGAGATAGGAGGAAGGGGAGGAGGCTGTGGAGATATATATATATGTATATAGATAAAATTGCCCTTATACACTCACAGGAGGGTTTCCTAGTTCATAAATATTCTCGCTGCAAGCTGTGATTTTTAGTTAAATTCAGACTCGACTTGCCAAAGTGGTAGGCAGTACAGTTATTCAGAGTGACAGCTTTTAGTCCTTCTGTTGCTGGGTGAGTTGGGACCAAATGGTTAGATGCCAGCAAAACTGGCTTTAGAGTATCTGAATGCTTCCCTGCGCCTGAGGAATGCCCAGGTGCCTTGCAGGGGAAAACATCTGACCCTTCTGGTGGGCAGAACTAAAGAGTTGTCCAGAAAGGTGAATTTTAAGCACATTATATTATTTCCCTGTTGTATCTAGTTCTCAAGGAAAGTGGCAGCTTTACAAGTCTAATTAGGGAAACCTACTCAGAAAAAAAGCCCTCAGCACTATTATCACTGCCAACCTCCTTATTATCCCAGTCTCTGATATGCTTCAAACCTGCTCATGAGGGGCCCCAGCCAGACATGAAAAGTGATGGCTGTTCCTCCTTAGTCATTGTCCTTCTCTTAAAACCAACACCAAGGGCACCCATATAGCAAATGTGCATCACACACTGCTATCCAAAATCTGAACATGAGAACTGCCTTGGGATACTTAATGGGGACACACACAGAAGCTGACGTTGACATACAAATATTATTCATACTATACCCTTCATCACCAGGAGGGCAAAAAATTCATAAGGAACAGGACATGTCGGTCCCCTTAACCTACAGTCAGTAACACTGGTTTGCATTAAAGCCATCAGGTACAGCCGCATTTGGCATACTGACCTGATGTTCCATCAGGAAAGAATGTATACACAAATAAAGGTAACATGGGTGGGTGTAGCAGAAACAACATGCAAATAAAATAAGTCATTGCTACTTGAAATATAACACCAAATAATTTTGTTATTCAAGTATCTCAGCTTCCTGTTTCTGTGAAGAAATTCATTGGCTGAGAATGCAAGATATGTATACTTAAACTAGGACACAGCTCCAGACTAAAGATAAATACTACTGCAAGATCCACCTTCCCAAACTTTTTATCTTTACTGCTTGTAATTAACACTGATTAATATATTGTGAATCAGCAGAAGGCTTCTTCTTCATACTTGCACCTACTGCTGATCAGATGAGCTTCCAGTATGAACACATACAATTAATTGCTCCAAGGCACGAATAGTAACGCACTAAGCAGATACAAAGCCAGACACTTCAATATAATTTATTTCTGACTGTATTTAATATTCATGTCAGGAACACACCTCATTTTTAGGGCTTGATTCTTCTCCTTTAACACACAGAAGGCACTTTCCCAGTGTTGTAGGAGTAAATAAGAAAGTGGGTAGAACATAGAGAGTGAATGAGTTGTGTTTTCTCAGTGTGACAGAGGAAAAGCAGTCTGTGTGGCTAAACCAGACTTCTCTGTTTCTACGCCCACGTAGGGTGAGTATTTCAAGTATTCATTTCCTCCTTACTCCTTTAAGATTTGTCAAATGAACAAATTGAGTAACCTTAAGAGTAGCTCTAACCCTAGAAGAATTTGCTTTCAGACAAGGAAGAGAAAAAGTCATATTTTAATATTTGATTCAGCCTGGCTGAGCCCACTGTGGACATCAGGCAAGAGACAGTATTCTGTTAAGATCTGCAATCATAGCACTGTCTAATTCTTTTCAGGTCATTTAAGCTTCTCCTATTCTTACAGATCTTCGTCCAGTACATTCTGGGGAGGGAAAAAAAGCCCCATTCTACTCTATACCTATGGACCCTTTAGCCAGTTAATTCTTAATCATTCCCTTGCCTTTTTTAAGGAACTAGAATACTTTGCTTTTCCACTTACAGTTTTCAGATACCGCACAGATGAAGCTTCAGGGATCAAAGCCAGAGTTTCATCAGAATTAGGTTTTGACCATATAACTGAAATAGAACAGAAACTGGGAAATAAACAGCGGTTAAAAATAAACATGCACACAGTCAGATGCAGGGGCTTTTAGGAAAGAATTTACAGATCATGATAAACTTACTTAAATACTGAGGTGGCAGGCCAGAGTGTTCTGCACTGCTTAGAAAGCTCAGAACAGCTGAGAAACAGTCAAAACTATCACTCTCCCAGATGTGAATTCCTAAGCCCGTTTCTAACATCATTTTGCCTAGCAGAAAAAGACTGTTCAGGCCAATCCTGGCTAGTAAGCCCTAGACAGATCTTTATTTTTGCTAGAACATGAAGCAGAACTCACAACAGGTCCAAGAATCATGATTTGGAAAGGCGTTTACAGTTTCTTGCCATTCAAGTCTTGTTAATAAATTAGTGATACATTACTACAGCCTCACAGGTCATAAGCATCCTTACTTTCCTGAACTCTAGGGTTATTTCTTAAAGTTGCCTTCATGCTTCTTTTTTTAAGGCTCTCCTCCTATCATCTGAAAATACGATTTAGTAGCACTTCTTACACAGGGGGATAGTTCCACTGCCTTCAGCAGAGTTACTGCTGATTTAAAACCATATAAATGACATCAGAAAAAGACAGACTTACATCAGGCTTTTAAAATCCTAGAGTCAAGTACCTTTGATACTGACAACTTTGTTTGGTGCACAGTCCACTCACACAGCTTCCAAGCTGCAGCTGCATACCTCCTCTGGGGCAGGGAGCAGTAACGGAGCCAGGGCAGACCAGGTTCAAGCAAGAGGGCACCAGGGGAGGCTGGTCAGGACTGTTAGTGCCCCTTAGCACCCTCAGGGCCATAACACACACTTCCTTCCCACCTGAGCCTCTAGCAACCTTTCTTGTTCACAGTCATGGCCAGCAACATCTTCCTCAGTGAATTGTGTTGTGTATTAATCAGTTCTTTTAAATATTCTACAAATAGCATTGCTGGCTCTCAACAATCGGCTCTTACCAGATTTCCACTACCAGTCCAGATAGGTGTGAAGTGTGGCAAACACAAACACAAGAGACAAAGGGCCAGGATACTAAGCTGAAACATGCTAGTAGGTCAGGAGAATGAGCCTTCCTACAGCTGAAGTGCATGCAATGGGATGGCAACAAGATCTCCTTCAGTGGGTCTGACAATTGCTTGCAAAAACCTGGAACTTTAAGGGCTCTGTGAAATGACAGATGCTAAAAAGGCTACGTGGAGATTACTCATTATTGCATATGTCATAAGGTGAAATGTAATACTTTTATTTTTAGTATGTTAAAGACAGAATAATTTTTTTTAGGTTAAACAAACTAATAACAGGCCAAATGATGGTCCTAGAGGTCACCCCTACCTAGCATGAACGCAGGCTGTCAGCATTCAGCATTCATGAAGAGTGCCTGCCAGTATAAATCATTTGTCACTGTCACCCTGAGAACTCCTGTTTTAGGTTGGGTTTCGTTTGGGTTTTGGGGGGATTTGGGTAAGTTTTTTTCTTCTTTTATTGTGGGGTTTAGTGGTGGTTTTTTTTTTCATAAAAACTATTACTTCTTTGTCTCGTTAGTTTTTGCATACAGCTAACTAGCATGTTTCAAGGGCAGGACAAGATCAAGAAAAGATGGAAGGGTATTGAGTCAGGAATGTGAGAGAGACAAATGAGTTGTGCGCTGTGTGATGATGAAAAGAGACCATTTGATAACAGGCACTGCAGAGAATAGCTAAATAACACAAATTGTATGCATGAGCGTCATATTGCCCATAATGAAAAGAATCAACCAAGACACAGCCTAAATGCTTATTAGCTGAAGTACGTGTCTGAAAACAAACCTATTGCTATGAATGGAGCTGTCAGTAAGAAAGTGATTACTCCCACAATCCCAAATGAGGAGTGACCCAGCTGCAGCTGTCTTAAGAGTTCCATTTTCAGACACAGGAGAGACAGGAAGAATCTTACTACTGCTACCCAGAAAAAGCTGCAGGCACCCTTAAAGATGAATTTAGGGATCATACCTGAGGGATGGCAGGTCCTACCTAGGGATCAAGGCCTGAGGGATCCATCAAACTACTTATTTATTTATAGCATGGTAAGGAATACGTGCCATGGACCTTACCACCCAGACAGACAGGCAGAGCATGAATACTCTCAGTCTGCCACTTGTTCAAAGGTCTGTGAACCAATTTGGAACCTCCTCTCTACGTCTGTGCTATGGGAGGAGGACTGGTGTTCGGATCTGTTTCCCAGCACCAAACATTTATACACATTGGAAGCTGTAGCCCAAGTGTGGAGAAAATAGAGCAAGTTGCCTGCCTATGACTGACAGTCATTAAAGCGAGCTCTCACTGCGCTCACAGCTGCAGGAAACCAGGGGGCTATTTTTCTGACAGCCTTCATGTGAAAAGTTTTCTATTCTGAGGTTTTCATTACCCTTCCCCACTTCCAATAGTCTGATATTCCTCTTCAGAAGCTTGAAAATAATATTAGCAACTCAATTATTTTTTTCCTCCAAAACTGATGTTCTAAAATTGAATTTGAAACTGAAACAGCATTTAAGTGAATTTTTTTCCTGTATGCAATGGCAGGCTTAGCAAATTCTTGGAGCTTTTAAAGTAGCCTATATTGGTTAAGCTTATTTTGTAGGCTGATTTCAGATACACAAAGAGGACTCTGCCATCTCCCTAGTGACCTCAGTGGGGTTATTTCAGGTTTACATCAGCATGACTAAGAGGAGAATTAGCCCTTTTTAAAAGTCAGATAGCAATGAACGTTGCCCACAGCCAAGTGCAAGTTCTGAATGAGGAAAGCTTTTTCACTTTTAATACAGATTTGAGTTCCACTGAGCTGCTGCTAATATTAGGTACACATTTAAAGACTATTTTAAAAACCCCAAATATCCACAGATACAAAGCAAGTTGGCTCTTACATTCTGCTCTCAGCTACGCTGGTGTCAGATTTACTTTACCTCCCTGCATGAGAAGTAAAACCAAGCCAGATGGGAATTATGAAAATGAGCTGAGTTGTCTCAAAGGAACAATTAAAACCAGACAGGCCAACTATGCCAGGTAACTCAGGTAAATCCTTTTAAGGTTTTATGGCCCTTTAGGGGAACCATGTGCAACTAGGAAAAAGGACAACTAAAACCAGACCTACACAGGGTGTGCTACAAAACTTAAAGGTCTCTTTTTCTGGCTGCCTGTACTTAACAAAGTAAAATCACTGTATAAATCTCAGCCAGGACTGTGGGTTAAACCTTCTGTGAGTAAAGTGAGATTGTACTGTTAGTATGCATTTGTTTATTTGATATCGTGCACATGAGGAGCAAATGCTTCTTAATAGATTATACAACAGCCTATCTTTCTGTAACCGTACTGCGTAACATTTAGAAGCCCCCATTTAAAATGCACTGACAGTAATGTTTTCTTTTCCACTCTGGCAAATTAGAAATCCCCTGCAGTGGGGAAAATATTTAGCTGTGGACTTGTAGTAAGCCTTCAAACTCTTACACTGAATAATTGTTGATTAAATGTAGTAGCCTTCAGCCTCTTAACAGCTTTCTGATTGAAAACGGTACGTAGGCAGCAGAATTGGTAAAAGATATCTTTTCCCAAAAAATCTAGAACTGGTAGTCTTGAGGATATTTTTCTTCTCTCCCATATACATGATTACTTACTCTTTTAACAAATGTGTGGTTCATAGTCCAGTCAGTATAGGGTTCAGTAGACTTTAAGCCCTTGTGATACTGGCTCTCATAATGCGATCTTTTAAGATCTAATTCATCACAGCAGTTGTCACAGCAGGCAATACTGTGTTAAGGCCTGTTTTGTTCTCAGCCAATAGGTGGGTGGAGTGTTAAGCCACATGTAGATGAGAAAGCTAATATAACACCCTGGATGCTTAAACAAATAAGCTTATTAAGAGACACAGTGATTTTGTGTGGCTTCCCTACCACTGATAAATAAAAAATGAGTTTTCCCCTCTGGTTTTAAAGCTAAACATTTCAGTTGTGAACAAAGGAGGTGGGTAAACAAGTGGCTTTGAGGGCAGGAGGAAAACATTGCTATTCTTTGCAATGAATGCCCTAAAGCGTGAAAGCAGAATACTCTGCATTGTATCTGTGATACTGCTGTCTCCCTCATGCACAAAGGGATGGCACATGGGCTCACACAACCTTGACTGCAGCAAAGTAGCAGGGATCCCAATGGTGTTCCCATGGAGCTTTCATTAGAAAAGGAGACTCATGGTGTGTTTAATCTCATCCCTTGAAAGACTGTGCAATGTGTCAGCTGGCAGCAGTGGCAGCAGCGCATAAAGATTAGAATAGCAGTCTGGCAAAGTGGGTTTAAAGTTGCACAGTTTAGTATAAAGCAGCACACCTCCCAAAAAAAATAAATCCTAAGAGAAATAGAAGAAGGATCAGCCTTCAATCAACCAAATATAAAGATTGTGAATTATGATGCCTCTGCCTTTCCTTGGCATATCATTGTTTAAACAGGACAAACTCCTGATGGAACTGCAGCCTGTATGTCACATGTGATTATGTACTGTTCTCACCCTCAAAGTCAACAGAAAGGAGGTGCAAAGGCATTCATTAGTGAGCACCCTGATAAAACACAGATAGAACTTCAGACTGAGCTGAAACAGTAGTTGTAGACTGAGGAATTTCTTGCCTGACGAGGAAGAGACAACTCCATTGTCAGTCTGCTCTAAAAAACTTAAAAAGATCAGGATAGACAGATCTGCCCACAAGGTTATTGTTTCATCTTACATGATCCCAGCTAGTGCCCCTGAAACAGCTCTTCTACAATTTTTTTCTTCAAACACACAGTGTAAGAAATGACTGCACTAGGTATTTCGGCCTTGCCTCTAATTATTTCAGTTTCTCTTTGTATGATTCTCTCTTCTGATGCAGGTTACACAGGTATAGATGAGAAATTATTTTGTTACCCAGTAAACCGACAGGGTTAGCAAACTTCCCATACCTGTCATCCGGCAGAATTTTATCTTCAGGTAATTTGTGACTAGATGAAGAACTAACTTAACATCAAATATGGATTAGTTTGACTACTTCTTGAAGTTAGAGAGTATTATAAGAAAAGAATTGAACTCAGTCTTTTTTCCTGTACATCTTTTAACACATTACAGACTTTTAACTTGAAGGTTTTTCAAACACAAGTGAGGGCAAACATGTTCCAGCTCTATAACTGCTTTCTCTTCTCTTCCAAAATTAGTGACAGAATACAAGTCCCATACCCAATAACGCTAATATTAAAATGTGTTGTAAACGAAACTTTTTAGGCTAATGATTCTTACTATTCTGGCAAGCAAATATTTCAGCATCAGCCAGTTATTCTGGTTGTGAGAATAACTCTCAAACATTCCTTAGGTGTCCTCAATGTTATAATATTCTCTGCTTTCAGTTTTGCTTCTTGCTTTTTTTTTTTTTTTGGTTTTCCTTCATGAGGCACTGGTAAAAAGGATCACTTAGTATCATCAATTACAAAAATATTTCATTTTCAGTCCACTGTTGTACTTTATTTTGATGGCCTTTCCAATTATCTCCAGATGGATTCTGTTAAAATGTTTTCAATTGTATATATTTTGTTTGAAAAAAAACACCACACAAATATGTGGAATCTGAGAAATCATTATTGGAAAGAGTTCTTCAGTCTTGAGGTAAGTTCTTCAGTTTTAGTCACTGTTTTATACTTCCAACATCCTTAAATGGTATAACCTGAATAGTGTTTCCAGAACTTTGTACTCAAACTAAGCCCCATCAAGAAAGTGCTAGTGAAGTAATCAGTAACTTTTGTAGACTGTGTCAGTCTCATCCACTGGTGATCTCGTAAGTCTGAATAAGATACATGAACCTCAGATCTACTCGCTTCTGTCATGTCGACAGAGAAATCATAAGAGCTGAGTAATACCTCAGGTAATAAAATAGACTGTTCTGTGATGTAAATCAATGAGGTATGCGACAGAAGTTCTGTTTGCTTCAACATGAAGCAAGCCGACCAAAACCACAGCCATGCCAGAGATCTTTTCCACTGCTTCCATCAGCTGATTTTGTCTGTATTCTGCTGATTGATCTAGACATCTTGTACTATTGGTATTATCCATTATGGATATAATAGATATTAAAAGAAATCGGTAACTTGATCAGCAGCTGTCAGGTTTCTGCAGCCATTGTGTTTACTGTTTTACTTGTGGGAAAAATAGAGGAACTGCTATGTCCTACTTCCCAAAAGTGGCAAAAGACAAGGTAAAACTCCTTCGTATCAGCCACATGTAGGCTGGCTGCAGCTGAACAGTTTAATAGCCACAGACAGAAGCGGCCAAGATATGTCTGTACAGCAAAATAGGGATATCACTACACTGGCACTTACCTTGCTGGCTCTGCTAATGCTCGTCATGAAGACATGGCAGCCAGCTCAGAGAATAGCAAGTCCTAATGTGGCTGCTATTCTGTGCTGGAGAGCATGCCACCAAATCTCTGCTGCGTTCTTACTGCTGCTCGCTAAATTAAAGTTATCACAGATACAGCAATCATGCTGGGACAACTGTAATATGTTTCATTACACTCAGAGTATGTGCAGAGAGAAATAAACCAGTACAAACAGCCCTTAAACACAGAATACTGCCCTAGGCTTCATTTGCCAAAAACCAGACCGAGTGCTTTGAATATTATCTAAAAAAACTCATGAATATTGCCTTAGCTTTCTGTAGTGCCTATAATAAAGGCCACAGAGGAAAAAGTAGGATCGATTAGAAGTCCTCTCTAGTAACTGGCAGTTTACACATTTGTGGAAGAATCAAAAGTTAAATTGCTCAAAGCACATACAGGGCTTCGATAATATCTATCTATGCGAAGTCTACCTGGCAGTCAGCAACTACTGGTGTCCCTCAGAGATCAGTACTGTCCAGTGTCTTCATTAATGATTTGGATGATGGGACAAAGTGCATTCTCAGCAAGTTTGCAGAGAATACAAAATTGGGAGGAGCTGTCAACACACTGGATGGCAGGGTAGCTCATCAGAGGGACCTGAACAGGCTAGAGAAAGGAGTGGACAAGAACTTTGGGGAGTACAACAAGAGCAAACACAAATTCCTGCATCTGGGATGAAATGACCCCTTGCGGGAAGCAGTTCTGCAGAAAGATCTGAAGGTCTAGGAAGACAGGTTCCCATGAATCAGCAGTGTGCCCTTGGATCAAAGAAGGCTCGCTTCAACCTGGACCGTATTAGTGTAGCCAGCAGGTCAAGGGAATATACTCTGGGATATAGTATCCAGTACTGGGCTCTCCAGTAAAAGAAAAACACTGACAAAATGGAGTGAGACCAGTGAGTGGCCACCAAGACAGTTAAGGGGCTGGAGAACATGATGTGAGAGGCAGAGAGAAGTGGACCTGTTCAGCCTAGGAAACACTTACAGGGAGTCCTTACTGCTGTCTACAGCTACCTGATCAGAGGGTACACAGAAGTTGAAGCCAGATTCTTCTTGGAGGGTGTCCTGTTTTCAGCTGAGAGAGAATTAATTTTCTTCACAGTAGCCAGTACAGGGCTGTGTTTTGGATTTGTGCTGGAAGCAGCACTGATAGTGGAGAGATGTTTTTGCTGTTGTTGGGCAATGCTCACACAGAGCCAAGGCCTTTTCTGCCTCTTGCACCGCCCCGCCGGTGGGATGGCTGGAGGTGCACAGGGAGTTGGGAGGGGACAGACAGGGCAGCTGACCCCAACTGACCAAAGGGACATTCCACACCATATGGCGTCATGCTCGGTTTATAAGGGGCTGGGGGGAAGAGGAAGGGGGGGCAGCGGCATTTGGAGTGATGTCATTTGTCTTCCCAAGTAACCATTATGTGTGACGGAGCCCTGCTGTCCTGGGGATGGCTGAACCCCTGCCTGCCTTGGGGAGTGGGGAATTAATTCCTTGGTTTGCTTTGCTTGTGCACGTGGCTTTTGCTTCACTTAAGCTGTCCGTATCTGAACCCATGAGTTTTCTCACTTTCACTCTCCTGGTTCTCTCCCCCTTTCTCATGAGGGGGACTGACCGAGAGTCTCGGTGGTGCCCAGCTGCCGGCTGGGTTAAAACCACAACAGAGGGGCACAATGCTAGGATGATAGGCAACAGACACCAGCTGGAACATGGGAAAGTGATTAGGTAGAAATAAAATATTTCTACCATGGAAGTGGTCAAATGCTGGTGCAGGCTGCCCAGGAGGTTGTGGAATCTCCCTCCCTCCTCAGAGGCATTTAAGACTCAGCTGGACATGTGCTGGCACAACCTGATCCCATTAGACCTGCATTGAGCAGGGAGCTGGACTACATGATCTCTGGAGGTCCTGTCCAACCCAAATTGTTCTATGACATTATGGTTCCTAGATGTAGAAAAAATGCTACAGGGAGCTGTTGACAGCCAACCTGCACATGACCCAGAAATAACAGGAAGTAAAGCAACCTAAGCAACCATGACCCTCTTGGTCTGTCTTCAGCAGGTTTTTGAGACTTTAGGATACATTTTAAAGGCAAGAAATGCTAAAGACCGAGAGATGAATTGACACTGAGATAATATCCCATATCAGATTACCAGCTGCACATCCTTCAGATCATCCTAGTATCTTCCTTGATAAGAAATTCCAGGTAGTTTAGACCTGCTGTATTTAAATAGCACTTCATGTTTAAGTTTTTCAGTCTGAGGAAAACATCTAGTGCAGTAAGTATAAACCAGGGAAGGATATGATTAAACTAAGGAACTGATAATTTGTGCCGAAGAGAGAAGGCTGAAAATTGGTTCCTAGCTGGTCTTTTCAAGGTCTGAAACTGGGACTACCCCTCTCTTCAATATTTAACTTTGCCATTGTCATTAAAAATGTGGGAGGTAATATACGTCAAAGATGGGCCATGTTATCAATATCAGAGAGGACTGAAATAACCTATGGAATGAAATGAAAGATCTTGGGGATGACAGCATAGGAACTGGATGACATTTAATTGCACAGCATGCAAAGCCATGTATTTAAGGGATTGCAACCAGCTGGAAATGACTAAGGAAAAAGATTTGGATATGTTGGCAAATCACCCGCATGCTGTGTGGTGAGTCAAAGGGGTATGATGCAGCTGCACAAGAAATACAACTCAACAAAAGGCTGTAATTTTTACTGACTCCTTTGATGCTTCTAGATTTCCTACCAGAGACTGACCCTGAATAACATAGTTTTTCAGAACCAGCTTTTAAATTTTTAGAAACCTTTTGGGCTCCCATACAAAGGGCAGCAAATGAAAAGAACGTGTGTGTGCACAGAGGAAGAGTGATGGAAAATGAGGAAATGCAGGGGAAACACCAAAGCAAATATGTAAGTTTTAGGGACTGTGATTTTCTGTTTGAATAAACAGCCATTAATTCCAGATATATGTCCAAAGACTGCTTTTGAAAGCTTTCGGCAACATCAGTTGCACTAAGTACTACAACAGTGAGTGATTTTAGAGGGTATGAACACAGGGATAGCAGATGATGTCTTACCAGCTTCTTTCAGCAATGTTGTTATTTCTATGCTAGACCTGTAGCAAAGATTTTGCATGCTTGAAGTATTCAATGTTGCTCATATGCTGTGAAAGCCAGAAGTAACAATTTTCTTAAATTGAATCATATTAATAGGTTCTCTTATTCTGCTCTGATAGTTTCTTTTTTTATTATTATATACATTATAGACTATGCTAGCAGCAGGTCATAACAAATGCAAAATACTTGTTCAAGAACACTACTGTTTTCAGCAGGGAATAATTAAGAATACATTTCAATAACATTTAGGATTCTAATGAATAAAAGATAACTCATGTAGGCAACTCAGACGCCTGCATAATTTTCTCCAAGGAGGTTAAAATGCATGATAAGTGCCTAATTCGTAAGGAAGCGCTTCTGGGTCATATATTTCAATAGCAGACAAGATGCAATCAAGGTTCAGGTAACATATAGGTTTGAAATGTCATCTTTCCTGCAGGACGCCTTCAAAAGGATGTCAGAACTCTTCAGAGTAATTCACCTGAAAAGCAGAAAATACCTCCAAGAGGTGGAATTTTAGAGCTTCAGAGCTTTGCAAACAGGATGTGTATCAAAACCAGAAACTTTCTCTCTCATTCACGGAAGCACTGATCACATTTTCCCAGCTGGATCCGAGTTGGTAAACAAGCACTAAGCACAACTGTGTTCCTGTCTCCATAACAGCGACATAATGAAAGCAGTAAAGAATACGACCATCAAACTGGCTTTCTTTCAGACCCTCCACCATTCCTCTAATTCTTCTAATTGCCAGATGCAGCTATTTAGTTTTGTATCCCAAAAGTGCCTTGATTTTACTTCTTCTAGAAAAATAACAAAGAAGGACAAAGTGTGTTTGTGGCTCAGTCCATTCAGACCACTTGCCTCATTTGGTTCTAACTTTGCTGTCTACAGCAAGTGGAGGCTGTAGCAGCATCGTCTTAATCCTCTTGGATTCCACACCACAACACTGTAACAGCCCAACTAGAAACGACCCCTACCTCTTTATTACTCTTCATTTCAACTGGTGTTCTGCATGCATTTTGGGGTCAGGGGGTGACAGGGGGACTGTGGGGAGAGAAAATGACAAAGAACGTAAGTACAGGGGCTGCGATTGTACGGAACAGAGGCTTTAGATAACCAGGATTGAAAAGACGGGCGCATAGATCCACGCAGAGTGCTGCCCTTAGAACAGTAGATCTGAAAACTGGCAGAAATTTCTAACAAACGAAGCACAAACAAGATTAGTTTGTTGGTTTGGGAATTTTAGATGCCTGTCTGTCAGTCACTTTGATGAAAGCAAATGCTGAAGTTCAGCTGCTGCCTTTGTACTCTCGGCAGAGCTGCCTCCCTTACGCAACTCCAGCTGAAGGGTTTTTCTCAAAAATTCCCCTTAAAACTTGAATCAAACCTAGAGGGTTTTTTTGGACAAGTTACAACTGCCCATCCCCACCAAGTGAGCGGACAGCGGCTAGGACTCCCTGCGAGGCACTCTGGGGTTTCAGACTGACGTTAGCATCTGGGAGGTAACCAGGCACAGCCAGGCCTCTGGTGCAGCCCGACGCCACCCAGGGCCGCTGCAAGGCACGCAGAGGAAATAACAGCCTTTGTGTGGCCCGTTTTATTGCCTACAGAATGAGAACAAGGATTTTTCTGCCTCTTAATTGTCAGTGGTGTTCAAGATGCTTTTCAACTCATAAATCTGTTCACCTGGCAACCTGCTTTGTTTACACACAGAGATCGCAACTAACTAGTTTTGTTCGTATTCCAAGTTGGGATAAGCTACAACAGAGCTAGATTTAAGGCAGCTTTATCCTTCTACCTCTGTGCTGTTGCCAGGACTACAGAAGACAGACAGGGTTTTGGCTAGGTTGGTTCCTATGGCGGATGGGCACAATGAAAGCTCTTCTTTCCCCTTCAGCACAGCTCCCTTCCTAAAGCAAGCCATTTCCCTGCACCCACTACCATGTCACATGGAAATAGTTTGCTTTCTTTTGTTTTATTCTTGCCACCCCACTTCTCTTTCAAACCAATTTCTTCCTCTTATGAGGGAGACTAAATTTCTGTGTCCAGTTCTGCATGCTGTATTTTTCTAAAAGATGATGACTATTTCATTCATGGGCAGTGATGTGAATTTAAGCTGCTGATCTCCTGGTTCCAAGGGCCTCCAGATTTCTACAGCTAAGTGATGCATTTCTAAACTTTTCAAGCTTTCAAGGATTTAGAGCAAAACTTGGTAACATAATCATAGCAAATCCTATGCCTAAAAGCCAGAAAGCGAGCCAAAATGGACCTACAAGCATTAGTTTTAAACCCTCAATTAACATGTTTGTTTAAAGTCAGTATTCTAGGTGCTGCTTGGCCACAGGAGATGTAATTAAAATGGTGTTTGTGACAAGAAATAAAATCCCTAGAAGTTGGTCTGCCTTATCCAGCTCACTAACTGCAGTGATTTAGCCCAAGGAATACATGGTAATGCTTTTTTAAAGAGCAAGCATGCGGTGGAGGCGTATCAGGCGATTTGATGGTGTAATATTGTCTGATCTCCACCAGCCAGGCTCTGCAACCAGCAGCGGGAAACAGGGCATCAGCTGGCAGCTCTAAGTTCGTATTCAAACGGCTGAGGTACATCTTGCAAGCCATCTGTGGCCTGGTCTCGGGGGGACAGAAAACACACAGGAGTGCTTTGAATTCTAATGTGTGCATTGACTTCTCAGTGCCCTCTGCACTGGCACCCTATTTCCCTTCACGCTCAATGTCACTTACCTCGTACTTGCGAATACAGCTAAGGTTCTGTGCTAAGTCATCACAGTTCAGCTGAGGGGCTGCGCTTTGTAATATCCTGACCAGATATCTGCAAGTCTGTCTTTTCCTCCCATTCTGGGAGCAGTTTCTTGATTGGAAATAAGAATCTAATGAGGATGAGGAAAGAGCCTCTTTGCTAAAAACGGAGTTAGATAGGCAGCAGATAATATTTCTCTAATTTCTGAGAAAGGCTACGCAGCATAGATCTTGAGACACAGGATACCAGAAGTCAAGCAATAACTTGATGAATCTGTCTTTTCATTGCCCGGTCTAGGGAAATCATGTGAGATTTGCCACTCACTGACCATTTGCTGGAGATGTTTTCCTGGGAAATCGTTATTCCTGATAAACATTGTGGAAATCCCAAACAGGGAGAAGATGACAAGAGAGAAGGGTTCCACTACTAGCAGAATAATTACGTTAGACTTAGCATAGTACAAATGAAGCCAGTATTTGGCCCTAAGCCTCAGTTTTAAGGATGCAAGTCTAAATGTCTTTCTGAAAACAGCAGTTAGAGTACTTTCCAGTAAATTAGGCAACATTCCAGGGGTATACTTGGGTTTACTGGAAATGATCCTTTAATTCATGGTAAATGAAGGACTAAAAATTATGATCAGGTCAAGAGACAGAAGGTCTGAGGTGCATTTCAGAATGTAGATCAATAGTCAGAAAAATTCAAAACAGACTGCCAGCTAAGTGTCAGCACAGATTTTCCTCATGAAATGAATAAAGTGCTGCTCTATTGGCAACCTCATTATTCACTACTTAGCAGGTGCAGTAATGACTTTAGGCAAATGTGAATATTGAACCCGAAAGGTCCTAGTACCATAAGCAGGAAACAAGTATAAACGACAGTTGTGTTATGTCGTGGCCCCTCAGAGGGTCAACAGAGCAGAAAACGGGAACTCAGAATTTGAGTAAATTGTTCTTCTGAAGCAGAGCTGTTCTGAGATAGGGTGATGGAAAGTGAAGCAGAAAAAACACGTGAAGTTCCTTTGCTTGTTTACCATGTCTGTCTTTCTTTGAGAGAGTAGGGGCCCTGTGAACATGATACATTTCTAGTAACGAGCAGGGGTGGGTGAATGGATCACAGACTTGTACTTCCCTACTACACCACTGACAGAGAAGAACATGAACTATAGCTTCCTCCATAGCAATGTCAAGCTAAGCAAGAAGTAGAGCATGGGAAAAACACATAGGAAGTCTGCACCAAATGTGCTACTGCGTATAACTGCAAATTGTATTTCATCAGCCAATGACCTCTATTTTGTTTAACAGCCTGACTAGCTATCTGGGCAAAACTGGGTTACTCTGGGAGACATTGTAGTGCCTGTTCTGGTTCTGACAGCTCAGAAGGGGTTCAAAGCTCTCCAGAACAACAGATCAGACTAAATTTTGCTGGCCTAAAATCCCTTTGAGCAGCAAAACCTCAGTGCTGTCATAAAGCAGGTTTGGTGTGGCAGTAAGACTAGGCCAGTGGTACCTTGTAGACCAGAAATGGTCAGTAGGGTTTAAGAGGAAAGGGAAAATGACAAGAATTCATTTGGAATCTCGGGATAAGCCTGAAGACAGCTGTGAACTGCAGTCAGTCAGTAAGATTTCAGACAAGAGCTCTCACATCGGCAAGCTTTGGGGGCTTTGTAGAATGCTTTGAAAGACTTGAATAAAATAACTGCTTCTCCTGGATATACAGCTCCTTGCTCTTCATTTATAATTCTGTAAGGAACAACTGTTTCTCTACCAACAATGCCCTGAAAGGGGCTGGGACTTGCTCTGTAGGCTGAGAAAGAAATGGGTCTAGGAGGAAGATGTCTGCCCGTTTCCCAAAGGGTCCTCTCCCTCAGCATGGGCAAGGATTGCCTGCCTGTTTGTGCTAATTCCAGTCTCCTTCAGTATAGGTAAGGGAGAAAATCTCCCACCACCCTATGCTGCCAGCTTCTTTGGTAGCACTTTAAACTGTTGAAGTGGTAAACTACTCAGTCTGATCACCTCTCCCCAAGAGTGGAAGCTACTCTGCCGTATTTCAACTAAGTAAAACACCTCTCAGGAAGTTGAGAATGTAAGTCACCGTTATTCTTTTTCAAGACTAGAAGAAGGAAGGAGAAGTATCTTTGTGAGGAAGCTGGCTATGGAAGACACAGAGATGTCCTATTGCACTATGGATATTTTAATGAGCTGTGTCACATGTGTACAAAAGAGATGTCAGAATAAATTAGATGGCGCATACTGATACTTTTTTAAACAAAACAAAGGCACAATTGTCCTTCTCCTTTAAGAAAAAATAGACAAAATAATTTGCACTTGAGACAGGTAATGAGTTTCTCCCCCCACAACAAGGTGCAGTCTGTTTAAAAGATCATATACACAGTGCTTTTTCCTGCTCCCTTGAAAAAAGCTGATAAAATTACAGGATGTTATGAAGTTTAAGAATAGCTATGGCTGTGGATAAGGATACTGCTGCTATTTAAAGTGCATATATATGATTAAAACCATTTGAGAGCTCCCAGATTCTCAGATCTCTCTGCAGGGTAAATGCCACCTTTATAATGATGAAGCAGTAGTTTGTCATCTCAACCAACTGCCTTAAGCAGTTACTCCAGGAGCCATTTCAATCAATCGACTCGAACATTTCAATCACCACCTGAAGTCTGAAAAAAATTACCCTTAAAACTTTTCCCTAAATGTGGTAATTTACAAGGAATTCATAGCTTTTTGGATGCAGACCCTAGTGCTGGCTGCACTGAGAAAAGATAACAAGCTTCAATTAATTGCTGTTTCTTGTGGTTCCATGGACCCTAATAAGACTCAACATGATTCTTTTAGAAGATCATCTGGGGGTCCTTACAGTTCTAATAGTGTCTAGGTTTCTTAAACCCATCTGGCACCTTTGAAATGAACGTGATTGGAATAAACTCGGATCTATCTCACTATTTGTTATACTTAATTTTTATCTGTTCTCTGAATACTCTGCAAAGAGCTGGATGAAAGCAGAATGTATTAGGCTGATCTCTTCCTTAATGAAACCAGTTTGCATTGATAGGAACCCAGAAAAGGAAGTGAGGACTGGAATTCTATCCATTTTCTTCACTATTTCTCTTTTCTGAAGTAGGACAAAAAAACCCACAACTTTTTTCTTTAGGAGCTGGCGAATCTATGGACACCTAATGGAATTCATAGTCATCGGACAAAGGAAAGCTGAGGAAAACTGTTTTCTGAGCCCCCCTGTAATACACTAATTTCATCACAAAATAAATTTCATTCACAAAATAACGCTATTCTATGTTCAATGCTGTAAGCAAAAGTAGCTGTGATAAAGCACATATAGAATTAAATGGTGCAGTATGGAAAGTCTTAAAATGACTATTTACTATAAACATACATCAAAAAATCTAAGTGTTCATAAGATGTTTCTTCAGCTTCTGACATGAATTTGTTTGACGAGGTAAATAGTCATCTTCAAAGACAGTAGGTTTGAAGCAGTAAAGATTTTATTTGTTCTTGGTTTGCTTGGGTTTTGGGGAGGGGGGGGGGATTTTTTTTGCTAATGTTGTTAGGAATATTCATGCTTCTTCCAAGGTAGCTAAAAAGTTTGTGAATGAAGGTCAGTTGCCAAATTGGGGGAAAGGATCTAGAAAAAGTGAAATTACTTTGATTTAACCTAAGTCATTCAACTTGGACTTCTGCCATAAAACTTCTAACCAGACTGAAAAGAACCGATGCAAACACTAAGTTTAAAGAATTGTTCTCTAATTGGGATCCAGATGTTGTAGAGAGCTCCCATAGTGCTGCAGTTTAGCACACCCCCAGACCTGAAAGACAGTGCTACTGCATAACATCAATCTTTACATAACACCTCCCTTGTCCATTGTGCCTGAGACAAGTTAGTGCTCCTGCAGAAAAACACTGAACACTAAGGAATACATAAGCAAAACTTAACTGAGAATTCCTTTAGTCCTCTGGTACAACAAAACTGCCTTTCTTCTTGTGCAACACATCCTGCCCTGTTGCTCGAAGTTGCATTGGATTCTCTCATGTGAACAGTTCATTATTTGCCTCCCATTACTCAGCATGAGTAAAATGCCATTAGAAGGATAACATTAACTGGCTAGTGAGATAAAAATCTCAGTTCTTCCAAGTGCCACAACATAAGCCTGTTGTATTTCAAGGCTGGGAAAAAAAGCTAACTATGGATCTCAATGACATTAACATAGGCAGAGGGACCTGTCACAAGCACTGGCACTGATTCTCAAAAGCAACTGTCCTCTGCCAAACACATACTGTCAAACCAACAAACAATTTAAAGGGGAGACTGAAGCAGCTGAAGACCACTCCAAATTCTGTCCAATTCTTATTTGGTTGCAAGTGAAAGCCCTTGTGCCAATATGGCACAGAACTGCCCTCAGAAATGTTAGATGGGGGTGTCATTTCACAATAGATAGGAGGCTGCTCTGGAAGCTGTCAGTTTTATGGCATCTGATTTGGTGTCACGAGAGGAATGTGTTGCAGATCTTGGCCTGTGTTCAATTTAAAATTAGAAACATGAGGACTATAAGTAAATTAGCTAAGAGGAAGCTATTATAAACTACATCTTCTAGAAGTAGCTGTTTATGATGTGTGAGGATGGACCTTGCTGTTTGCTTCAACCCTGACCACAGTGTTCTAAAAACGGAAGAAGCGCACAGGGAAGAACTCCCGCCAGCCTCCAGCTCCCTTCGCAAGTGTCTATCCTTGCACGCAAATTTTAAATGCCTTGCAAAGATCGTGCCATGGAAATCACCAAGTGGATCCTCCTAACACACCACCGTTTCATCTGTGTAACTTCCTTTGCGCACCAGCTCCTGTTTAGCTACGCTTAACAAAACCGAACCACCCCACCCTCTCACGATTCCAGCGGACATCTGGCCGCTTGTTCATACCCTTTTTCTGAGTCTGTTTTAAGTGCACGAGCTCAATACGCCGTGAGCAGGAACGGGAGCAGCGTCTTGCGTTGTTAGGGGGTGTTAGCCCAGAAACACTTGGCGTTCTGAAGAAAGTCCCCGGTAAGGAACGGGTGCCTGCCCTGCCTCCCGGCGGTGAGTGCCCCCCACAGCACGTCCCGGGGCCGGAGAGCGCAGCGGGTCCCGCCGGGCTCACGGCAAAGCGCTGCCGCAGGGGCTGCCCGGCCGGCTGCCGCTGTCCCTGCCCTGCCGTGCGCAGGTGGCCCCTGGTTTCCTTGTGGCTTCTCTTCAGAGAGGGCTGGCTCAGCGGGGGCCGGTGCTGGTGGGGAGAGCTCACCCCGCGCTGACAGCCTGCACGCCTCCTGAAACGGCAGGCACCTAGCACAGCGAACAAGCTGCCGGGCCTGTAAATGGAAATTACTTGTGTGACCACAGACGTGGTCCCCTGCGAGCGCTTCACACATCGTCAGTGCTCCAGCCGCACCCTCTCCTTTACACACTAGCTAGAAAGTGAAACCACCCCCCCAGTTTGTGGAGGGCTCGCCAGCAGCACCGCAACTCATTTCTCCAACTTGTTGGAGCCTGAAAGGATTTCGGAATAAGGAAAAGGGAATTAATTCAATGTGCTGCGCAAGCCAAAAGCATCAGCAGTGGCAAACCAGCACCAGTAATCCTGGAGCTCCTCTAACGCCTCCTTGGTTGTGGAGAGATACTGAAGTTACCAAGTGAAGTAAGACACATTCTAGTGTAGATTAGCTGAAATCTGAGCTCAACGAACTGAATTAAAATTATTTTAAATTAACATATTGATCTCAGAGAGAGGCTTTTCAAAGGAAGCTTTTATAAATCTCTTGGCTAGAATTTAGGTGAACTTTTTTTTCCAGCCTAAAGCCTGATGATAACCCCGGTGTAGTAGGCTGCTTTGCTTTCTGCAAGAGGTCAAAGGGCATTTGTTATTATTAGCCTTTCCCTTTGTTTTACAAAGAACACTTTAACGAATCACTATAAATACTGAAATACTTTGCTAAGACACTTCAGAATAACTTTCATTATTGGCATAAAATAATCACTTGTATTCAGAACGTTTTCAAAACTCATTAATTGCGCTGGCTCGCTGACCCCTGAAGCGCAGCTCCAAAGGTGATGATCTATGCAGCGGATTTTTCAGTCTTTAAACACTGCAGATTGCTTTAAATATTTTGAACAGCTCTTGCAAGGTTTAAGCCTAGTCTTGGCTCCACCACTAGAGGGCAAGATGTTCTCATATAACTGCTTAACAAAAGGCTAGCAAAAGTGCCTTCGAGGTGTTAATTTTAAGAGTACGTAAACTTCTATGGAAACCACAGGATTACACAAACAAGAAAAGGAAATAAATACAGTCCCCAAAACTTAGACAGTACTAAGTAGTTAATAGTGGCACAGAAAAAAAAAGTAATGTATCTTGGGAAGCCATATAATCTCTTCCTTAGTTTGAGATCCCATGTTTGCATTTTTCTATTATTCTAGAGTTAAACTAGAACCAAATTCTTCTAACTACAAATAAATAACAGTGCCCTGTGGGATGTATGTCTGTCTGAGCTTCAGGAAATTAGTTTTAGTACACTATTTTTTGTTCTTTGCTAATGAATTACTGACCAAAATATCAATACATTGGAAGCAAACAGATCTTCCACAGACAATCTGTTAACGCAGTGTCATGAGTCTAAATCACAGCTGCACAGATGTAAGGAGATCTTTTTGCCCCTATGTTTTTATGAAGTATTTGCTTAAAGGCCATGATAAATGAAGAAAGGGCTTTTCTACCCCCTCCAGATTTCCCTCCCAGTAATCGGAGAACCTGACTTTCACCAAGCATCGCTTTCAAGAGTTCTCTCACCACTGCCCTCTGAGAACAACTGTCCTCTGAACAAGCACCTTAAGGTTCTAACACTTTGCAAATATCATACTGGTTTTGATACTTGGGCACATTTTGATGGACCTGTGCTAGCAGCAGCTTGCTTATCCTACAGTGCAGTCTTGTCCACTTAGGAGGATCAGCCAGCTACTTGCTGAGAGATGTGGATGTCATTGGGATTGCCATTTTCGGGTCTTTCCTAGGATCATTTTGCAGGGGATTGCCATTTTAAACCACGGGTAGAGCACAACTCTTCCAGCAGATCCCCAGGGGAAAGGCAAGCAGGAGGACTGTGCACACAGAGGTCCAAAGCACCCTCAGGCCCAAAGGGCAACATGGAGCAAAGAGGTACACTTAGCACTGGGGGACACATTCTGTTATTGGTCATGTTCTCTTGTATTAACGATCCTTCCCAAATATAAATTTTTAAAGGACTATTATCTCACTTCTAGAGAGATAATTTAATATTAAAATTCCCAGAATTAATAATACATACAGTTCCTGGGGAAAACTGCTATCCTTGCTTCCATAACATTCTAGATAAATGGCACTCAAAATTGCTGCAAAAAGTTACAAGTTGCAAAAACTTTTAGAGCTACAGAAACATTAGTTCCCACAGTAATATCCTTGCTGAACAGCTCTTCTACAATTTAATAGGAAATGAATGAAATATGGCATTTTTACACTACACTACCTCCCAGCACTGATTAGTTATAACTTCATTTTGATTTTAAAAACAGAGTGACAATATTTCTTTTTCTGGAGCTTAATAATAATTTTCTAGAAACTGACTGCCTGCCCCAGAATGACAGGGCTTAGACACTGCAGCAAGGAGCACAGCCTGAGAGCTGCAATGGAACAGGCAGATCTGAAACCCTCAACAAAACTGACAAGTCCCAGTGGCAAAACTGCTTTCTAGCTATAGCACGAGTCATCTTTACCTAGAAGGAAAACAGCTGGTTCGTGCTACTTGTTTACATATTTCACCTAAATTTTCAGGTGTTAACCTGAACACTGAAGCAGAAAATGTGAATGAAAACTAAGAAGTATAAGGATCTAAGGGTATATTTTGAAATAACACAATTCAAAGTAAAGGAGAATGGTTACAAGTGCCACCCTCAGACAGTTCATAATCTGCATCTATTCAGTAACCAAGTAAGATCAAGGGATTGCTTCAGTGTTTTGTATAAGTGCTTGAAGACCCGGTGAAGATAAAGATTTTCATATGCTTCTTGTCCCATTTATGTAACTAGTAGAAAAATAAAACAAACCGACCAGCAATACCATTAGTATAGATGGTGGAACTGGGAGCAGACACTGGCTTAGGCAAATGACAGGGAAAGACAAATAAAACAAGGAGTGGAAAGACTGTGCTTTCCTGCCTTGATCTTCAGTGACCTGTGACAGCATTTTGTTGAAATCAACAGTGGGGCTGAGAGCTTGGCAATGCAGCCTGAAGATTAAGTGATAACTGGATGAGGAAGAAGGCATAACGATACTGCAGCCACCACACTTATCACCTTGATGGAGGAGAGAGATAACCAAGCTGACAAAACCATTCAGGATTTCTAACTCATCCACAAGTCATCCAGGATCCTCAGTATTTTTAACAGAGGTACCTACCATGAGCAATAAGGATTATTTTATTTGTTCAGTAATAACCCCTGATGTTCTTCAAGCATACCATCTATTTTTCAAACAGTTTTGCTTTTTGAATCCATCTAACAGAAGCTTTAAATACACACCCATATTTATAGAAGCAGATATGGCAAAATCTTGTAAACCTTTTATAACCAAAACATCTGGCTATCCTAATTAAAATGAATGGGTAAAGGAGCCAAACAATTAGCTGTTGGGATTCCACATGGAACTGGGCACAGAGTACTGATTTCAAATGTTTCCTCTGTAAATATACCTGTACAAAATCAAGTTGCCCTTTTTCAGAGCTCTCTTCTTGCCATGCACACACCACTAGCAATGAGGAAACATGTCTTCACTGAAAAGTTTAGTACCTATGGAAAGAGGAAGGAAGTATGCAACGTCTTGTTGCTACGACCTATATCCACCCACCAGCTATGCACACATATGTATTGCATGCTTCATAAGAGATGCGAAAACCACCCTATCTCAAAGCAAGCTTATAAAAGGCACATGCAGCAGATAATGTTCAGACAACACTTCATGCTGAAGGCCAGAACATTCTCAGTCCTTCTATGGATAACTCAAAATAGAAAGAGCATAGTAGGAGCTATCTTCTCACAGTATACCCCAAAAGGCCACAATTCTTTGTAGGCCGTTCCCAGGTTTTCTAAAGGCACACAAGCCGTGTGAGAAGTGGGCTGAAGTCACCTAGCTCACCATGAGGCACTGGACCTCTGAGGAGCTCACTTCCAGCCCTTTATTCTGTTGGACTAGAATGAATTCACACCACTCCGAATCACAGCTTCAAGTATTGTGATCGATGGTGCCTAACGGAGTCAAAGGAAGTGTGTTGCAGAAATTAGCATATATGCAGATTAAGAGTCCAGATTTCTAAAATTTGTTTATGCAATCTAAATATAACTTGCTTTCTAGTCTTGGTTTATTTCTGGCTGTAGTTTACTCTGGTCTTGCTTTATCTTGTCATGCTTCAGTTCACCAGTCTGTAAAACAGGTTTTTAAAATGTGCCACAGTGAAGTAGTGGCTCTTTCCAGGGTTTGGTAAGCACTCAGCTACTTTCTGAAGAAGATTGCCACTTTTAATTAAAAGTAGTGTTCTTGTGCACGTCTTACTTGGGATATTTAAAAGGCCCTTCTTCCATGGAGTTTCTACTGTTGTGAAAGGAAAGAGGGAATGGAAACCACTAAAATAAGTTTCAAATAATACTGAAAATCAGAGTTATAAAATCTGGTGCTGATGTTGAAACCAGGATAAACTTGTTCATATTCCAAATCAAATTTTCAAGTGACAAATTACCTTCACTGCAATTAGCATTAATGTGTTGCATTTTGGCAATACCAAAAGTTGGACAAATACTTGAGTGAAGATCTGAATTCACCTGTATTTTCACCTCAAAAAGAGTTCTCCCCAGATGAGGATAGCCCAATAAATACTTACGGATAGAAGAGAAATGGTGAGAAATCAGTGACGCAATTGGTAACTCAATACATGTAACCCATCCTGGAAATTTTTCCTCCCTTGCTCCCTAAACATACTTTTCATGATCTTAAGGCTTGAGTCCTCACTGAACAGTTTTTTCATTCCTTTTCTATGATCAGTGTAAAAACAATAGAGGGATTTTAGTTACTAGTCTGAATTTTCTTTCTTAAACTTTTAGTTTCTCTGTGTCCACAGATGAAGTTCTACATAGACTTTGAATATGTAAAGGTAAATCCAGAGCTGCAGATGAAGTGCAATCTTTCTCCTTCCTAAAAACTGGAAAAAAACAGCACAAAGAATTCCAATATAAATATATAAAGTCTGAAAAAGTGATGGAGTAATTGTAAATACAGAACAGTAAAAAACTGTGTATAGTAGTCACTAGAAGGACTATCTTCAGACCAAAAAATGAAGAAACCATCTTTTACTCAAATTGTACCATCAGTTTTTTCAGGTAAAACTTCAAATATCCTTTCAGAAGAAACATTGCCACAGAAAACTCAGTAAATCACCGGTCTGTAATTGTGGAATCCTTACTGGAATCCGTGTAGGCAGAGTAGAGATATAAACCCTGAAAGAATGAGTTAGCCATGATTAATGTCACGATATGAAGCAAGTATCTCTGGAAAGTAGGAAGGGAAGCAATGATCGATCTTCCAGATTCGTATCAAGAATTAGGATGTGAAGCAAGTCTTTGTGTAATAGAATGCTCAATGGAAAGTGGCCTGGAACTAATACAGATGCTCCCTCATGTCTTCACTAGTCAGTCAACTTGTGTAAAAGAGTTCATTAGAATGAAGTTTTAGCTATAGGTAATATGGGTAGGAGGAGGCCTGGACTGAGATAAAGTCCTTTAGTCCAACTTAGTAAAGTTTTCCATTTAAATTGTTTTCTTCTAGTAACGGTAAAGGAAAAATAAAACACATCTGTGACAATAAGATGTATGTTACTCCCATGAAAGAGTCAAATAGTTTTCAGAAGGTGCTAAACAATGGCTCTGCATTTATAAGAACAAACAGGATTTGTTTCTCTTTACAAAGCAATGTTTCTAGAATAATCCCTCATCAATGCTTTTGTGACCAGTGCTCTGAACAAACTGGTCTTAACAGGTTTGCACTGGTTCAGATGGCCTACACTGAGCTTCTCTGGCCATGAGATTGAATGAATCTTTTAATTAAAACATTTGTCATTATAATTCACTGACAGATTTCCCAGAAACTGCTGATACTAAGCTCCTTTCTAGTGTATGACTTGTACCTAGATCAGAGAGATAATTGATCTGCAGCTCCATCAATACAGACTGTGCAAACAGAGATGACTTGCAGCTTTGGTTGTCCAGGCTGTGATTCTTTACACCGAGTGCTGGATGCTACTTCAACACCACAAAACAGCCATAAACTTAGACATCCTGTTTATGTGGGATATACTTTCAGCATATTTATTACCTTCCAGAGAGCTCATCAGATGGACTGTCCTGCAGGGAAATAGTGAGATAGAAAACATGTCTCACCCCTGGACTCACAAGGTACCAGTCACTTCAAGTACAGCAACAATGCAGCTGCTCTTTCATCCTCTTCTGCCAGTTACTGATGTACAGGGTTGCATTACACAAGGCATAAATGCTGCCTAATTCCATCTGAGTAAACATTTAGATACATTTTTGCTTCCTGTATCTGAATCAGATGAAATAAAGCTGTATGAACAATTGCTTTTCTAGGACTCTGATTTCTGAATGGAATATAAAGAGGAATAAGGTGGAAAATATGTTGTTTAAAAAAACCCCAAAACATTTTAAAAGTATAGTTTTGCTGCTATATAAACCCTTGTGTTGCCCACACCTTAAGTACAGGATGCAGTTCTGGTCTCTGCATCCCAAAGACATAGATGAATTAAGGGAAGGTAAATAACAGGGAAACTAAATGGATCCAAAGAATGTGTAGTACTGTTTCCTAGATGTGCATAATTTCCTGGAGCTATATTGTTCGTATAGTTTTTACGCCCAATACCACAGTCCTCTGCTCTTTAACGAGGCAGGGAGGGTTGTTTACTACTTTACTTGATGAAACTACTCCCGCAAGCATAAGATTGACTTTATTTTAACTTTGCTAATGCCTTCCCTTTCTTTGCCCCATTTGGTTTTATGTGCTTTTCCCAATGTAGCATAGCTCCAAATGACTGGCATGTCTGCCTGTGTGGATGTTGAAAATTAGATCTTATTACTTTAAATCAATTAAAAAGAGCAGGGAGTTCTAAAACTCTCCCCATTCAGTCTCCCTGAGAGCATTTTGACTTCTGGGGAAGTTAAGGAATACATGCCTCAAACTTTACTTCATCCATATTTCTTTGTGGACAAACCCAAGCAAAACAAGTAGGTTTTTAGACACAATTCTTCCAAACATGCAAAATAAACAGGAATCTTAGACTGTTCTAATCCACATAATCTACCTTCACAGAGAGGTAATGAAAATGTTGGAGTAGTGTGATTTTTTTTTCCCCTGAAACAACAATGTCCCTTTTATTCTGTTTCCAAATAAAATACAGTATTTAATATTAGATTCAGATCAAGAAAGGACAGAAGATTATAACTGGTCGGACTGAGAACCACTCCTGTGGAAGTGATACTGAGTGTCACTGATTCAATTTTGAATAGACTTGCTCTCACTTTGTCTAGAACACACATTTTGCATGTTTTCCCATATTTGAGGAAATCTGACTGCTTTGAAGAAGCTGGGTATAAGAAAACAAAAATTCACCTGCACAGAAGCAGATACTGTCTAGGTAATCATGAGATCCAGTTCCAAGACTTTCCCAATGCCCTGCACTTGCTGCACTACCAGCTGCTGTTTCCACTCGTCCATACCGCACCCAAGTGTATGGTGTTCCTCAGAGCTGGCATGAACGCTTCACTGATCAATGTTTTTCACAGAAAAGAACTATTCTGCCAAAGTTATAACCTTTCTTAAAGGCATATCTATCTTACTTTAAGAAAAAAAAGGTCACAGGAAAATTTGAGATCCAGGACAGGCCTGATGACTTCTGAAGGTCGCATAACTGATTTTCTTGAGCCAAAGTGGTGGCTACAATAAATTAAAATACCTGCAAGGTTTTAAGGTCTGTATCAATGAATCAGGAAAACAAATGCTAGAAAGTTGTCAAGTGAATTGTCCAGAGATTCTCCAGCCAGGACTGGATTTATGAACAGCAGAGGAAATTCTACTGTCCCTTAGGCAAGCAGCACCTCAGGTGCAAGAAGTGAAGCATGAAATCTCATTACCCTGAACTTGCAGGGTCCATAGCATCAGTCATAAAATCATCCTGCCTTTTTGAATATTCATCTTCCTAACTGGATTCATTAATTCCAGTGAATTAATTTTTAAGTTCCCCTTCAACAGTACACAAATTCATACACAACTGTGGGCTATATATGTAGGCCAAATTCACCACTGTGAACTGGGCATAACTTCCAAAGTTAGTAGAGGTCTGCAATAGCTGAGTTAGCTTGCTTTAAATTAAAGGAGGACAGTTATATTATAAAACAGATATGACAATATTGAAAGAGGAACTTCCATACTGAAGGGTTTGGTTTGTTTGGTGTTGTTTTTTTCCTTTCCCCTAATATGTTAGATTTCTCTACTAGAAAGAGAAAGATCAACAGAAGAGGATCAACACTTGTCCTACTCTGAGAAGAAAGTGTTTCAACATAAGGAACTGTGCATCACATGAATTAAGCAAATGACTTCAATGAGCATCACTGTGCAGAGTACTAAATGCACACTGGCTACTCCGCTGTGATGTTGCAGGTTTGAGGCCAGCTTCAGTAAAACATCAAAACCACAGCACCTAGGGATGCTGGAAACTATCGTAAGGGATGTTAAGAAGGTTCAGGGTTTGCACACAGACATCGTTTATTTCAAAGCCCAAAGTCTGGTAGTAGTTTTCATTCATTCCATTTATGCCACTGTGTATAATTTGCAATGAGACTTCTTGATGAGAGCAAGTGAAAAGAATCTGTCCCAAAACTAAACATACTTTCTGATTTCTAGGAGAACAGAGCAGGGATCTAGAGTGAAAAAATATCTTAAAAATGTAACTGAAACAATACAATTCTTCTCATATACACTTTCTATCAAGGGTTGTTTTCTTTTCCAGTCTGCTGGCCAGGTAATGCCATCACAGCAGCCCATTTTTTGTACAAAGTGCCTTTGTGATATAAATAAAAACAGGTATCAGTGAGAGTAGATTGTACCAGAAAGCAGAACTGCTGTTGTCAGAGCAACTACAGTGTGCCCTTGGAATCAGCGAAGCATGGGTCTTATTTTGTTAACACTTTGAGAACCAGCTACACTATTACATTTCCTTCCCTTTTTGTTCAGCAAACAGTGCCACCATATACACTGCCTGCATACATCAACAGTACCAACCTATACCTCTCTGCATATGCCCTGTAGAACTGAAGGGAAACAACACACATTGCTCATCTTTGAATCACCAAAATGAATCATTTTCCTTGCCTTGCTATTAACTCATTCCAAGAGCTGAGCAAGTCAGGCAGACCTCAGGCTGAGTAAAGGGAAGTTTTCAGTAAGCAGTTGCATCTACCTCAGTTCATATGTGTCCAGTTAAGCACCTGCAATAACACCTGTCTTGTAAATGCTGGTACTAATCAAATAATTAATCTAGTTTTGCTTTACGTTTTTAGACATTTGGAGTCTCATGCTGTGAGGCAAGTTTTGAGTCAGAAATTGGTCAGTATAAGCTCTGTGAACATGGATGCCTGATTTCAAATGTCTCTTCCAGTCTATCCTGTTTTTGTAGAAAGGGGAGGGTCAAAGCTAAGTTGTGAGCAGCTGAGAGCAATTCCATTTATACACTTGCAAATATTTATTCATCCTCTATGACAGGATGAGTAAGTAGGTAGAGCCCACTTAGTCTTACCAATTACATTTGTCCATTTAGCTGTAACCACGGCTGATCTGCTCAGATATAGCATCACATCACATGGAGTAGCATAAAGCTGCACCAAGAGGTCACCCAGGATGTGGACACATTTCTCTATTTCACCTGCTCCTACCCAGTGTATGCTGCCCCCTCTTAGGATTGAAAATTGAGGCTCCATCACATCTCCTCCTGACGTGCAAACATTTACATTAATGTTGGCATTCTCCTAGATGCTGGAAGAGTTATTTTTGCTCAGTCCACCCTTTCCACAGACCAGGGACTCCTCTGCCTCCCCAATTCTATTGTAAAATGATTCTGTTCTCCATGACCAAAGCAATCCTGTTTTAAAACAAATGATGAACTTTCAACTCTGATGCAAATGCTTCACATTTGATGTTCATAGCCCACAAACAGCACTTTTAGATGCACTTTTAACTATTGCAGCTAACAGGAAGTCTCTCATGCCCAACTGGACACTACTGCATTGGGATCTGAACGCAAGGCCTAGCCTGTTTCAGCTATGTTTCACATTCAGACAGGTTTGTCCATTTATTTGTCCTGTCTCTGAGAAAGCAGCATCCCTTCTTGCCCACAGAGTTATCCTCTGGACTTTTCAAATGGGATGAGGTGATAAGGGTAGAGATCAGAATAGCCATTGAAGCTACCCCCAGCATACCTATCAACCGCTGTCTGCATGCCCATGTCATGAGGGGATACTTGAGACAGCATTTCACCTGTACAGGCAGAACAACCAGGCAAACGGGAAGCTTTGTACACACCTAGCATAAAATCTATAGTTGTCTGAAGTATTGATAACTTATGAACTGCCTTTTGAGGTGTGTTTTTTTTCCTTCCCAATGACTCAAACAAGCTTGGTCAACAGAAGCGATATGGTCCTTTTTTCCTCTGCTGCCATGCACATTTTTACTCTTCCATTTGAAGAGCGCTTCAGAAAATGAGCTCTGATTTGAACCGAATGTGAGTGACTACAACCGCTTGGGTGTGCAGGGGTCTGGCACCCTGGCAGACAGTATTACAGACAGCTACCCCAGACTTTGTGCCAACACACCTCATTATTAGAATGCAGTAATCCTGCTGCTGTTGTCCTGCTCACTGCTGTGCTGGGCCAAAGACAAGCCAAACAGTCCAATAGTTGGTTGGGACTAGAGCAGATGAAGCACTTCAGCCCCTGGGAATGCAAACCAGCTCTAGGCTTCAGAAAAGCATCCATAAAGTTACACATCATTCCTTCATCTTTTTTTCTTGCTAAAGGTTTCATCTCATCCCAGTCAATACTAAATCTATTTGATGCTTGAACCTCTTTGTGATATCTGATTATTCTAATATTAACTTTACATTGAGACAAAATCTGCAGAAAAACATGGGTAGCATATGAATGGAAGCTTTCTAAGCAGCCATTATTTGGAAGATGACGTCTCTAATCCAGATTTCTTTATGACTCATACAACAGGGGTTATATAAGTTGTTACTAATATTAGAAATGAATTGTGGGATTATTTAAAAAAATGCCTGTTGCCATCTTCACAGAGAAGAATAATCTGTTATACTAACAGAGCATGTGTATTTTTTTCAGATTCCTTGTAGAGCTAATTCTGTGACTAATGCTTACAAAATATATATATCCTATTTCATGTAGATTGGTATATCAAAGTTCCATGAAGTCAGCAGAAACCATCTTGTTGACTACATGGGCTCCAGATGGACTTTGGAGAGCATGGTTTTCAAGCCCTTTCAAAGAGACCTGTGCTGGAGCAAAGAAGAAATATAGATGAAACTACTGTTTTTCCAGATTGTAATGTGCATTATGTCTCAGATTTCATAAAATATGCTGTCAAATAGCATGTGCCTATCCACATATTTAGTCATCAGCAGAAACAAGTAGCAACTTTCCAAAAGCTATGCTTGTTAGGCCTTCAAGATAAGATCTGCTTAGTGGTGGTAGCAGCAGCAATAGTACAATAGTAATAAATTTTTACTTACCCAATGCATATTTAGTAGCTTGAAGGTACTATTACAACACTTTTGTAGCTATCTGCCTAATACGTCTTACACACCAGTCTTGGGGAGGTGGTGTTTCTGGTTGCGTTACTCACCCCAGTGCTGAGGAGCCCTGAAATATGCCATCTTCTGTTTTACACTGCCTTCCCCAGCATTGCTGCTAATAACAGAACTGGTTGCTTTTCACTAAATGATTTTTAAAGCATTTATAAAACACATAATTGCATTACTGCTTTTAAAAAGGCTAGTTTTCAGCTCTGCCTTGCTGGAAGGCAGCATGAAAGCCTAACACTTAATAGAGCACGTCCTTGTCTGCTTCTAGTCAAATACATCTCTGCTGTAACAAATTAGTTTTAGGCCCTTTCAACCACAGATTGGGCCTGCTTCCAGCTGAAGCTGGGTTCAAGGGGGGTTGGTAAGGACAGTTCAAAGCTGGGCAGATAGTAACTTAAAAGCAAGATGGAAGACTAAAGTGAAACAGGTGAAGGATGGGAAATGTACATTACAATTAAATAACAGCTAGCATCAGCCGAAGAGATTAAGTGGATGTCCTTATGCTGGTTGCTTTTTAAGCATTCAGGTTCAACTACCATGTTCAATACATTGTTATGGATTTGCTTGCTTTGACAGGAAGCTGCAAGGACTTTGATAACCGCTTGAAAAACAGAACGCTTCCACTATGAGTTCTGCTTTGCCTTATCACGAATTGTCAACACAAGAATTTTCTTCAGAGCTATTGTATGTCAGATAGGAGGCAGACCGTAAATGCTAAATCCAAATCCTGCTACACATTAAATGCAGGAAGAGCCTACATTATGGCTTTAGTATTATTTCTGGCCTAAACTAGGATTTCTGGATTCCCATTTTGCAATTTTTGAAAAACTGATTATTCCCCATAACCTCTATGTGCTTTTCCTAGATAAGCTCAAAGATTCATCTCCTGCTGAGAAAAGTACAATCTAACTTCAGAATGAAATACAAGCTTTACATAAAGATGCAATCAAACTCTTAAAGGAACTCACCACACCACAGAGCAATCAAATCCAAGTCCTCAATCTTATTCTTACCTTCACTCATATCAGACTCAGACCACTGTTTCCTTCATCGCTGCTATTTTTCTAGGCAGACCACACAACTCTCTCCTCTTTTATTTACACTAGTCTAATTTTCAGTAAAGCTTTTGCCAATACAGATGAAAGCGCTGGGCTTATTTTGCACTGCTACCAAGGATCTTCCTCTCAAGGATATCAGCAGGCTGTTGGTATTAGCAAATCCGAAGTTCAAACTGTCCTCATAGCATTATAGTTCTCCATAAATTTCTTTTTGTTCTTGAAGTCAAACAAACTAACCAAAACAAGGTCTCTAGCCACTCATTGCATTGAAGAGTTCTCCCTTTTCCCAGAGCTTCACTTGTTATCAGGGTTTTTAAGTAAGGAAAACACTTTAATATATAATCTCTCATAATGGCCATGGCTCCATAAACCAAATCCTCTTTGTTTTAATATTTTTAAGTCCTCCCTCTGCTTTCTAAAACAAAATACTGTCTCACATAAAAAACAAACAACGCAAGAATCATTTGCCAACAAAATAAAAACTACTGAAAGAAAGTGAAAGTACTCAATGCTCCTGAACAAGAGCTCCAAGCAATAACACAGCATCTTGGAATTCAAGTTGTCCGACTTTCTGTCCATCCACTACTTGACATTTTTTCTCTCCCTGCTTGTGCTGTAGAGGTTTAATCGGAGGCTACAGAACTTTAGCCACACTAGCCTCTTCATTGTCATGTGTTCTGGCAATTCTGTTGCTTAGAAATTACTACAGACTACAAAGGTCCAGCATTCTCAGGAGAGGCAGAACTTGCAGTGAAAAACTGCCTTCTAGAAAAGTGATGCAGCACAGATAGTACACAATAAATATGCTGTAACATCATGGCAATGACCATGTGGCTAGGAGAGGGGAAAGCAGCAAGGGTGGGGAAAAAATCCAGAAGAACAATTCAATCTTTTATCGATATCTTGCTGAAAAACCTACTAAGTTTGGTACCTGCTTTCTTTGAGTTAATACAGGGCTAACTAAGTACTTTACCTGTCCAGCAGAACAGTGCAGCAACTGTTCCCATGTTTCCAAAGCGAGGAAGTAACTAACTTCTAAGTGTGGGGGCAGAGTCTCCAACCACCCAATCATCTTCTGCTTGCTTCCACCTCAAACACTCCGCAGCTCTCCACATAGAATGGCTGGTGAGTCATAGCATGGCCACAGCCAGCAGCCAAGTAGGAGAACAAAACGACAGGGAGGGGGAAAGTCTTAGCTCATCTGTCTTGTCTTCCTGCAAGTGCAAGCTGGGTCCCTGTGTTTAACAGGATTTTAAATGTTTCTTGGGAAAGCAGAACCTTTTAACTGAACATAAGCCTTATGGATTTTACTGATAACAAGTTTTTCACATTCTTAATTCTTCCAAGTACATCTCAACATAACTAATGGTACAGCACTAATCCTCCTCTCCCTTGCATGGCCAGAGCCAGGACAGCATTCACAAGTCTGACTATGTCGACAGTGTATTTACATCCAGTACTGCACTATAACTTAGCCAAACTCAGACTTAGCTTTTTATTATTCCTTACTATTCTGTAGGAATAATAAGAGTATCTGCTTTTAAATTTAAATCTCCGAATATCTGACTGGCAGTTTTAATAGCTCAATTACAGATCAGTAAGGCTTTGCTCTGCTAGGTTTATATACGTATCTATCAAATTCTGGCATACTGGCTGCAAATGCATGCCTGCAAAAATAAAGTTTATCACAACCTAGTTGAAAAGCCTAGTCTTAGATATTTTGAAAGTTTTGAGACATAGCTTTAATGCTGATCAGTACACAAGTCTGACTATGTCAGTCTCACTGACTAGGTAAGTGCCCATAGAATGTCTCATTCAAAATGCATGTTTTATAGGACTTCACTAAAAGGTCATCAAGCGATAGAAGGAAAGGTAGAAACTGGCTGCTTTTGCTCTGAACTTTCAGGAATAACTCACCAAAAGCATCTGCATAGTTATGTCTTTGGGCTCAGGAAGTGTGTTTGAACCACTTAAAGCTTACTAGTAGGAGTAAGCTTACTAGTAGGAATGCTTTAAAAAGGAGAACAGGAAAAATATCCTATGCACTGAGCTATTCTCTTCCAATCTAGCCACACACCGATACCACTTTTGCAATACACAGGTATCTACTTCCACTACTGGCAAGAACCTAAGCAAATTAATATTACAATAAAAACAAAAGTTCATGCAGTTATTGAACAGTAACAGCAGAGAGCAGCCACTTCACAGTTTCACTACAGTTTTCTCCATGGTCTGGACTGTGGCTAGCATAGAGTTAAAACAAGGAGTGTGGACAAGTCTCCAAGCACTAGAAAGCCAGTTTGCATTGGTAATTCATTTGGGGACTCCAGAGGAACAGTTCCATCTTCTGCTATAATATGTTAATACAAATGGATGTGTCAGACATTAAACATTATCTGTGCACTTGCTGTAGGCAGTTCCAGTTGCAGAGCTCTAACAGCAACATTATTACAATGGGACTTCATTTGCTCCAAACCTTGCCTCCATCACTGACTAGACAGGGGAACAAGAAGTCTTCTTGCTTTGCATATGCGTCCTGAGTTTGGAGGAAGGGACAGACAAGAAGAGAAGAAACATCAGCGCAGAGATAGAAAGGCTTTTATTGCTTGGCACTTACACAAATGCAGCCTATCTCTTTGCTCCTGTCAGCAGGCTGGAAGAAGAGCTTCTGCCAACCTCTGTACAATCAGTAAGTTTCCACTCCCTAGCAGCATGAACATGCATTTTCGCCTCCAGGAGGAATGTGAGAGCATCATGTGGATAGGAGTGGTGCAGAGTCCAAAGGGCTCCAGCAGCCAAACAGTCACTGATATTGATGACAGCAACATACCTGGATAAGTTGAAAACACCGCTGAAAGGAAAAGGATTTTTCTTGTCAAGGCAAATAAAAAAGGGAACTTTTGTCAATTATAACTGCTCCAGTTCCAGGTCATGGAAGCAGTCAACACTGAAACACTTGAATTCAGCTGGTTCACTCATTTTCTTCTGAAGTTCATCTTAAATATTTGATAGCATCAGCAATATCATTGCAACCGGCTAGTCTGAAGCACCACTAGTGAGAAGCAAGCTTCACCTCTATAGGCATTCCCTGATGCCCACAACAAACTGCTACCGTAGTATTGTAAAAAGGCTGGTTTGGCCTTGTTTCTTGAACATCCCCTCAGTAACTGAAGATGAATAACTGGGCATTCTGGTGGCAATTTGAAAGCCTCTCATCAGTTTGAATACTTGGCCCCTAAGTGTTACTGACTTGACCAATTGTGGTGAACATCACCCTTGACTGATGACAGTCCTGCTTTTAAAGACACTGGGGTTAAGCTGCTGAGCAAGATTTATGTGGCAACGCCAATGTCCGCTTCATGTAGGCACCGCTAAATGAATAGAGATGGTTTAGCATCTCACCAGCTCACATTAGGACAGGCAGAAAGAAAGGTAGCTAAGGTTCAGCTCAGTTGAGATGGAAGAATTGTTTGGTATAATGAAGCTCTAACAAGAATCACAGCAGTGTTCCCTCAGCTGCTAGAGTTTACTACCTACCCACAGTGCCTCTTCCCGTCCATATATAACAAAGACTGCAAGGACTTGTTTCTGTTCTGAGTCTTGCCCTAGTTTCCTGTGATTATAAACTGAAGAGCTACCTCAAACTATGTGGGGTGATAGTGCACATGCTGGAAACTGGGGGTGGCAACAAACTAAGCAGCCAGTCTCTACAAAGGTGCTATTGCAGGAACATACTACACTGGTGTTACTGGCATTCTGGGCTGTCAGTGTCTGCACACTCACTAAAGGACAGAGTGATTTCCAAAGTAAAGAGCTAGTTTCTCCCACTGCCCCTATGAAGTTCGATCACTTCGCTGGCCTTCAGAGTGTAGATCATTCAAACAGTACTGCAGATGATGTAACTGTGGACTGCAAATCTCCAAGTTGCTTGAATTCAACTACATCCTCAGGCACAGTTAAAAACTCCTATGACATTGTGGCAAATCTACTGCAATACATTTAGGCTGAAATATCCTGCTTGGTATTTTGAATGTTTCTTAATCTGCATCTAGTAGCTCTAGTTGCTCTGCCTTTCCTACTCTTCTGGGCAGGCTCCAAGCAGGGGAACTTGCTGCTGGTGCAACAGCTACTCAGCTCAGCTATCAGGAAGGCCAAGTGGGAACAAATATCACAGCTCTCCTAGCTCCTACTGTCACCACAGGACCACAGCAGTAATAAAAGGAAACCAAACAGGTAGAAAGCAAGAACAGAGATAAGTGTCAGAATATCAAGTGCTCAGCCCCCTATTTTTCTGTTACAGGCTGGAATAAATGGAATCTGGTTTTTTTGGGTAACTTTCTACCAGTTCTTCCTGAAATAGGCAGAACTTCATGTATCTAAGGAATTTACAGCAACGTGTCTATCTAATGTTAGGCAATTTAAACTGTGTTCAACACATCTTGATTAGAAACCCAGTGAGCTAATCTACCACAGGAGTAATGCAGCATTATATCTGACCTCTTATCCTCAGAAGAGGAGTACTTGATAAATTATTTCACAGGATACAGTGAAAAATCCCACAGTCTAGCTGGCTGGTTCTCTAGGACAATGCTGCAATAGAAGGAAGGATCCCTACATCTCCCAGGTCCCCAAACACACCCAGTGTGTAATGTCAGGTAGCAGAGTTTGTATTCTCATATTTGTTCACCAGTTGTTTCTAGTAGGTCTGTGGCTGGAAGGAAGTGCACAGCTAAACTGGGATACCATTACTTAATCTATCTACCTCAGCTGTGCCTCCACTTTTCAACAGTGGCTCACTAATAGGCTAGGTATGCTAATATTTACAGCCCATCTCAAATAATTTTTCATCTCTTATCCGGCTAGTAAGTTTTCTTGAAGATGTTTTAATATACCAGCAGAGTCCCTCAGCCTATATAGAGTCCCCACTTTAAAGAATTACTTTTACTGATAACATTAATATCTACCCCTTGAAGATTAGTCTTACCCAAGACAATACAGCCTGCTTTTTAGCAGTGCTAGTTATCTACAGCTCTTCAATTTCAACTTGAATTGCAGATAATTTAGTATTTCTAAAGACTAATGTCTCTTCAGGGAAGTGTGCATGATACATAAGAGAAATTAAAACCAATTATACACCACATGCATGTGATTTGTTCTAGGATGAATTAGAAAATATATAAAACATCTGTCCTCAAATGCCATATTACTTTTAAAAGTCACTTTGGAAATGACTGAATAGCCTACAAATGGAAGCTTTATAATTATGATTACTGACAACATTTGGCTTTGTAAAATTCACTGTCTTCTCCCTCATCTGAAATTCTCTGTGCTTGCTCTAGTTCCAGCAGTGATTTTTCTTACTTACGAAAGGAAAGAAACAGTAGTCCTGTACCTTACACTGGCTGTAACAGGGGAGAGGGGGTAGTTAGGAAGATTCAGATATCTATCTGCAAATTACCTCTGGTGCATTCACTCAGCCCTCGACAGTTCCTAGCTGTATGCACTCTGGGAGCTCAGTCCCCACAGCACTCTGCTAGTTTTAGGTTGGCATAAGAGGCTGTTAAGAAGGCTGAAAAATGGACAAATCTTTTCAGTTCCATTGGCCTTAAAAAGGCAAAAGATTAAAGAAAAGTTATAATAGAGAACAACAATCTGAATGCTTTTTTAGAAGTCTACTTTAACTCACATTGAAGACAGCACTCCTTTTGTACGTGTACTCTACATGTCCTGGGTAATACTGGCATTCCTTGATCTGCCTGCTTATAGCCCTGACCAGTGTCCACAGGACTGCTGACTCAAGTCAGAGCACTGTTAAATAAACTTTATTCCCTTTGCTTGAGGCTACAGCATGCAAGCAGGAGCCTGGCTGGTGACTATTCTCTGCTTTCCTGTCTCTGCAACTCTTCTGTGCTCTGACTGATTTAGGGGAAAAAAGAAGGCCCCACAAACAAACAATTAATTTATCCTTACGTTCAGTTGATCCTGAAGGCCCAGCACAGTAGCAGTTCTAATCTCATTTTGCAGAGCTTTTCAGTGCGGCAGCAAGTGAGAAAGGAAAAGAACATGACATCTCTTTTCTAGGTGGTGGTGGTAGCAAGGAGCCATTGGTTTTGAGGATGAGGAGGAAGGTGGCAGGAAGGAGGAGGAAACCACCCCCAGTTTGGGAAAGAGACCATATGCACAAGTCATACAATATTCTGAATTAAGACTGCTGACCACATTAATCTTCAAGTACTTTCTCACCATTTACTGCTTTGTAGACTTCAACACAAGAAAGTCTATTATAGTCAGAAAGTCAACACAAAAACAACCACTCACCCATACAATCCAAGTGAATTTATCTACAAATCCAGACATCTCTGTATGAATAACCTTTGGTATCATTCACTCAGCCTTATTCCTAACTGTAGCTCTGTACACAAATCTCCCTCTTGGGTGTGGAAACACATGTGGCTCCATCTGTCTCACAGCTGGCTATGCCTTCTTGCATAATAATCATGTAAATCAAAAACAATGTAAGAAAGCACCATCAGCTATCAGCGTGTTGCGTTTTGGCTCACTTTTCTAATATGTCTGTAAATTTCCTGAACAGCCAAATGATAGCATCTGCTATGGAGCAGAACACAACTCCATAAAGCCCGTTACGTACTTCTCTCTCCTCTGCAAGCCCAAGACCACAGGCCCTTAGAACAGCCAGCCTACTTTCTAGTTTGAGGACAAACTCACTGCCAAACCACTTCTCGCAGCCAGTCTGATTCAGCATACAATTTACTTGTTAAACAGCCTCAGTGATGGCACCTCTGACTACGTTAGGCATCATTGTTTGGGGTCTATAAAACAAGGCTGGGAACCAAAATATCCTCTTTGCCCTGAAAAAAGATATAGTCAAAAAACCCACGGTATTTACCAAGTCTATTGGATTACAGGGCAGAGGAGAAAAAATGATATTTACATGAAGCAGTGTGGATAATAAAGGTCAATGGATAAATATCATAATTTCAACGTACAGAAATTGTCATTGTTGACAAAGACACTTAGGAGACAGCATGCTTAGGTTCCATTTAGAGCCTGAGGAACTAGAAGTGGCACACTGTTGGAGCTTTGCTCAGTTTTATTTAAACTGAAATATTTTCTTCACACATAGGTGCATCACAACCAAGCTTCATCCTGAATGCTGAAGTCATGCTGATTTAATTGGAACAAATGCTGGAAAGTGAACGAGGTTGAAAAAAACACTGCATTCTATGAAGCAGGTTTGAACTCTGATGTCAAAATCTACACTCTGCTTTCTATAAAACAAGTTTGAACACTCAAGTTTTCACTGGCCATGTCTGTGATATATTGGATATAAATGCAACCAATGATTTGGCAGCTTTCTCTAAAGCTAAATTAATACTCCCTTTTACTAAAGGAAAAGGCTATTGCACTGGAAGAAGCCTGATGTTTATCCTGCTTTTAATTGATGTCTCCATTATCTGACCTCTCAAAAAGACTACAAAAGCAAACACCACAGTACATGTTTCTGACTTGACTTCTCTCTCCCTGTCCAGGCTGATTTATTGATTTCAGTTGAACATTAGCCAACACTGAACTGTAACTGATTACATTCAGTGTGAATTGGGTTCCACGTAGAGCCTGAGGAACTGGAAGCGTCACATTGATTGAGGGTTGCTCAGTTTTATTCAAACTGAACTATTTCCTTCACATACAAGTGCATCACCTCCAATTCCGTATGAGAAGTCAGTTGGTATAGCAAAAATCTGTGGTGTTTAGTGCCTGGCCAAAGATCCTTAAAGTCAATTAACTCAAGCCTCTATTGAGGCTACAACCCAAATTCCAACTACTGAAGTTTTCAGAAACTGTAGTTAAAATAGTGGATAAGCTTGTCTGACCCAGTGAAACAAACTTGTCTTCTGATCACCTAATAGGTTTTTTTTTTGTCTACTGCTGCCTTACTGCATATTGGTACCTGCTCCTTTGTGACATTATACACCAGTGGTGTTTAAGCATGAGTAACATACTAAAGCAATAATTCTGTTTCTTCTAAGCCGTGACAGAAATGGGGAAAAAAACCAGACTTACAATGCTAAGCTATTCTTCTATTTCTTTTCAGAACTAGCTGAGATTGAAAATTAACTTCCATAGCAACCCGTTCTGATACCACAAGCAAAACTAAGTATGTTTCTGGAATGACATCTGCAGCTGGCAGTGCTGAAAAATTCTTCCTATATAAAGGCATCAGGATATATATTGTCATCTGATTTTGAAAACACAGTTCCTCCTTTTAGAAAAATCTCACTCAACTACAAACAGAATACAAAAAGTGCAGAGGAGAACAGTTTTCAATGAGTATATGTTCATACTTGCCATGATATATCAACCCTTTGTTAGTTCCTCTGTATGCTGTCTTTTAAAAGAAACAGAACAAGTCAAATCTCACCTTCACTCACCAGCAATCCAGCAGTTTTCATTATTTATTTTCTATACTTTTCCATTATGTTTATAGAAGAAAGTTGCACATGCATAGCACAATGTATTTACTGTTGTGTGAAATTCTTAAAGGAAAAGTATCAACACATCCCTGGATCTCTAGTCCTTTCTAACATGTGACTAAGTCACAGAAAGAAAAAAAGTGCCTTGACCTCACTCTAGGATGGAATTCTTAAAGGCAACTCACAGAATTAGGAAACAAATATTCCCATCTGTTCACACTAAATCTAAGTTTGGTGAAGTTTTAAGTCTTACTTCTAACATTTAACATATGCTTAGATCTCAAGATTCCCAACTTCCACCCCCCCAAACAATTTACATATATCACTGCAAGTGGTTTCAGTAACTTTCTTGCATAATATGGAATAACTGTTTCCTGTAAATGTCACATCTTTTTTCTTGTAATGCTCACCAGTATATTTTGAACTGCTTTTCACACATTTATTTCAAAGATAGTTTGGACAGACTCTTTAAGGGTTACATCAATAGCTCTTTTATAGGTTCTCAGCCTGATAATCCTAGGGGAGTTGGATTATAACCTAGAGGGTTTGTTTCACTGTTGTTTTGTTGGGTTTTTTTGTTTGTTTGTTTTAAATGACTGGCAGTGTTCTCACTGTGCTAAATCCTTGCTATTTACCAAGCTCTGAGAATAATACATTCTTAAATTTATTTTACCTTAAGAAAACAGCAGATATCATAATCTTAGATCCAACTCATCATTAGCTTACTGTTCCGGAAATAATTGTTGCCAAATGGACAGTAACCTTTCCTCTATAAACACTATGAACTCAGTTTTGTAATAAGAAAGCCAACTACCTGAATACTGTCATTCAGTGTTTATTCCTTAAAAAAATCACTGGAAGATAAAGCCATTCAAGAGAGTTCTTTACACATTACTAAAATATGAACTGTCATTTGTCTCAGAACAAGGTGAAAATGAGAATCCACTGTTCGAATCTCTGCCACCATGCAACAGATGCAGGGTCTACGTATAAATTCGATAGTTACTTGAACAAAGTTGTACGCTTCCCCACTCCATCCTCCTTTTCAAATCAGAATGGATCATACACTTTTCTGAAGATGATTCTAACATTCAGAATGATGATTCATCATTTGAATATTCTTATTATTGGCACCATAAAAATGAGAAATAGACTGTGGAGGACAGTGAGACAGAGCAGTAAGAGCTGGGCTGCTTCCTAAAGAAAGGCTAGAGGAAAGCTGAAGAGTGCCACAACACTGGCTGGGCAGTTAGCTCACCCGTGGGGCACAGTATCACAGTACCCACAGTGGGTGATGACAACAGGTCCTGTTAAAGGTCCGGTGATCATCAGGCAAATGCCAGGTAACCAGTCAGATCCAAGGTCACACTGGGAAATACAAACAATAATTCAGGAACAGGACTGGGAATGGGTACAACATCTGTGATACAGCTCAGGCCAGGATGAGAGGCCCAGGTCTAGGCTTAAATAAGGCTTTTGGACCCATGGGTCCATGTAGGGTGGGTATGCCCTACAGCTAGATGCATGCCATCTCTTCCAGGACCTACTGCTGAAAAACTCATACTGCTTTCTCCATACTTCAACCTTTTCTCACTGACATTCTTTCCCACCTCTAAAGCAAATAAAGTTGCAATACAGAGGCTCCTCTTACCACTCTCTTAATTAAGTCTGTGCCATTATCACAGTTGGGCTGTTCCTTCCTTTCTATGCAATAACAGGTGGTGATTAGTAACTAGATCTTGATTTTTAGTAACTTAGTAGCTTAAAAAAAATTCAAAACATCTACTGTAACAGAAGAAAGGCATAAGCCTCAAGTTACACCACAAGCCTCCCATTAGACTCCCCTTCCTGTGAAAATGTGGCCAAATATCTCAGAACTTCAATATTGTGCTCCAGTCTGGATAAAGAACAGTAACAGAGCAGGAATCAAACTTCTACTGATCTGTCCTCAGAAAATGAAGGACAAAGGAAACAAAGTCAGTACTGCACTACACAGCTGGATTTAGGAACATTTGAATTCTGTTTGGAGATACTTGAAGCACATGTGTGTTACATAATCACACACAGACCTGGCTTTGTGAATACATAATAGACTGCTGCTCTGCTCACATGGCAAACTAAAATAAAAATAAGATTCAAATATTACTGAAAGAACATTGTGAGAAAGAATAAAGAGTATATTCTGAGCTAGAAATTCATACCTTTTGAGAAATGGAAACTGAAGATTCTTTTTAAAGAGAGATGGAAAAATTCATATTATGATTAAAAATAGGCGTTTGAAGTGTAGGTTACCAATCACGCTGTGTTATACAGAATCCGTATTTCATTTATGGGGAGACATACAGCCTGTTAGACATATGTTTTATCATCCAATCAAGTTAACCAATGAAGTTCTCTCATTACTTTGTCACAGATAAAAATTAAATATAGTTCTTCCCACCACAATTACTAACAACATCACTCCAAATCCAGTCTGGACTTGAAAGATGAATTTGTCAAAACCATCTCCATCAGAGCTCACTGGTATCACATCATAAAATCCACTGCTGTTTCCACAAGGCTGATAAGACCAAATTGATCCAAGCTTCAATTTCACCAAGGCTAAGGGACTTACAGCATGATATGAATGCAACTGCTTGAGGTGCATTGTGTCTAAACTTACAAAACATGTGCAAAAGATTGTCCAGAATATTTTCCAAGATCTAGGGAAGATAACTCATTTGATTGGATGGTGTTTGATTAGACAAGTTGTTAATTAAAAAGTGAGGCTTTGCTCCACAGGTGAGGAAAAAACAGCATCGAGAAAGGAAGAGTTATTGGGGCTTTGTATCTGGGGCCATGATGTACCCTCAGAACTTGCGTGAGTGTACTATATAAACTCCAAAACAAGGGAGCATTTCATCTTTTTTACCTGATGCCCTGTCCCAAAGCTACCAGTAACTGCTCACCTTGTTAAGATGTTCTCAAAGGTCAAATAAATTGGTATTCCCCAGAGTCTTGAATAAAAAGGGTCAACTTGTAATTTTCCTTTTCACTGTTAAGCATCTTTTAAACTGGCATTGCTTACACTGTAAGTAGGTTCTCTCCATTTCTTTTAAATGCCTTTCCTAGGCAAAGAAAATCACTCCCACAGGTTGTTCAGGGGCAAAATAACAATTACAATGTTAACCTTTTTAAAAACCCTAAACTTTGTTCCCCTCCCTCATTTCTAGGAGTAAATAAGGAGACAGGAGAATCTGGAACATGACAAGCCATTTCTATAGCCTACAGAAAATAATGAAGACTTCATATATTGAAAATAAAATCTGAAACAGTAGTTGCCTCATTAAGCAACCTATTGACAATGCTCAACATCCTCCATTTGTAGCAGCAGCTAACCTAGCAGCTTTCTTTTAATTATGGTTGCTACACTTGAAAATTCAGGCTCTGAGCTTTGCCATATGCATAATATCCAGGGTACAGCCCAGGAAACAAAACCCGTACCGTACAGCTACGTACCAAAACCTCAAACACAAAAGTAAAGCCTCCTTACAATACTTCCTTAATTGGTTTATTAGCAACAATAAAGCTTAGCTCCCTAATGTACACCTGAGTCAGCAAATTCCATGTCCAGGTTTAGACAAGCTAGAGAAGGAATATCTCCTCCAGATGGAAATTAATTATTAAGCCACACTTATCAAGTGAGAGCAGCAAAGTGGCTGACTCCCTAGGCAACTGCTAGTGGCCTGAAAACACTGCTATAGCCTTCACGCACATCTAAGGTGGCTGGATTTGCTCAGTTGTCCAAATCAGGCTGTTTACATTGAACTCTAAGGGCAATCCACCACAGAGACCAAGATGTGCTGCTGTGAACCCTCCTCTCCACTTATAGCCAGCCTCTTCCAATAAACACAACAGGGAGGTGCTGTTACTAACCACCACTACTAATCTCCCTGGTTTTGCTTACTGCAGCTGTGCAAAACCTATGCAGTCACACATTCACCTTTTCTAAATGAGTTGCTCTTCCCTCTGCTTTTGGATGGAAAACTGCAGGAGTTCTGCTTCATCCTATTTAGGAGCAGGTAAATTTTGCAAATCTTTGAAAATTTTTACATCAGAAAACTCATTTCCCATCCCTGGGGTGCTCTTTACACACCACTCTCAAAGCAAGCTAAGGACAGAAGCCTGTGCTTTAGATCTGGGCTGAAACAGAATTGCATGATGAATTCAGATCTTTCAAAAGAAGGTTGCCTTGACAGGGTAACCTACCTACCTTCTCACAATTTCAGACTCAGCTGAGCATAGGCTGCATACAGTACTTTAAATCTCCCATTCTAGACTCCAGGTGATGTAGAAAGCCACATGGTGGACTTTTTCTCAACCTGAATTTATTCGTGACCTCTGGTAATTCTGCTAATATTGACCTTTAGCTTATGTAGCATTTTAGTCTTCTAGTCCCTGTTTATTCTCTTGACATTTATAGGCAGCAATCATATCTTGTCTTAGTCTTTATTTACCCAGCCTAAACAAACCAAATCTTTTAAGTGTTCTGATATAAGCCATCCATTTTCCAGATAACCTGAATGGCTCTTCTGTACTCTCTTCTATATTCAATTTGAATACACCCATCTTGAAAACTGATGGCTTAAGTCATGCAAAGTGTTCTCTACAGCTCTCACAACCGCCAAGTACAAGAGAATTAACTACTTCCTTGTCTCTCTGGTAAGTATCTGGATCTTCCCAATTCTAAAATCCGATTTTCAACACAAGGCTTATACCCTCCCCAGCAAGCACCTCCAGCACCTTGATATGACCTATCCTGTCTTCACTCCTTGTTTGCCTTCTGTTCTTAGTCTTACAAATACCATTCTCCTCGTTTTCATGCTATTGGTACATTCACCTCTTTTTTCAAGATGATCAGCTGCTCCTCTCGTTTTCCTGCTTATTACCCTTTTTCCCTGTCCTTTTCTGTTTTGTCTTCTGGATATTTCCAAAGAGATTCTGTAACCTACAAACTTGAGATAAACAAGCCATGAGCAATAGGCATACAAATGTATGTGTTCTCAAGGAACAAAGGCTGCTCCATTTTCAAAAAAAAGGCCTACAAAAAGTCTAGAGGAAGTTTACTACAGTCTCCCTGCTGGCTTTCTTGGTCAAAAGGTTATTTCTAAACCCATCAGTGATTTGTCCAATGCTTTCAGTTAAACAACTGACTTGCCTCATTCTGCTTCATTATTTGTGAAATTGAGTTAAAAATATGTTCATATACAGATTGATAGAAGAGTATTAATAAAATCACAGCACTTATTTAATTTCTCAAACTGGACAGCTTTTGCTAGGACGGAGTAGAGGTACTCCAACTATTATACTTTACACCGGTACACAAATTCACTTTTACTATTTCAAAAGAGCATTACAAACACTTGTTTTATTCACTTTTAGAATCAATACAGTTCACAAGCTAAAAACATTCTTTGTAATGCCTCGCTATGATTCCAGTTCTGCAACTTAAAATATTCCCCACCCCAGCAACAAAAAACCTCATCTCATCATCTATGCTGATGGTATTTATCACACAAGTCTGAGTTGCACAAGTCAGTAAATAAGTTATTTATAGGTCAGTCTTAAGATTTTGGGGTTTATATGTGTCAAGTTCTTTTTCCTTCATCAATAAGCCCTGATATTAGCACAGAGAAAAATAACACTGTGAAAACACAACCAACACCTCCCTTTTTGAACAGTTTATGGAAGCAAGCTAGATAAAACGTCAGGAAAATAGTATTAAAAAAACACCAAAACCTCTCTTGATCTCATATACCATGTACCAAAGTAACTCATCTAGTTTCTTCCCAGAGGCTCCCTTCACATCTAAATTTAAACCTTCTGCCAGGTCTTCATTAGCAATAATGAAGCAGTTCAATTTCCCAGGGTCACAAGGTCAAGTCTCATTTCTCAGCAAGACATCTAGAGAAATTGATGCTGGCTGTTTAATGAGCTGTACTTCATCCATTCACAAATGTTGAGTCAAATGACTTTTTAAAATGCATTTCATTGAACACAGAAAAGAATATGAAAACAGGAAGCCTTAGTCGCCTACCACTCCTTTTCCAAAGCACAAAAGTTGTAACTTAAAGTCTCATTTCTGAATTCCTTGTGAGAGCAGCTCATTGTTTTCCCTCTTGGAGTAACACCCCACTCACACTTTGCTGCTGCCAAGTCTTCAGGCTTTGTCTCAGTGTATTTGTAACAAAGCCTCATCTGAGCTGCAGCTGACCCTGCAGTACCAGTTACCTTTAGTCATTCCCACTTTTGTTTCTCCTACCAGTTATCTCATTAGGCTCTTAAGTGACTTCTGCTGTTTAGTATTTTACTACACAGAACTATCTACAGACTCTGCCACCTTAATTGCTAAACTGTCTCCTGCCTCTCCCTCTTCTCTTTCATCTAGAACTCTTGCACTCTAATGCTCCAAGTTTACACTTAGCTGAGGGTAGACCCTTCCTCCACAAAGAAGCTACTCAGTATTTAAGTTGTGATACAAAACTGATAAATCTTTTGTAGAAGTTGATGAAAATATGCCTACTGCTCAAAAAAAACTCAATGGAAAACTGTGGAACACAATTCTTGTCTTTCATCTTCTTACAATTAGTCTAGCTTGTAATCCTTGCTTTGCAATTCTTCACAGCTGACTACCAGTCACTGTAAATGAATTGACACTAAAGCGGGAAAGTAGCTGTTAAACATGTAGGTGATAAAAGTGAAGGGACTCCATCAGCTCAAGGCACCACTGGAAACTGACCAGAGAGAAAAATCCATTCCTGTGCAAGATGACAAGTCCTCTTGTTTTCAGCAACAAGGCAGTGAAAATATACTTGAACACATACAAAGCTTCAAGCCAGCTTAGTTCTCACTGATACATACTCTCATCCCACTAGATGCAGGCATTTCACTTTGCCTAGGTGATTTAAACAATCACTGGAGGAGGCAAGCAGCTAGGAAAGGTGCTGGGGAATACCTTTTGGACATGCCTGCTCTGTGCTATGTGTGTTATACTGAAAGGAAGGAGAATAACTCTTAATGCAGAAATGCTATACATGACTGACTGATACTAAAATATCTTGTATTCAGATGGAGAACAAATGCATCAGAAATAACATTCCTAATATTAGTGTTGAAAGCAGTGGAAATCTCAGATATAGCCTCTTTCTGTAATGGCATGCATAGGAGGGGAACATTACAGAAGTTTAAATGAGAGGATTCCCTAATGGGATATCTTCCCAATGCTTAATTTATGGAAACCCCAAGCCATCTGTGATGGCTCTTCAGGCATAGACACATAACTCTACAAACTCTGGGGTCCTGTAACAGAGTAGTTACAGGCTCACGCCCTGGAAAACTGTGCCTTCCAGCAGGCACATTCCTCCTCCACTCACACCTTGCTGCCTATGCAGTGCATAAATCACAGTCTTACACCTTCTGAAAGAAATAAAGGTGAACCTCGTATATCCTCAGGATAGCCCACAGCAAGGGCGATTACACAAAGTATTAGTTTGTGAAATTTAAAGAAAACATGCTGTATTCTACCAAATGAAAAGTGCCCTGATAATTTCTCAAATCATATGGGTTGAGTTCCTAGAAATAAAAAATACTTTAAAAGGAGAACATTAAGTTAGTTGCCACAATTTTCTGAATAGTCCACTTACATTCATTCATTCTTCTATATGCTTCTGAAATATTAGGAAGACTAAAGGAAGTGGATAGAAACTTAATTTCATAGGCTTGAATTCCGAGTATTCATAATTCTTAATTCTACACAACTTATTCCTGAATACATGCATTTACATGGAATACCTTAAGACATCTCCTCTAGCTTTTCATGATGATTGGAGAGAAAGAGAGCAAGGTGGACAGGTCATTTGAAGAAGGCATAAAAGAGATTAGGAAATGGTAGTTCCTTGGGAGAAGAGCAGCTAACCACAACCATGCCTCTTACTGTGTTTTGAATAACTTCTGTAGGTTACCTTAGTCAAGGGAAGTTGGTTTCTTCCATCTCACCACTCCACGTCTCAGGGGCAGAAAGTTGATAATATGCATTGTGCTTCGAAGGGTGGCTGGCCTCCAGCTCTCAGGAACACCACAGGCCATACACAGCATGCTTTATTCCCACGAGAGTCCCTGAGCCAGGGCTTAGGTGAGTTCTGTGCCACTGTTCTCTGTTCCTCAACCTCAGTTTCCCATTCATCAACATGAAGGGGGTTTGGTTTTGCTTTTTTTGTTTCATTCACACCAACTTGAGGAATTTGTCAGAGACTGAAGGATCCTTCCTACTTTTAGAGTCCCCTGGGGATATAAATTTTGCTCTCTCCACACAAGCATGTAATACAGACATCCATTACAGTACAATATAAATAATTTGATCCCACTGCAGGAGAATTTCATGGAAGAAGAAAGAAGTGGATTGAAATGGCTCAGAATCAAAACTTCCAACTGAATAAACCTTGTTTTCGCATTTCTTGAAAAAATATATTTCTGTGAGCTTGGTCCGGAAAGGGAACAATGTATCACTTAGATAAACAGAGCATGTAAGAATGTTAAATATTTTAAAATAGGTTGCTTAGTACAAATACTGTTTCACAGGGAAATTGTTTTCTATTTTATGAGGGCTAACCTTGGCCCTGGCAAAAGACAGCAAGTGCTTGTTTAAAGAACTTTAAGGGGTAAACAAGGACATGACTATGCTAAATCTATGCTTCAAATGTGGAATTCTCATTTCATTTCCTATATATTTTAAAATTGTGTAATGTGGTCATATAAGTATTAGAAAAATAGAGGGTCATTATAACCATCATAGTAAGAGCAAGAATCCAATACATTAGCTCCAAATTCAAAGACAAACATGATTTTTAGAAACCTAATTGAAAAATAGCAACAGAAATTTTGCTGCATAGAAAAAATACAGGATCCCAACTTTAGCTGTCATGGAAGAGCAAGAAAATAGCTGTATCAGGAAAGATAGAAAAGTTTTTCTAATTCTCTCTTTTACAGAGAGTCATTGATGAAATTTAGGAACAGGTGTTTTCTATTCAAAGACTAGGGGAAGAAAAGTGCAGCCCATGCTACATGGATGGTATCCTGAGAAAAATTCAGAGCTAGAAAACACAGAAACAAGGGCTTAATTTCTGTCACACATTTTTCTCCTTATTGCAACTTTGTTGAGTCCTGTTACATGTCTTAGTTATATCAAACAGACAGGAAAAGTAAGTCCAAAACCCAACAGAATATTTTTTTAATTATTTCTAAAGAATCAAGAGGTAAAAATGACAGAGGGTTCAATAGGAGAGTTGCTCAGATTTTGCAATAAAATTGGGGG
>VWZZ01003901.1:341238-414508 GCA_013399095.1 Psophia crepitans
CTGAGGCGCTTCCGGGCCGGGTGCGCGTTGGGCCCGGCCCTGCGGGGAGCGCTGGCTGCCCGGGCAGCCTCCCGGGCAGGCTGGGCGTGCGGTGCCTGCCAGGCCCGGCCCCGGGCGTTGCCTTTTGCCGCGGGCAGTGTGCGGGTCGTACGTAGGCCCTTGGGGGAAGCGGTGGTGAGGGTTTACCTTAAAAGTAGCCCGTTCCCTCTGCCCTTCCAGGAGGTTGTCCCTTGCCTGGTGTTTCTGTGGAGAAACATGCCGGGCCCTCTGTGCATGGGTTCCCCCATCGCATTGGAGAGGCTGCCCAAGCATGTCAGTCGTCTTTGCAGTCTGTGAATGTCCAGCTGGTAACTAGTGTTGGAGGGCTGCTGTGTTACTGGGATGTCTTTCAACACTGTGGTGTGTACTGCTTTTAGGTGTGGGGCTTGACATGGTGATGCTGCTTTCTCCCATGAAGACAGAGGAAATCAGAGGGAAGAATATAGCTAGAAGTAAAGATGTGGCCCTTGTAGCCTTGGTTAGGTTTGAGGTAACTCTTGTACCTTCACAGGTATTAGTCTCTCTTCATCTTTCTCAACTTTGCAATGCGCAGGACGTCTGCAGTTACACAGCCTGTGTTCTCCCCATGAATGAAGTGGGAAGAACACCTATCTTAAAAGAGAAAGCTGAGGATCCTGCTTGGCACGATGATAAAAGTGTATCTAGGTAGTGAGCATGAAAGTGGGAGAAGCGTATTTTCCATTCCAAGAGAGGCCTTGAATCCTGGATTCCCATTTGTACTCACTGACTCTGGAGTGGGGTGTTTGAGGTGGAAGAAGAGTGTAGTGTTTACTCTGAGCTGTTCTGGGTGAGCTGGGTATGTGTGAGGACATTCTCTGCTTTCAACACAGTTTGCAGATTTTCACTGTTGTGGGTGATTTTTCACCCCCCTCATTTCTGGCACTCCGTTTCAGAGAAGAAGGGTTATGCAGCAGGAGGCTCAAGATGTGGTAGTGTATACTCTTTTCTTTAGAATTCACATCCTTGTAAACATTAAGAAAAGCAGTAGGAGTACTGTCTTATTGTGGCACTAACTTGATAGTCCTGCACAGGAGTTATTATTAGGCAGAATTGTGCACAGTGTTACAGACAGGTTTATAAACGTGGGACTTCAGGTAGGATGAAGATTGCTCAGCTCAACTCGTTCATTCTGATTTTTTGCCAAGAAGTCTGGTCTATGGTTAGCTGCTGGCCACTGGGGTCAAGGGTCTTGCTTGTGAAGAAAAGGCTGAATGTTGTTTCCTCATGTGCTAGCCACACGTTTCCTGTAACCTTATTCAGCAAAGCTGACACTGTATATTTGGTCACATTTAGCAGCAGAAATGTTATTCGGAGTCATCTCATGACTTCTTTGTGAGCATGGGGGACTACAGATCACCTGACTGATCTTTAGTCTTCAGTGAAACTTTGTTTTCCTTGAGGTTTCACTGAAGACTGTATGGAAACAACATGATTATCTCAGTGTGCTGGCTTTGCTTTTTTTTTTGGTAATGTCTAAGTTCAGTCTTCGATTCCTGCTTTCTGTAATGAAACTATAATTGATGACGTTGCTGTTTTAGTAACGTAGGTGGGGCCATCCTGGGACTTCTCTGTAGCTGCCTAGTTTGTTTAATGACCAATTCAACAACAACTGTCAAACTGCAATTCTTCTGGGCTGTTACAAGTTTATGTTGGGTCCTAGCTTCATATTTCTAGGAAATTTTTTTCCCCTTATTCCTTTTTTCCTGTCTCTATCAAATCTGTTGGAAAGAGATAAGGATGCAGACTGTTTTAGCAGTGCTGGCCACTGGGGCAGTGATGGTGAGGGAATTACTCAGCAATTACTACTTGCTTTGTTTTTCTAAAGTAATTTTTACTCAAGTAGTCTTACTTTTAAGAATCCCATCTCTTTTTCGTAACTGCATGTTAATTGTAAATACAACTAATATTTTGTGATAGAAGTATTAATTCTAAGTTTAAAAAGAAACAATTTAGTACTCACTTTGGAATGGCTTTAATGTAGTTTCTAGCACCGTCATTGAATTGGAGTGGTGCACTTTTTTCTCTGAAAAAGAAAGCTCATCTAAATGATTTTGCTGGACTAGTTCATGCATTAGCCTATGCATCAACTTAATTTATGTGCAGGTCCTTTCCCTTCCCCCCCCAATGTACTACTTGGACCTTCTTGACTTTTTTTAAATAGAATATTCTCTGAAGTTGGATATGGAAAAATCGCAGCAATCACATTTAGAAGAAAATACATAGCATAAGAACATCACATTTAAGATAAGGTAGAAAAATAAAGAACTCCTTTTAACAAAGAAGTCACTAACTTTGAAGAGCACATTCCTTAAAGAAAAGCAGTTTAACTGGTAGAATTTGTAAGCAATTGGTTCCGTGCAGTAGCTTTTGTCACCTAAAGAGACTTAAGTGTAGTTTTCTAGGCTATATTCAAAAGGGCCACTGTGCACTGTATAGTGAGGAGTAACCGCCGAGAGCATGCCTGAATGGATCGATAATGTGCCTGGAGTTCAGTTTCTTACTGCGATGTGTTTTGAAATTATTTACTTAGCTCATACTTTGTTGTGATGCACCTATGTGTCAGGTTCTGTTTCAGCAAACCGTGTAGCTACCACAGCTCCATTTGCTAATGGCACCTCGTCCTTGTGGGAACAGGAACTAGCTGGGCAACTGTAGCATTAGATCATGATACAAAATTGTGCTTCAGGTGAAACTTGACTCTTTTTTGTACTGGGTTTCTTCTTCCTTTGAGCTACTTGGTTGCATTGGTCAGAACTCTGCTGTTTTAGGAAACTAACTGTAGATTGTTTTTTGTATCTTCTGTAGATGGCATGTTGGTGGTATAAACTCAGGTGCTTTTATTCCAAACCAAGAAGAAGAATCAACTGCACATTCTGCATCTTTAAATTGTGAAGTTGTGTGATTCAAATGTAGGGTTTAGATGAACACTGCAGTTCAAGTATAAAAGTTACACAGTTATGTGCCTTATTAGACTACTTAAAGTAGTAGAAAGACCTTAATGTTTTGCTTTATAGGAGAGATTAATAAGCTTTGGACATACCTCCTTGCAATCATAATTGGCACACTGAATGAAAATTCAGGTGTTGACTACAAAAATAATTTCCAGTCTTTCATGAGTTATTCTTCATTTCTAGAAAGCTTGTGATAAGAATTCTCTATCATACAAACTTCCATCAGGGTGTGGGATCCTGCCTGCCTTTTGTTTCCTCAGCAGGAGAAGGGACTAGTTTGGGTTAGGAGGGGAACAGCTGCTTTTCTGAGTTCAGGGTTGGACAGTCTCAGGTTTACTTCCTAATTCTTTCTTTACTCTTGGTGGTTCTTGGAGAGAGTTGGCTGTTTTCTAATTTAATATGTGAGGGAGTATAGGAAGGAGTCGCTTTATTTGTCCTGATTATAGAACTGTGTCAAACTGATCTATAATTTAAATCACTTTGTCTGACAGAGGTTCTTGGCAAATCTCTGCAGTGGATGAAATAGTTAAGACTCAGAAAATAGTATTTAAGGTAAATGTTTGAATTCTTCAGAAAGATCAGACACTTAAAATGTGTGAAGTAAAGGTGAAAGACTTTTTAAATTTAAGATCTTGGTTAATAATGTAGCAGGTAGTGTGGTGATAGGGGCTTTTATAGTCCTTTTCAGCAAAATAGCTGCTTGAGCCATAACTGAGTTGCCAAACACTTGGACTCCGCTCTACCCTAAAATACATGACTGACATAACCCTGGATGTCTTTCAGAATGATTTCTTCCTGTTGTAAGGCATAGAAGAAGGTTAGTACCTTCCTATCCAAACTTCAGGTTATTTTTGTGTTCGCATACTCTCCTGCGGGGAATAAGGCAGTGTTTGTTTAAAGCACAGAGCAGCTTGCATTTTGCTCCATGAGGTTACCAAACTGCATGAAAAATTGCTGTCAGTACTTGAGAAACTGTGAAGCTGGTGTGTTTCTCATATTTAGTTCCAGATGACTAATGTTTTCAGCTGTTTTTACTTAATACAAATGTCATTGCAAATATTTATTTACTCTGGTTCCTAATAGAAGCTACACTGTACTGTTGATGTTTGTTTTGGATAATGGAAGCCAGTGATGCTTGTTCCCCTTGTGGTATTTTTCCTGTTTTCACTTGTAGGTTTCTATATGTCAGCACATCAGGGGAATTGTATTTTTATGGTGTTCATTAGAAATAGCAAGTTTGATTAGTATTTTTAGTTTAAGGATGTTAAGTGTTAGTTAAGCTAAGTTTCAGCAGAGAAACATAATTGATGAATAAGGGGGTTTAGACTTTCTGGCTGCCAGTACTCATAGTCATCATATTAATGCTAAAGATGGAAACATGTATAGTATACAAATATAGCAGTATAATAACAGGAAACCTCTGAATATTCAGGATTAATGACATCAGTCATGGTGTTTCTGAAAGTTATACTTGCTAAAGCCCTTAAATACCCTCAAAAGAGGGATACTGTAAACTTAATATCCAAACCTGCAACTGTCTGTTGATGTGAAAGTTACTCATGTGTTGTAAGACAGCTCTATGAAACTGCTGATAGATTTGGGACCTGAATTTAGAGTAAGCGATTAAGAGATTAGGAGTCCTGTTTGCAAGTGTCCTGGGCTTTGTTTCTTATAATGTAGTTTGGAGCTCAATTTTGTTTGTTTCTCTCAGTAGCCAGTATTTGCATGGAACTTTCGTTTTCATACAGGACAGAGAAACAGCTGGTAAGATACATGAATGAATGTAGACCCAAGATAACAGGGTCAAGGGTTATCTTTGAGGCTGTGGTTGCAAATACTGTGAAAGGTGAATCTGAGACTAGCGCTATGCAGCCTTGTCTTGTGTAAAATGCATAATAAAAAATAAATAGAAATAAAAATATTTTTTTGCACTGATAGTTTTTGTTCTAGGTCAGCTGACACTGTCATTGGGGATATCGATCTTCTTTGGAGTATTTATAGACAGTCCAGTGGCTGAAGTTGAAACCCTCATCCATGCTGGAGCTGTTCTTGCAGGGGTCTGAGGTCATGGTAAGAGATACTCAGCTACTCTGGACAAAGACAGTGATTCCTTAGCAGATACCCCCAACTTGAAATAATAAGGTTTTCTTATGCAGCCTGCAAGTAGAACTTGGAATTTGAATGCGAAACAGGAATATGTTTTTGAAGCATGTGCATTTATTTCCCTGCAGTGTCTAACTCATAATACTAGTTTATCTGGGCAAAATGATTGTCGGTACTGAATCTCTATTGAATTGCTGGCAGAGTTTAAAGCCCAAGTAGTTCCAGGTTTGATTCTGTTAATCTGGTGAGCTGATGGACTTCTAAACATGCATCAGGGATCAAATTTCATGTGGGGGTCTCTGCATGGGTGTTCTGGAATAAGCTGCAGTTTAGGGGAGAGCATTGCCATCTTCCTAGATTCTTCTGTCCAAGAGATGTCAAGTAGAGACAACTGTTCTTAGTTTTACTGTTGTTTTGTCACAATCCTGCAGGTTAGATAACTATGTCTCTGTTTCACTGAGTACAATGTCACCTGTGCCTTCCTGTACAGTTTAAGCTGCAGATTTAATTCTCTAACTTAAAATCCCACTACTAAGACAGTCCATTTCCTCTTTTTTTGTGTGTGTTTATTTTTGTGGATTTACCTACTGATCTTGTGCTTCCCTTCAAATTACTTGCAACCTACAGGTGGATTCTCATGCCCTTGTATGACCAGGTGTTTCTGATAAGTCACCTCTGAGTTTTTCTCTATACTCAGTGAAGCTGAAGAAGGCTTCTAAGTAAACACTGATGAGAGCCAAGTGTCAAATTTAGGATAGGTAAGATGAGCAAGTGGTCTTCTGAAGAGCATTCATTAGAAACTGCTGTAAACATTCAGACATAGGGGTGTCTCAGGTTTTGCCCTCCTTCTCTTCCACTTTACGCACTCCTGCTGACAGTATTGCTTATCTACTCAGTCTACCAGGTGAAACTTGTCTAATCCTGGAGAAGAAAAGAACACATTAGTAAGTGTTCTTTCCAGTCAGTTGTTGGGGCCTAGTACATGATTGGGATCCTGAAGCCCAGAGTGGTTTTAGGTGGTAGAAATTTCTTTAGTTTACAAAATCCCACCTGTATTATTGAGGAGAAATCTAATAACTTTTTTTTTAAAAAAAAAGGTTTTTCAAACTGCTACTTCCTAATTTGTGTTAAGCCACAAACTAAAAATCCTCCCCTTAATTTGAGGCAATGAGGAGGGTAGCAGGAATGGTGGCAACTGTCTGCTGGCAATTTATAGAACACTTTTGCGAAGCTGAAGCTTGTAGCTGGCCGTTAATGGCCTGCTAGGATTTGGAGCACAAAGGAGTAGCTGTCTCTTACACAATATTTCTAGTAGTGTGTTAAATAAGCAAGGCGGAAATATATTTCTAAGTAAAATACACTGTCATCAATGCTGGTGACAGAACAGCTGGACTGCTTCTAAGAAGTTGCTGATTTGTACAGGATGCATAGTTATTGAATTGTCTCTCTTCATTGTTTACCTATAAGCTATGTTTACTGACAGTTTCCCATAAACAGTGTTTGTCAAGCCTTGCAGTGTTTATCTTAAAGTTCAAGTGAAATAAATCAGTGTAGTTTCTGAATTATACTTTCATTTAGTGGTTCAGTTCGAGCTCAGTGGATCTTGTGACTATGGAGCAAGGTCTGGTTCCTCAGCATCTGGGGACTTTTTCTTTGACCTCTTCAGTTGCAGATGCTTTCTGTATTAAATGGGGCTTTTTGAGGACTGGTAGAGTGAGGTATTACAATTTTACAGAAGCAGGAATTGGGGATTTTTGAGACTCGTTTGTGAGCAATACGGAACCACATAATGCTATAAAACTTCTCTGCTTTCTTCATTTGTAAGTAGCAATTTGAAATCCTGAAGATAGGGGACAGAAGAGCATTTTAATCCAAGCTGTCCATAGTCAGTGGAAAACATTCAAAATATTCTCGGGTTTAGTTGAGACAACTGTTTAAAGGAAAAAACCAACCAACAACACAACAGTAAGAAACTGCCAAGAGTGCTGATTGTTTGAAATGACTTGTATGGCAGAATGTGATGCAGGTAAATGGTGCCAGTTTTTAAAGGGAGGCAGTTGGTCTGCTCCTTCCTTATGATGTGTGTAAAAATAGCAGTGGTTGCTGTTACATCAGCTGGTTATCACTGAACAACGCTTGCTGTAGGCAGACTTAAAAAGAACAAGCATTGTGTAGCTGTATGTCTGCCCTCTTTTCTAGTAATACAGTAATCCATTGCTGAATGAAGTGTTTCTAACCCATCTACAGCGAATGTCTGACTGAAGTGCTGTGGCAGTCAGGCATCCCTTGTGGTGATTTTGGTGTGGTGCAGGGGACATGCTGCAGCTTGGTGTTAATCTTCAACTTTGGAAAATTTTTCCAGTGTGAGGTAGCTGTGGAGCCAGTAGCGTTAAAGGCTTCAAATTCCAAGCCCTGCTGAAGAATGCAGGTCAAGTTTTTTTCCTCCTCCTTTCTTCCCCCTACCATCGTATATATCTCATTAATATAAACCATACCACGTGCTTCCTCTTGCTATTACTGTTGCTTGAAAACAAGTCCTCATGTAACCTGTCCAAATTAATGCAGAAAGGTCTTAAAGGGAGTAGGCTCAAGGGGATCAGAAAGAGAGGGGTTACAAGAAAAACTAAACTCTCAAGCTGATTTCCTATGTTGCTGCACAGGTACATTACCATACTGCGGTGTACGCTGTTGCACTGCAGAAAACACAGTAACTTGCTGTCTGTCTTGAAGATGTTCAAGCTTGAAAGATTCATGTAAAGTTGTTTTCAAGTCTGGCCTTCCTGTGGTGCTCATGTGATATTCATGTCATGACCTTAACATGTTATAGGCTCCTACTGCTTCAAACACTGGCTAAAATAAATATTAGCACATCTAGTCTGTCTCTTGGTGCAACTGTTACTTTAAAAAGTAGCTTACCATTAGAAGAGTAAGCAAGTGAATTGCTTATTCAAGTGTTTTAAACGTGCTACTCTAAAAGCTGTATCAGTCTGTAGCTGCATGCGTACAGCTCACAGTGGAAAACTGTCTTCCATCTTCCTGTGAGAACACTTCCAAACAAACTTGATTTCTTTCCTCAATTAAAACTTGGAAGTGAGTAGACTTTAGTCTAATATTAGTGTTAGGAGTGGGACAAGATGCCTTTAGGCTTAGTAATAGAATACTTCTAGGTCACTAGGTTTAAATGAAGCATTAGGTGGATATCATCGAACATTATGCTACTTTGCAGCTGTTTGGTATTGTCAGTTCAATTCATACAAGCAGATTAGTTTTTTAGGAGGCAGTGCTGTGCTGATAACTACCATTATTTCTGATACTCTCTGCAATAGGGAGTCAACAGACTAAAAGCTACTTTCCTATGAAAACTTATAGGAGATCTGGAGTCTTAGGTATTACTCCTAATTTGTATTGAACTCCCTTTTGCATTTTGGAAGACATTCAATACAATACTATTGACTGTGTCATACAGCTTTTTTTAAGGTTTTGGGAATGTTTGAGCTTTGCGTTACAACAAAGTAGCTGATAACTATCTTGTCAGAATCAAACATCAGCTCTGTTGCTTCAGAGAAGTGAATGCTGGGCCCTCTGAATTTGGTAGTATTTGGGTGCTAGTGGATTTATTTATTTATTTATTTGGGGTTGTCCTTGGAATCAGAGTTTGTGGATTTGATACTTTTCCCTTGGAGGCTGTAAGTGATTGTAGTTAAACAGATAAGTGGTTTATTAGTATCTACACTCTTACGAATAAGCACCAGAAGAATCCTCTGAGCAGGGCTGCTAAAAGGCAGTATGTTCTTGGCTGTGTTCTGCTCTAACGGAATGGGAGTGACTCTGCTATCAGCACACGTCACTGGTGGCTTGCCTTGGCTTGCTCACAGAAATGAGAGGCAGACTGAAGCAAAACCTGCAAGTCTTCACTTGGTTAGTCACTTAAAGCTCTCTTGTCTTCCCAGGTTCTACTCTACAGTGTTCTGCATTCAGAATTTAGTCTGTCTTGCTGCAAGGGGCAGAACTCGGGAAACACTCAGAATCATTGCTTTCATGGTACAATGCCCAGAGTACAAATGGAGTTTTGAAGATGTCTTCATAAGTATTTTAATTGTATTAAATTGCCACGTCACTATTTTTACATGGAACCCTGTGTGCATAGTGCATAAATCTTTTCTACCCTTAAGGATTTTTGGCACTTTGTTTGTGGTCAGGAGTGCACTAAATGTGGAAAAAAAAGAAGTTAAAATTTAGTATAAGTAGTTAAACATTTCAAATACTGAACTACTTTCCAGAACTGATTTGAACAGCATGTACTGAAGACTGTGCACCTTCACTACTTTGGGAAATTTTTTTGTCTGTTTAAATTTTCACTCCATCTTGTGGGGTTAAACTGACTTAACAGTTTGCTTGCCTTCAAGGGCAAATAACTGCAGCATTGTCACGCATGTTCCAGTTGTTTCTTCACCTTTTGCAATTTGACTGTGCTGAGTGCAATGTTAACTATATGTGTATGTTTCTTTGCAGTTAAGAATGTGATGATACTATTTCTTCTTGCAGATGTGGAGGTACTGTTGGTGCAATTCTGACATGTCCACTGGAAGTTGTGAAAACACGATTGCAGTCCTCCTCTGTGACTCTCTACGTCTCTGAAGTCCATCTCAACACTGTGAATGGTGCTAGTGTCAGTCGAGTAACTAGAGTTTCTCCTGGACCTCTCCATTGTTTGAAGTGAGTGTACATATTGTAGGGTTTTGGCTCATTTTGGGGAGGGAGGAGGAGAGGGGGATGTTGGGCAAATCCATGTGAAAGATTGACTCTTATGTCTGTCATGATGCTACCATGAGATAACTTTCCATATTTTGCCTTCTAACTGTACTGAAGTTACATATTCCTCTCTTCCAAATGTCCTTTGTGCTTGAGTTTGTACCTTGAATTAGCCAGAGTGCATATACCCCGTACAGTTCACAGGTCCAAACTGTTCCTAGAACTCCCTGGGAGCACTGTAATGCTTAAGTACCAGACTCTGTTTTCGTCCTAAAAAAGTGTTAGTATAAGACTTTTTAAACTTTTTGTGTCCAAATCATTGATATCGCTGAATATGGAGGTAAGAAGCCCTATGAAAATTAATTTAGCTTCTTAATATCTCACAATTTTCACCATCCCATACCTTTCCTTGCCTTTTGATATCTTCTGGTAGATGTGTAACTAATAAGAGATAGGTGAGGCCAGATTCTGCTGTGATGTGGGATATTTTGTTTGCATAGCACCTCACTGAGCAGGGACTGCCTTCTCCTTACCACCAGTGCTTGTGATGTTCAGTAGCCAGCTGAAAGTTGTATGGCCAGTACAGACTATAGGCAGGGCTTGCTTTGGGGAAATCAAGCCAGCCAGTTGTGTGGAGGTACCTTTGGGTATAAGGGAGAAGTTCTCCAGAAAGGACCTGCTACTGTGTCTTGTATTAGATGGCCTGAATCTTATCAAATTCTTTCTAACTTCTATCCCCAATTAATCAGCAAGAAGTAGTTTGTAGAGAGCCCCTTCTGGCAGTTGCGCTGTAATATTTAGGCTTAACCTGCATAGAGGTTAGGATTTACTTAAATGGAGGTTGTACCCAAATAGCTCCTTGAATGGAAGATAGTTCTTATGTGGAAGCTTTGATTTGGAGCCCTTTTATGTGTAAGAATCTGATGGGTGAACATGTTGGCAACAGGTATGTGTGAAGGAAGGGCTTAAACAAGGAAGAACAACTCCATCTAAAACACTTGCGTTATTGGCTTTTCTTGGTGGAAGTTGAGCCCTTCAGCTTTTTCCCTGAATGTCTGGTTATGAATTTACATTTCTAAACAGAAGATAATTGAATAGCAGGATGAGCAGATGTTTGTTTCACATGCCCCTTTGCTAGAAGCCTGCTATGCTTTAAACCCATGCCTATAACTTGGTCCTCCCAGGAAGCAAATTCTAATTGAGGCAGAGGTAGTTTGTGATGAATTTCATTGATAGGGCTTGGGTTTTTTAAATCTGTTGCACATATTTGTTTATCTGTGATAAAAGAATGTGTATCTTCTGCTTCTGCTCTTCACTTAGATGTGTTTTCTTCTGTGTCAGTATCAAACAACTGAGATGCCAAGTAACTTTTGTGAATTTCAAATTCTTTAAATACAGTAAATAGGAGCGAGTCCCAAATGAAATGGCGACTATAACAAAAATACATAGGTGCAGGAAATAATTTTTCATGGTATCTGCTGGTCAAGGGACTAGGGCTGTTTAGTGGGGAAATCAAACTGGATCCTTCCATTACACTCATGCCTTTACTGTCACTTGCTGTTTTCTGACTCATCGGTGTCAATGTTTGGTTGTCTCTTCTCATACCAGATTGAGTGCAGTGCTTCAAGGCTCAGAATACTCAGTCTAAAAGCAGGGTGAATCAGGCAAATAATGTCAATTTCAGTTAACTGACTGCTGTGGAATCACTTCTGCATCTTTAGTGTCAGCAGAGGTGACTTCAAAGGCATCTGTGTCAGGAAACAAACTCAAAAACTGGTACAGGTGACTGCATTCTCTGGCAACAAAAGCAGATTCCCTTATTCTTAAATATATCTGCGCTGTATATCATGTTGTGGATGCCTCTCATAACTAACCTTGCTGAGTTTAAACCCGAGGTCTTGATAATGGAAATCTGACCGGCTTGCCAATGAGACTTCCCCATGTGACATAAGCAGGTCAGCTGAGGCCATAACGGAGCATTTCTGCTGCTCTTCCAACCATGGATTTGCCACTTACTGTTTTCAATAAACAGTATAGACTCTGGGATCTGCTCTTTAATGCAAAAAGTTTGTCTTATTTTCAGTGTAGGCTCTGGAACTCCTCCAGCTGTGCGTGAATGCAGAAGAGGATCAGTAACTACTACCATTATAAATTCTGCTGCGTCCTCTTTTGAACTCTTAGTTGGTCTGTCAACTCTTGGGACACTATAGATCCTGAAGAAACAAACAGATTTGGTACACTACAATCCTAAGTTTTTTCTTAAGACACTGAGGTTCCTGCTGCTTTGTATACATGTGTATTTGTGCATATAGACATTTGTAACATGATGCTGTGATATGATTTTTAAGTAGTGCTTTAAGTGGACACAGATCATGTTAATTGGTTCAGCTTGCTGTAATCTGATGCTGTGCACATGCTGAGTTCTGGAATATGGTATGATTTTTTGGAATAATTCCTTCCATAGTGTTACAAATGCTTTCAGGGTGACGGACATGTGTAAGTAATTTGTATTTCCAAAGTTCTTTTGAGTATGTGTTCAATACTCCAGTTATTGCTGTGGAGCAACCCTAGCCTCATAGTGAAATTATATCTAATTGTTATGGACACTAAGTTAAGATGTTTCTGGCCACATTAAATGCCAGCATTCCTAAACAGTGATGTTAACTGCAGAACCACCATTTTATTTTTGCTTATGGAAAGCAAATGTATACTTGCAGTTTCATTTAGCAGCTGAACTGTTGTGGATCAGCTGCTGGAAATCAGAATAGGTTTGGAATCTCCTTCAGTGCTATAGATTGTCTTCACTTGTTTGTTCTGATAGTAAATTCCAAACAAAATAGCTGTTTATACAAGAGTAGTTTGCTTTATTGGGTAATTGACTTGTCATTAACCTCCATGTCTCTTTGAAGAAATAATATACAGGAGAACTATTAGTGTGTGTTGGCCAGTGTTTCTAAATCAATAGGCCAAGAGTTCTGTTTTGCAACATCTAGTGAAGTAGTTAAGAATTAACTTTAAATCTGGTCCTAAAGCAATTGCTAGAACAATTTGCAGTGATAGGATGCAGATAGTCCTTGTTTCTCCTCCCATGTCCTACCATACTATTTAAAACACATAACTAGATTGTTGGACTGAATATTAATAGCTGTTCTCTTACTGTGCCAGTGTACCTTGTTGCAAAATGGTTTTCAGCTCTAAAAACCACAGTTACGTGTGATAGGTATTACAAAAACTTAAGTATTAGTAATGCCTTGTTTGAGGTCTCAATTCACTGCTTGTATCCCTGTTTTTCTGTAAATCCCACAAAGATGGAAGGTGATACCCTCCACCACCCAAGTTGTCTTCCCAGAGATGTGTTTATAGTGGACGTGGTCCCACGAGATGTTAGTGCTGTACTGTGGCTGTGACTCTTTGCATGGGTTACACTCCTTTTTCAGTTAAGCTCAAACTTAAGTGAGTTATGTTGCACAGGGAGATAAGGATTGTCTTTTCAGGAATGAGTCAAAAAGGGAAAAACCGCTGACCCCACAGCCCAGCAGCAGTGCTTAGGTAAGAGCATATAGGCAGCGGTTGAGAACTGGTAGGAGGGAACCCCTGCTAGCCTCAAGGAAGGGTCACTTCTCACATCGGAGGTTTCCACTGCTTTTTTTCTTGTAGACAAAAATCACGGTATCTTACAGAAAGAATTAAGCTAAGAATGGGTTCCTAGCTGAATGCTTAGCCATTTAAACTGTTTATGGGATGGGGAAGGCAAGACTGTACTTGAGAGGCTGCTTTCCTCTGACTTCTGACACTTAACTTTGTGTATTGTTAGGAATCGTGTAAAACCAAACCAGGGTAGCATATGCAAAGCTATGTTGAGGCCTCTGTCCCTCCTACCCAAAATAGTTCCCAAATATTGGGAGCCACAGGGTGACAAAAGGAACGTATGATAGAATCAAATATTTTTCTCTTGAACAGTCTAGAACCTACAGGAATGCCAATGTTTCCATGCTTAGTATTTTCTCCCTGATAAAAGGACACTTTCACTTCCTAATGATAGATAGCTGTGTATATGTGTGTTCCTATCCTTGAGGTTAAGTCTGTATTGACATCATAAGGCTTTACTTCTGTGTTTATTTCCTGGATTTCTATGGCATATGAAGCAATAATAGAATTTGATTTTATGCTGATTCTAGGAAATGACTAATTTTTTGTGGTCAGCAATGCATTGTGTTATTGTGAAAGTTTTACATGGAGTAAGCCTAAAATGAGGTAGTCATGGTGGTCAGTGCATTACAAAGTTTTGATGTGACTGTTACAGTATTGTCACTTTTTTGTTTTCTAGGATGATCTTGCAAAGGGAAGGTCCTCGTTCTCTGTTTAGAGGGCTGGGTCCTAATTTAGTAGGTGTTGCTCCTTCCAGGTAATTACAAATATGTGTAGTAAATGAAATAATTTTGTTGAAATGTACATTATTTAAGGGATTTAGGGTTCATTTTACGTGACTTTTGCATCTGCAGTTGTAAATGCTTAGTAGCAAATAACTTTTGGTTCCTGGGGCAACTTTGAGAAATTGAGTGACTCTTTTACCTCACACCTCCAGTCCTGCACTAAATGTCTTAGCATACTATATGCTACTGTAATAGTACTTATTGTGTACTTTCCTTTAGAGTTTTGTCCAGTCGAAAAATGCTTAGAGTTGCACATATAAACAAGAAGTTTGTGCTTTTGAAAATAACAATGGTAGATTTAGCTTTCAGTTATCCTATCATCTTTAGGAAGCAATTGTGTGACTATAGCCTCAAAACACTATGTCATTCTTGCTCAATTCTGGTGTCCCCCTGTGGTAGGAAGCTTGTTCTGAAACCTCAAAAAGGGTGAGACTGGGTAGGATGACACTTAACAGCTGTCCCAGAGAAAGCAGATCCAGCAGTGGGTTAGACTTCAAAGGATACTGGGGCAGTGTCAGTGTGCAGCGGGTGAGGATGTCAATCTAACCTAATTGTCAGTGGCGTTGCTGCTGTCAGTTGCTCTGCGTCAGCACAAACACTCCAGCTACTTGGCTTGTGCTGGCAGTCAGAGCAAGGTGCAGATTATGCATATTAAGTGTTAGCTTAAGTTCATTCAAAAAATAGGAGAATACCTAAGGAAAAGTATGGAAACAAAGCCCTGTAAAACTAATATAACTACTTAATCCTGAATCAGGCTATAGTAGTCTTCTGGTCCATTTGTATTCCCTTCTGTTCTTTTTAAAAGAAGAGTCTTTATACAGAGGGAATATATTCCACAAAGGTTTTATTCTTCCCTTGACTTCATGCCCTGCTTTTGTGAGTTTTGGGGGTTTTTTTGGTCTGAAGAGAAGACATTCCTGCCTCCTGCCCACCCAGTTGGAGAGTATCTTAACTTTTCTGGTTTAAGGTCTTAGGATCTTCCTGAAAAATTCTATTAAACTGGACTTTCTATTCAACACTGGTCTGTTGTCATCTTAGAGCTGACAGATGAGGCGTTGTTCTCTAGGTCCAGTGCATGATTAAGAGAAAAACATCATTTGGGAATTGGAGTACTTTTAGCAGATTTTTAAGGAATTGGGAATACATGAGGTATTTTCTGATCACTACTTTAGCATTGCTGTGAAGAAGCTGAAGTAATTCTAGTAGCCTTCTTTGTTCTTGACACCTGCGGGGTATCAGCACTTCCTAATCTGAAAAGTTTTGATAGTCCAGTCTGGTCTGAATGTTCAATACTAATATTTTTAACAGCAATTTTTATATAGAAATGAAATAAATTTTGTAAGTAACTATCTTCAATTGCAAAAAAACCCACCCTATTTCTTTTCAGTAAATGTTATGTTAAATCTCCTAATTCCCTTCCCTTATTCCACCAGGTGAAATACTTAGCTTGTTCCCCCTGCCTCATACTAAAAATGTCAGCTTGGTATTATGTGTGAAGTCTAATAAATAAGGACACCCTCATTCCCCTCCAGCTGACTCAGTCTTCGTCCAGTACTTCATTTCAATTAAGCATTAGCTAAGTGGATTTAACAGCAGCGCTTTGTTTAAATAAGCTGTAGAGAAGCATGTTTCGTAACACATCCAGTGTACTTAACTGAGTTCAGATTCCATTTTAGAAATTACACCCATGAAGCAAGCACTTTATCTTTTTTATAATAAAGAAAAACATGTTTGCACAGCTAATGAGGTTAACCTAATGTTCATGACAACTTGCGTGTTCATTTTTTCTCTTGTAGAGCGGTGTCTGTAAGTCTAAAAAAAAAACTGAGTTACAACCTTAAATGTGAGGTTTAGATGTGCTTAGAATAAGTTTGTTACTTTGAGTGAAAGCAAGTATTTCTCATAATCTACTGCATTGGCATGCTGCCTTTTATGTCTAGCTTTGTTTTGATACCAGCTCAGACTTGAATGTGGTAAGAGTTTAAAATTTTTGTAATATATTCAGAGAAAAAAATTGTGTCTATTGTAAATGAAGAACTAAAGAAACAAAATGTGGATCCCATCTTCACAGCTGTTCTGGCATTTAAAATATAAATATTTATACTACAAGTTACAAAGTATAACCACAAGTTATCAATAATTACATCTTAAATGCTAGAATGGTATTATAAATATGAAGTGTGCTGTTTGGTTTAAAAAAGCTACACACTTGTTAGTTCTCTTGAAATTTTAATGCTGTTGAAATGAGTTTATGCCCATTAGAACAAATTTGATCTGTTAAAGAAATACAGAATACCATAATTTCAGTTCTTATTTCAGCAGTATTTTGCTTCCCTGGCTAAACTTCCTAGTGTCACAGTGGCAGTGATTTATCACTAATTATTAATTGGAGCTGTAGTGGAAGAGTTGTGAAGTACTATCTTTTTTGCTCCATTCCTAGAATAGTTCCAGTATTTTGCAAGTATTATTCCTTGAGTAGTTGTTTTCACTGAGGAAGTAAGACCTGAACTGAGATCAACTTGAGTTAGTGGAAGTTAGTAGCACTGATTGTAAACATAACATAACTTGGATTTTGTTCTACTTCTAGAGCGATATATTTTGCTGCTTACTCAAACTGCAAGGAAAAGTTGAACAATATTTTCAATCCAGATTCTACCCAGGTACACATGATTTCAGCTGGTGTGGCAGGTAAGGATCTGTAACTTTTTAGCTTCATTCTAGAGTCCTATCTACAAATGAGAGGTGGCAATAAACGTAGAAAAAAAACCAAACCAAAAACGTTCAGTGACTAAATGATCTCTTTCTGTAGTGGTTCCCTTCTTTGGCCTCTCATTAAACAGAGTTTCTGGAGAATATGTGCATGAAACTTTGCACTTGATGTTAATGAAGATCTTTAACTCTGTGTGTGAATAGTTTTTTTCTAGGAACACTTGCATGCCTGAGTTTTCGATTTTAATTTTGTGAAGTGGAAACTTTCAAAACAGTAACTTCTCACTCTGCAAGCTATGAACAGCATTATTTGCACTGAACTCTAGCTTAATGCTTCTTAATCTGGCTTACACAAAGCTGTAACAGAAAGTGGTAGTATCTGACTTATTCTTGTCTTTTTGAAATATGCCTACAGTTTTTTGTGTAATTTATGTGTAACACTCCTTCCTCCTTTGTTCAAATATCAGTCTGTGTGAAGTTTGCCCTAACATTAATGTGACATAGAAGGGCAGATTTACATAGTTTCCATGTATTTTATATCTGTAGTGTAACTTGATTTTTTTTTTAGCAGCTACCAATATTTGTTGCTTAATTTCTTTCTTTTGTGCTTTGAGATCATTGACAAGGGGAGTTAAAGGCAACGGAGCTGAGTTATGGTCATGAACTTGCACTGGGGAAGTCAAAACTGGGACTGGAAACACTTTGCCTATTGTTGTCTGTGTCTGTCTTACACAAAAACCCTTTCAGAAGTTGTTTTTCTGTATAGGCCATAGACGCTTCACAGATGAATTTTAGCAATCAAAGTTTAATTTCTGTCAAATTTTACAACCAGTGTATATAACGTGAGTTCTAGCAATCTGGAATGGACTGCCAAAAGTCATGTCAGAACGAATAGGATTAGTTTTCTATTTAATACTTGCTAATAATCTGATACAAAGGAATTGTTATATAGGATAGAAAATGTAGGTGACATTAGCTTTGTACTTAAACTGAAGAGTAAGGCTCATATCTCTAGCACATGAGAAATGCAATGGCAGCCTTTAATCTTCTGCCTTGGAGATATAAGGAGAGCTGTTTTGTCTTAAATGGCCAAAATAAGGTGCTCACATGATGCAGTGTTTATCACCTGGAGATATGTGTTTTGTTTGTAGGTGAACAGTGTGGGGAGTAAGATGGGAGGGGATTTCATGGAAAGTTCATCCTAATCAGTTAATTGCTCCAAGAAAAATGAATTGTCTTCAGCTCTTCAAGGGAATAAAACATGTCTTTTAATTCAGTGTGGGGAGGTATGGGTAGTAGTCTGTCCTCAGTTGAAGACAACTTCTGTAACTCATGCAGTGCTGCAGACAAATGAATAGAATCATGAAGGTTCAGTCATACTACAATTTGGAAGTTACTGTCCTCATTCTGTCATGAAAAGAGCGTTTATGGAGATGTGCCATAGTGGCTTTTCCGACGTGCTTGCAGACACAGACTATAGTTTGTCAAGGAGTTCTGCATCTGCCTATTAACTTTCTTCCCTTCCAGAAGGTTGGTATGAGGCATTTGTACTTACGACTGCAGGAGACTGGGGTAAATGTGTTTGAGCCTTAATTGCTGTTTGCCTTTTTTGGATTTGTACACAGGTATTAATATTGGAAACCGTCTGTGGCTTATTTTTCTCACACTTACCTAGTTCTGCAGTTGTATTTCTAAGCCATGCAGCTGGTGAAAATGCCCAATGCAGGTTCATGCTGCAGGTTACAACTTTCTCTCTCGAAGTGTCTCAGCACTGTATACTACAGACATTCTCTGGAAGACCTTTGAAAGAAGGTTATTTGACAAGCAAATGCTTGATACTCAGTACTGGTGGTATTCTGATTTATATGAAAAGAACTGTAGTTAAATTACCAGTGCTTGCTTGGGAACGTGCTAACCTTGTTTTTGTAATTCTAATATATTTCAGAAAATGCACTTAAACCAGCTATTAACAGTTTTACCTGCAAGGTTTGTATTGCTGTATGATGCAGATGAACTTAAGAAAATGGCAAAATAACAGGAACAAAATCGAATGTGAGCTCTTAGTTGGTTGACTTAAACAGGGTAACACAGAAGATCATCGTAATATTTGCTTTGGAACTTAAGATTTCAAAATTGGCAAGATGGATAAACACTTCTAATGATTAGCAAAAAATAATCAGTATTGGTTTTTTTCTTTTGCAGCTGCCATTGGTTTCAGTAAGGAATTGAGTAAACTCAGCCTTAAATGAGGAAAAAATTTTTTATGACCTTTCTATAAAGGCTTCTAATACCTAATGAGCATGAGGTGGTGTTTGCACTTGCAAAGCTTTTCCTGTAGGTTGCGAAATACAATAATGATGTAAAAGTACAATTTAAATAAACCAAAAAAACTAACTTACTATTTTATTGAAGTACTGTAAGTAGTGAACTTTAGTCAACTTTAAATACTGTTTAATTGTGTCATATGTTAATATGTAAGTATCTCAGGCTAGACTAATGTCCTTCTTAAATAAGGATTATTTTATGCACATGGCACTTTTGGAAGTGAGAAGCTGAGGAATGGTATTTTAAGCATTTTTTGTTATTTTAGGCCTGATTCTTCCTTCTCAAGATAAAACATATTTTTGGTTTATTAAGATTCTTTTAGTAAGTTTGTTTTATCCCAAGGAGGATGAATTATGCTAGATGTTAGTAACTGATGCCTTATGCAATTAGAAATTCATGTTTTTTCTCTTGCTGTGTGCTAGCTTCCAGCATACAGTTCACATCACCTTCATACCTAAAATATCTGTGTATTGACATGAAGAAATACTCTGCAGTCTTTGCTTACTACTTGGCATATCACATGGTTCCCTTTTTGCAAACTTGGACAGTGAATATGTCTGAAGCATACTACAAGAATGAGACCATTTCTGTGTATGCAAGATAGTTTATCTCTGTACCTTTCAGAGTTAGGCTAAACTCTCAGATTCACTATAAACTGCCTTGTCATTGCACTTACTCAACCTCTTTTGCCACAGAAAATAAAAACTGTAGAGAACTGAATGAAAACTTGATTCCTGTATGGCTTTCTGATTTGCATTTTTACTGATTTGTAGCCTCATTCATGGTTGCAAATCTGCTGCAAAACTACTTTGCCTTGTATGCTATTGCTGTTCTTTCTAGAACTCTACTGGCAAATCAACCCCAATGTAATTTATCTTTTATTATTAATTTTTTAAAAATTGGGACCACTTTATTACTTTTACAGAGATACCATACTTTTGTAACTCTAGTAGTATGTACACTACACAAGTAGTTACTTAATACCAAATAAAATGTATATTTAGTTCACTGATTCTAGAAACCTTGATTTCATAAGGCATCTATCTTGCTTTTTGATTCCTAAGACAAGGCTAGCTTTTTATGAATGATATTCAGGAGGGAGTGGGAAAGGAGGAGGGTTCACTTCTAAACTTGATATATAGGTAAGTATTTGGAGATATAAAATTGAACTGCTGCAAATGAGCAGAAATTTCAGTACTCAGTGCATTTTACACAACTATTTTAATATCTGTGGCCTGTTCTGATTATTTTTCTTTCTTTTTTTCCTAAACTTTTACCTGAAAACAGTTAGATCTCACAATAACTATTCACAAATCCTTCCAATGGGATTCGATTTGTACACATGTGTCTGATGAGGTCACTGCTTGTTGTTATGATACAGAAAAGCCTGTGTCTATTTTAGGCATTTACTGTACATTTCTCCCGTGAAAAGAGTGAGATCGTGTCATCTCATGCTCCCCATCCGCAGGTCACTTCCTGCAGAAATATGGACTAACTTAAACCTCGTGAGTACTGAACTGAGCGTCTCTTGCAGCCTCTAGTGTAAGAACCACACATTGGGTTTGTAATATCTATTAAATAAACAAAATAAGGGGAATTCACTTTCATTATCTTGGAACTCAAATGATGTGCATTGTGCAAAAACATCACTTCTCTTTAACTCTGTTAAGAGTTATTTTTTCTGTGTAGTTCAGGGAAAGGTGGAAAATACCTTTCACTGTTAGCTGCTACTTTACTTAGCTCTGGCTAATTAAAAGTCCCTACTAGTTTAAACAAGGCCTTTTGTTTTTTCCAGTATTCCAGAGCTGCCTTTAAAATACTGCAGCTGATATTCTGTGCTGTCACATTATTTCAAAGACCTCTTTTCTTTCTTTTTCTTTTTTTAATATGTACATAATCTCCTTTCTGTCTTGTTCTGTTTTCTCTTTTGTTTTGTTTTTATTTTACTACTTTGGATTTTTTATTCAGCATTCCATATTTGCATGTGTCTGTATCAATTACATTGGCTTATAGATTAAAAAAATCCCAAACCTTTGAAATATGATGCATAATAGGAATACCTGGGATCTTACCTGTCAGTAGCTGGTAGAATAGGTTGAGAATTCTTTCCATCTGAACCAGGGATACAACTTTATAGAAGAAAATAAAACATAGGAAAATACAGGAGTTTCTGATATTGCCAAATTGATCTACACTTAAAATTAATCTGGAATCTTTCTTGACACAACACACTGATAAGCATTGTTAAAGTGTTGTAAAGTTCACTGAGACTTCTAAAAAGAAAAAAGAGAAAGGAAACAATTGATAGTACTTCTTAATAGCTGTTGAAAGCCTTCCACCTTTATTGTTTTAGTACGTACTTCTGCTACAGGTTTTCTGTGTTTGAAAAGAAATCTTACCTTACCAAAGATCCCGAACAGCACGCTTCATGTTTGAGAGTGCTTTCCTTGGTGTCAGCATCACTCAACTCCTTATTTTTCTTCTTCCACTAACTGTATTTACTGCATTACCTGTAAGAATTGAGATGTGGGTCTTTTGTCTTGAAACCTGAATTATTGAAGGGTCTTTGATTTGAAAATTTTGGGTTGAACTGTCAAGCAACTTAAGCTTATGACAGCCCTAGAGAAAAAAATTGGCTATGTTGCTAAGCATCTGATCCAGCTGTTAGGGGTGCTATGCTTAAATAATGTTTAGAGCAACCCAGGGAGTGCAAGTTTGGACAGAATAGGCTGTGTCCTCTGCCAACCACCCTTCACTGGCAATTTCCAATTTATTCTTTGTGGCCCGCCTATAGAAGTATCAGGCCGCCACTGCAGGTGAATACAGACACTACTGCTGCTCAGACACTGCCTGTGATCTCACCTGCGTGTTTCCTGTTCCAGATTCAGGATCTATGGAGACTGTGTTTTGGGGGGTTGAATAGGAAGGAGAAAGGGCTGACCCAGATAATGCTGTAACAAAATTTCAAAGCATGTAACTTCAGAATGCAAAAGACTTTTTGGTCTTACTGACTTGTCATTAAGAACTACAAGAGACTTAAGAATGAATTTTGCTTTTGAGGGAGAAGGCTTTCCTGGGAATCATGTTGGTAGGGGAAGTTAGTAATTTTTCCCCACCTTACTGAAAAGCCTTTGTTGCAGCTTTGTGTGTTCCTAGTGCCCTTCACTGCACTATAGTATGGAAAGATTCTGTTTTGAAGTAAAAGGAAACTAAAGCTTTCTTAGTGCTAGTATAAAGAAATAAAAAAAAAGCAAGAATAATATTTCCTTTCAGTTTAGTTCAGCCCAGGGTCAAGCGCTCTTGGAATGAGTGGAGTTTCTATATGGTGTTAAGTGACAGGCCAGGAGGGCTCTGGCTGATTGAGCTATCAAACCTGTCTTGTGGATGTGGTATGTTTTAAAAACATCCGGTGCCTTGTTATGGCAGAGTAGTTCCCTGATGCTTTGACTTTTTACATAATTATATACTGATGTGAAGTACAGATACAAAAATGCTTTTGGCTTGTTAGGAATTCCCTCCATCATATGAAGGGCCATATGTGTAGCTACACATAGAAAAAGAGTAGTGTATCAAAAGAAAAAGACAAGCGCAAACCTTTATCTACCACAGGAAGTTAAGAGGTTTGAGTCTCATTAAAAATCCATCTAATCCAAAGGTTAAGCGAAATATCTAATGTGGTTTTGCTGTTTTGGCACAGAAATATGGTTAAATCTTAGTAGCTGCTAAGCATCATAATTTGTCTTTAGAACTGTAACTGAAAATCATAATGACCCATTTAAGATTTGGGGGTGGGGACAGAATAAACCTTAAAACAGTTAAGATCCCCTGGCATTTCTCTTGAGTATTGCAGTCATTTGTGTGCAATGTAAACCTAGAGTGTGATTGAACAGAAGTAACATGTATGCAAGCAGTTCTGCTAAGTATATATAGGTCAGCTATTAATGATCTCCATAAACTTATCAATAGCCTGTTCGTTGTGTAAGTATTGTGCACCAGATATGCACTGAACAGGGTTACTCTTTGTTGCTTTCCCACAGCCCCAGTCCATTCCCTTGCAGGATGGCAACATGTCTTTGTAGTGATTTACGAAAGATGTGTGTCACTTAGAAAGCAAGTGTCTAAATTTACCATCTCTTGCCTGGCCATGTTCCAGCTCTTCCCTTCTCTTCTGTCCTGCAGACATGACACCTCATTAATGGTGCATGTGTGGTATTACAACTCTAGATGTTTTTTTTTATTTTGCTTTTTTCAGAGCTACCTTTCACTCTACTCTTTCTCTCCACGGTTGTGCAGAAGTAAGAGTAATTCTTACTTCTTTCCTTTTTTTAATTTGTTTTCTTTTCTCTTTCTTCCTTTTCTTTTTCTTTAGTGGACTGAAAATCAAAGCTTTAACTCTCAGCCCTTACGCAAGCCTGAATAGTTGCTGTCTGTCTGGATAGCTAGAAGCCATACTATTTAACAATTTAAACACTCATGTGCTTGTAAAAGTGTTCCTGAGCCAACCAGCAATCTCTGCTTTGAATAATAAAACATTAGCACTCAAATTTAACTACTCTCTATAGTTCAGTATTAAAAGGTCTCTTAACTTACAGTAATACATGCCTTTTAACTGCACCAAAAGTAGTATTTATTCAGTCTGCATGCTTTTAAACTCGGATTGTATTTCAGGTAGCAAATTAAATTGACACAATGTTTTATACCATCTCAAATTGCTATAGCTGTATCTGCAGTGTGTTCTTACTGACATGTTTGCCAATTGGCTAATACTAGTCTAGCTAGCTTTGCTGTTCTATGGTGTCAAAATAGGGTTGGTATGATTAGATAGGCAGAGAAATGTATACAATTGGGCTTATTTTATATGAGATGTCTCTTGCTAAGAATCAAACTTCATAAAATTAAAAAATAAGCTAAATGTTTATTGGCTGTATGAATTGATAAAATATCAGTAAAGGGCTACAATGGGTACTTTCTAAAAATCAGTATAGTCCGAGTTTTTGCATCCACTGTACCTTGCTGTGTGTGTTTCAAACTTAGATGCAGTTGCTCTTGTGATACTATCACATCTAACTTTTCTTTTTAAATATTTTAGGTTTTACTGCGATCACAACAACTAATCCCATTTGGCTGGTAAAGACACGATTACAGCTTGATGCAAGGTATAGTGACAATTGGAAATATCACTGCTGTGATGGAACTTCGCTTAAATGTTGTGAATCTCTTCTGCATCCCAAAATGAAATGATTTTATAAATATCCGACATTTTGAATCAGAAAGTCGATGCTGATCTATGTACTAGTTTCTAATTTTTGTCTATTTTAATGTCTTGTCTTTTTGAGGCATGCTTGAGGCACTGTAGTAGACTGGCCAGCAAATTTGGAATGAATTACAAGGTTAACAGTCTCATTAAAATAATATTCTACCAACCATATGCTTACACTTTGCTTCAGTAATATGTTCTCTTGGTTTTTAGCTGTTGAGCTGAACATTTCTGAAATAAGGGTTTAAGTATTTTAGCAAAAGTTTAGAAGAATGCCTGAAACATCCTGGTTCTCATTTTTTACATACAATGAGCTCTAGCCTATAAAAAGGGTAAGGCTACTTTCATGGTTTGAAACACAGGATAGTAAGTCCAAACAACTTCTATTTACTACAGACTCAATCACAGAAACTGTTTATTACAAAGTTTGTAATGAAATAGAATGTTATGCAAATAGGGAGGAAGACAGACCTTTATATTCCCATCTATTTAAAACTCTCATAGAGAGAGACTGATATGATGCAAGTGTCTCCATGGAACAGTCTTGTTCATTTTGTAGACTTCCTTAGTGAAAACTTGACATGCAATATAAAATTTTCTTCAGCAATGCTAAACACGTTAATGAGCCACATATTCCTATTAGAGATCTGTTGGACTTTCTGTATTAAGTGCATGTTAACATTTTTCCTCTCACCAGTTATATTGTCAGCCACAAGGTGACTACAGAAAATATATTCCAAAGCTAGTTTTACCATGAGATTTTTTTCTGATGCTGTCATATGACTGAGGTGATAGCACCAAAAAACCATTTGGAATTAGTCATGAAATTATGTGCCACTTGATGGCATCTTGTGACTCTGCTTGTTTTTTTTACTCATTAATCAATTAAATTGTTTAAACTATAGGGCTTTAAGCAAATTAGGGTAAATTACACATTTCTTGTGCACATGGGAGACGTGAAGAAGAATGTTCTAACTTTGTGTAGGATGCTGCAATTACGTGGGCTAGTCTAGCATATACCGCATTCTCAGCTCTTCTAATGCAGCTGTTATTAGAGGCATACACTTGGCCTGTGGGATTATTCTGGTCTGATCTTGTTTCTGTTGAAGTTCTTATCAAACATCCCTCTGATTCCACTAAGAGCTGGAGAAGGTATATGTTTTGTTTCCAAGAGAAATTGCTTTGGCCTTCAAGACAGTGTTGTGCATCAGAAGAACAAACTCTTAACAGCAGTCTGTGTCAGTGCATCTGTCCAGGTGTACTAGGGACATATGGGGACTGGGGTGTCCCTGCACCTGTAGGTCCAGCTGTTCTTCTCACCAGTTGTTCTTTAACTCTTCTCTTGCCTGTCAACAACTCAGTGCCAGCCCCCCAGTTCTCTGCAGCATCTGCCACCTTACTCAAGATCTGATTTGCAGCTATGTGTGCCCGTGCTTTCTCTTAATTGTGCTTGGTACCTTGTTTCATTGCTGTCTGTTGCAGGTTCAAACCATCAGGTGATGCCTCACAGTACTGACACAACAGCTGCTGCCACTGTCTGTCTTGCTTTGACAGTATGCATATGAGTTACCATAACTACCTACAAGGTTATTTTCTGTGTAATTCTGAGTTGCCTCACTCTGGAGACCTCTGCTGGCAGAATCCATATGCTTCAAGTGCCTGTAGTTGCTGCCGCAATTAAGTGTATTTTACATAGTGTGGTAATGGTTTTGCATAGCTGTGTACAGTATGCTCAGTATTTCAATGCACAACTCAATTCAGTAAGTAAGCTAAAAATGGGAATGAGATTTTATTTACAAAATACTGCTTGATCCAGTCATGTCTAATGAGCTTTTTCCTTGACATCACCAGTGGCTTAGCCGAATCAAATAATAGCTACCTGTGTTGTGTTGGTTGGTGTGCTCCCTTTGGATATCCTAGTTGTTTGCTGATAGCTGTAAGGCCTGCTGTTCGAACTCTTAGCCAGTCTAATTTCCACGCTATGGAGAGGTTTATTTGAGGTAAAACTTAGGGGGAATCCACTCATGTTATGCAGAAGAAAATGGTCATTTTTTGCATGAGTCACTGACATTGACAGTTCATTTGAGAGTCTGTTTCCAAGCAATTTAGTCCTTCATTCTGTAAGACTTGGGAAGGCCTAGAGCTGTTCAAGTTCTCTAAGTGATACTTTTTTTTAGTCACCATACGAAGTTTGGCTTGGATTCGGTGTAATGCTTTACCTGTGTTTAGTGCTGAAGGCCCTTGAGACGTTCACTTCAGGTTCTGTGTGTTCATAAATGTAGCTGAATTGGAGCCTCTCAGCTGAAATGTGAGATTTCCTAAGTCCTATTGTCACTTAAACAAAACTGTTTAATTATTTTCCAGTCTCAAGTTGCACCAGCTTATGTCTGTCTTGTTTCTCTCCTTTTCAGGAATCGTGGAGAAAAGCGAATGAGTGCATTTGAATGTGTCCGAAAAGTTTATCGATCAGACGGTTTTAAAGGCTTTTACAGGGGAATGTCAGCATCCTACGCAGGCATATCTGAGACTGTTATTCATTTCGTTATTTATGAGAGTATTAAGAGAAAACTACTGGAGTATAAGACTGCTTCTGCCATGGGCAATGAGGATGAATCGGCAAAAGAAGCTTCGGACTTTGTTGGAATGATGATGGCTGCTGCCACTTCTAAAACTTGTGCCACATCAATAGCATATCCCCATGGTAAGTGGGGCATGTACAGCTGAGAGCCTGGATCAAAGTGATCAAAGGGAGTCTTTCCAGTGGTATTTGTAGCAGGCTTTGGCTCACTTGCTCAAGAACTATTTCTTTGTCTAAAGCTTTTCCCATCAGATTCAGTGAGTCCACGTAAGTATAGTATTCAGAAATGGAAATATTCTTAAGTGGACATCTAGCATGGCCTTTTTGTAGGCAATATTATTTTTCAAAGGATTTGCCCATCTGTGGCCCGAAGTACTTAAGGAGAAGGTCCTTTTTCACTTGGAATCTCTCTATATACTCAGCAATTTCACATAATTTGCCAGCAAGTTCTTGTCCCCCTTCTAGGAAAACAGGCTGTCTATGTCAAGTTTGGTTTTCAGTTGCACGGAATTTCCCTGCGAAGTGGTTGTGTTTAAGTGTGTTAATGGACTGAGTACTTCATTAGTAGCAACTTCCAAGCTAAAATGTTAGCCCAAAAGAGTCCTTTTCTGGATTTTAACAAAGCAAATAAACTTTCTTTCCTTAGCTAGATATCTAATGCTGCCAAAAATTTAACTTGTTTTCCTCTTAGAGATACTTGGTTTGCTTATCTGTTTGTTATCTTTCTCCTTTTAAAAAGAGGAGTTCTGAGATTGAGAACTTGGGGAGGGGGGGAAGGTTGCCATCTAATGTGAAATTACTAATTGGTTTCTGGAAAAGCAGTGAAAAGTGGTTAACATAACCGCATGTGGTTTTCTTTGTACAGAGGTTGTACGAACAAGACTAAGAGAAGAGGGAACAAAATACAGATCTTTCTTCCAGACACTATCTTTGCTTGTGCGAGAAGAAGGGTATGGATCCCTCTACCGAGGTTTAACTACACATCTTGTCAGACAGATTCCAAACACGGCTATCATGATGTCAACCTATGAAGTGGTAGTCTACTTGCTTGATGGATAGCAGCGTATCAAGGCTTCTTAGAAGAAAGTGGAAGAATGAAAGACTGGAGCGGACCACTGAATGTCAATGCCAATCTGGTGGGCAAAAGGAAAGTTGTATCAGGAACACACAGCTATGGACAAAACAGAAGGTTGATTGTGGGCAACTATGAATAGTTTTGCTGCCTTATTGTATGGTCTCTTGGCAAAGTGACAAATGGGAACTGCCCCTTAGGGAATGCCTTTATACATCTCTTAATTCATAATTGCTACTTTCTCTTCATCCATTACTCTATACAAGACCATTCAGTCATCTTCAGAGACCTGATGGGTGAGGGAGGGGGGCATAAAATATATTTTTGGTCAGCCTTATTAATTTCCCTTAGTGGTTGCTCTCAAGTACATCCTTTATGTTCTGTTTACTGCACAGTAACCTGTTGGAAGAATGGGAAAGACATACTTTCATACTTTTCCATACCTGAAACTTCTTCTATTCAGTTGCTCTGAAGATTCATAAAGAGACTGAGGTAGTAGTCAGTGTGTAAAGCTTTTCATGTTGCTACCTCAAGATAAAATATGGCGCAGGGACCCAGAACAGAGTTACTTCTTCACTACAAAAGGTGATGCTTGTTTTTTCTTTGAAGTTTGAGCAGTGTTGTAGGTTAGTGAGAGAGGATCTGATTGTTGAACTCATCAGGTTATCAATCTATTAACATTGGTCTATATGGATTTTTAGTTCTGCTACATCATCCTTATACTTTTCTGGAACTTTCCTTCCTTAGGCAGGAGGGACCTATGACACATTCTCCTATATCATCAGTTTCCCTTGCCAACCTGTCAGGTCACTCACGCAGCTAAGGAAGAACTTGCGTGGCCTTTTTAAGATCTTTTTTTAATGTAATGAGGAATCTCAGCTAGGTCCAGCTTACCATTTGTGAAGATAAATTCACTCACGTAGTTTCATGCTACCTAAGAACAAGCTGTATTACCCTAAAATGTCTGGCAAAGCCTGACGTGAATTACCGCTATCTGTGTGGGAGTACAGGCGTAGAACACATCGCCATGCCTAAGGCAACCAGAAAGTGGAAAGCAGTTGAAGTTGTGATAGATCTTTTCATTGCGGACAGCCTCTGTGCAAAACAATGAAGAAAACTAATTGAGATTTTCTTGTAAACATTCCCCTTAACTGCTGTATCACTTCTTCCAACTTGAGCCTGTGTACAGAACTGCAGCTGACAGTATAACCTTGTCCTCCAAATTGTCTGAATATTCAGGCATTGTTTTTTGCTGTTCTATAAACCCATTGCAAAACAATGCATTGCATTCAGCAGTGAGGCTGAGCCAGTTTATTCTGTCATAACTTACAGGGTTTTCTAAAACCATGCAGTTGGAGTGTCAAAATCAGAAGTTTCCAAACAGAAATCTTCTATCTGCACCTTGAGTACTTCTCAGTCTGCAACCATGATCCCCATGAGGAAGATGGTCATTATAAATCTGGGGCAATAGCTTTCTACATATAAATGCTGCTACACTGGTGTGGACAGAACTGTGCTATCAATTCTTCCAGTGTGGTACTTAAATACACTTAAACTGTGCGTTGTGTGCAATGGCTTTATTTCTTGAATGACTTCTTATGCACTTTGTGGCCTTCTTATGGCTTGTAACTTTTCTTCCTCTTACTGGTTATCTGTAGTCAAACTGTGTTCAGAACATGCAGCTTGGTTTTAAATGAAGCATGTGGTTTGATTTCTGTGTAAGCTGTGCAGGATAAAACGTTTTGTGCTGTGTATCATAGCATCTCTGTTGCAGTGGTTCTGTAGGCTGTCTGTAAAAGCTCAAAGCTTACAGAACACTCAGTCTGGGTTTTTCTCAGTTGCCCTCCTTTATTTTGACCCTTATGTTTTCCACACAAAGTATTTGAGTATTCCATGTAATTCTCCGTACTGATGCTCATCCTTCTAGAAGCCACCTATAGTATGTACAATGACCTTGCAGTGGAGGCTTAGCTGTATTGACTTCCTTCTCCTGGGAAAAATGTTACCTTACTGTTTTAAAGACAGATAGCATGGTCTGATGTGACCAAAGGTGATTTTGATTGCTTTAAAGAAGTGGCCAGAGTGCTTAAATTTGTGCTCTAAAGTGGGCTTTTTCTAGTGATCTCTTTATGAAAAGTCTGGATTTTTTTATGACTGACCCAAGTCTAGCTGTGATACCGTTGTTCAGATAGTAAGTAGCTATTCCTGCACTTAGTTGTGACTTTTGTTCTGTAGAAAGTGGATTACTCTTCAGGCTATCCAGATTATTCAGCCATAGCCAAAATTTAGATTGGCAAAGGCAATATTCGGATTTCAATTTCATGAATACAATTAGTGCTTGGATTAGCCTAGGCTTCATGAGTTACTCTCCTCTGTTTATTGGGTATGTTCTCCCTTGCTTACATACTCACCTCTTATGAATTCGCCGGGTACCGTGTGCCTGCCTTGTCTGGGTGAGAACAGCCCCCTTGGACTTGATAAGGAGAAAATATTAAGGACAACTGAGTATGGGAGGCAACATTAAAAACAGACAATCAGCTTACTATTCCACCTTTTTAGTGGGTGTTTAAGCAATGTTTTAAACTTCAGGGGTGGTCATCCTTTTGGCTTGCTTTACATAAAACACAAACCCAATGTTTATTGGGGTTTGTTGTTAAACTACCAGTACATACAGAGTTACCTCTGAAATATTTCCCAAAGATCTTTAAATTATTTATATGGTTTTCTTGATATTTATTATAAACACTCAAAGGGAATAAGATGATGCCAGATTCGGTAGTATCTGTGACTACAGAACTGAAAGAGTGCATTGAGGCTTTCTTGTAACTCAGGTGTTCGTCTTGAGTTATATTTGAATATTCTGTATTTTGTCACTCTTTCTGTGCTAGAGGCAAAGGTCTTGGATGGCAGAAGAGCAATCAGTGGTTAATTAGTTACCCCGTGTTTCCCCTGCCTAGGTGAAGCTGTGACGTTAGCGCAGGCTGTTAGTTGTGGCGCGGCAGCCGGTCAGGGCTGGAGGCGCCGCCGGGCTGCAGCTTCGCGGAGCAGCCGGCAGGTGGCACTGGAGCACGCGGCCCGCGCCGGGCTGCCGCCGCTGTCCTGCACCGCGGCTGTGCTGCTGCACCGCTTGTCGCCCAGTCGCTCAGGCGCGTTGGGCCACCCCGCCGCGTCCCCCCGAACTGAGGAGGCTGTAAAAGAACAGGCTTCAGTGGCTGCAGTCCCGTCTGTCAGGCCCTCTGTTATCTCCTCGGGTCCCTGCGGAGCTGTGTGGGAGCAGGTGAGTTGTGGTGTGCTTGCGGGGGGCTGAGCCCAGCCTCTCCGCTGGCTGGTGGGTCGGCTGTTTCTGTCCGGATTGCTGGTCCGCTAGGCTGTGTCGTTCTGAGTAGGGTTACGCTAGGGATTTACAGAGGTTTTTTATTTTAATTGTAACAAACATCAACCTGTCCACTTGTATATCGACGCTGTGCCATTTCACTCCCCGTTTACATACTATGCACTCCGTATTTCCTTTGATTGAGGTGTCTTAGTGACAGTTTCTGCTATTCTGGTTTTGTTCTAATAGTGAAATTTGTAACATTCCTCAGACTGTAGCGTTTTAAAAGAATGCTTCCAGAGACAAAAGATTGGAGAGCTTTTATAAATGTTGCTTCCTGTTTAAACTGTTTAAATTTGGAAAACAAGCTGAACACTGAAGTGTGCCTGGGTAAATGTACTATTTCTTTTCACTTTGTCTGTGAACTCAGTTGTGTAAGTTTTTTTCAGTTCTATTTAAAAGAGTCTGCCTACCCCGCATATGTGAACATAATTATGCGCTCAGAGTCGTAGCTAAACACTCACATATGGCAGTTTGAGAATACCCCAATGCTCATGTGAGGTTTGCTATTATTCTTGCATACATGTAGTTGGCTGTAAACTATGTGCGTTTACTCTGTGTTTATATAGTTAACTCTTTTGTTTGGATTGCTTTAAACTTCAAAGTAAATTAAAATTATGTGCTATTCAGATGTTGCCTTCTGTGTAAACTGTATGCTGTTTTTAACATTTTAATTATTTTATTATTGATACATACCAGTGCCTGGACAGTTGTGATAAAAAATGAGAAATTCATTAGGAGATCCCAGTGAGTCATTTTATCTTGTGCAATGTTTATAGTAGCCAAAAGTAATGCGTCTGTATTGTACCTATGATACAGGGTTTTTTTGGAGGAGTTCATGGATGACTTAAACTGCTTGGGTGTGTTGTTGGATTTGAATACTGTTACCTCTGCACAACTAAGTGTTACTGTCTCTCAGCTGAAATTCAGTAACTAGTAATCAGAAACTCGTGTCCATTTAAAGTGCCAGCTAGCACAAACCACTGCTGCCAAAAATGAAAAGGCAGTAATTCCTTAAGATGTTCAGACTTAATTGCATGTGCAATTATAACCAAGTCCTTGAATCTGAAACATTATTAGATACTGTTTCTCTTAACAGTAGGCATTTGTTCTGAAGTCTGTCCTCAGAACTTCCTCAGAAATAATTCTGCAGATGTTGAGTGATGATTGTGTGCTGTATTTTTTCTGCTCAGCGTGTGTTCTGGAACTGAATCCTTTGCAGCATTTAACATGGAGCCAGGCTTGATGGGTCTGACTTGATTCTTGCAACTATTCAGAACTATTTCAAAACTTGCATTAAAACAGCACATCTGTGATAACTTTCTTCTTTTCTTTCAGTAGATGTTAATGTGAATTGACCTACCTTGCTCTCCTTCTGGCACTTTCTAGCTTCCAGGCCAGCCAGGCTTAGAAGTGATCAGTCTTCTGGAATCAGTACAGGCAACCAGTGTGTGCATCCCTGCCACATCTGAAAGCGTGCCTCTGACTGACACAATTGCCATTGTCTGTAACTGATCTTTAACTCTCAAAGTGTCAGACTTGCAGGGCAGAACTAAGGTAATGTGTTTGGGCATGTCTTGACATTTGTGCTACTTTACAGCCCCTTCTGCTGGAGGGGTTGTGTTAAGCTTGCCCTGGACAAGAAGCATGTATGTAATAAAATGAAGGTATATTTGAAGTCCTAATTGAGTTATGGTTTGGCAGTAATGCAGTAGCATAGTCTGACATGAATACAGCCTGAAGCATGTGAGGTTTATCAATGATCTCTCTGACAAAAGAAAGCCCTTGAATTTGATAATGCACTTAACACTAAAATAAAAAGGTACTTCTGAAGACAAATAACTCCTCTCATCTTCTAGGCACTGTTGCTAGCCAGTGTGTTGTGTGCTGACTCAGAACATCGTTAGCTTCTTGCACAGCTGCTGCTTTTCTGGCAGGAAATGCCAGGATGGGAATCTAGTTCTCATGAGCAAATTAATGCAAACAAAATGGTGTATTGAACTGCAGAAGATACAATGGAGAGGAGGAGCTCCTGGGTTTGTAGCTGGAATATTTCAAGGGATGCTCTTAAGACTTGTTTTGCTAACAGAGATACTTGTTAATGATGGAACTGTGTGAAGTTACTAGAAGCTTTCAAAGATAAGCTCCAGATGGTGAAACTTACTGCTAATTCTGGGTAGGTTTCTACCCATGGGAGTGTTTCCTCCCTTACCTGTGGCCACTTGGAAGTCAGTAGCTTTTCCTAATCCTGCAGCACACACTTAGTGGGACTCAGGATGTAAATATTGTAATTGTCTGGAGTGTAAATGAAATTGAAAGCAATCTGTTCTAAGACTTGATCATCCATCCAAAATTCTGAAAACAAATATGCAATGTGCAAAAGTGAGAGAAAATATTTTAAGGATTCTGTGAATTTAGGACTGTTACTATATAATTAGAGAATAGATAATGTAGTACCAGTATTTAAAAGCGAAAACAATTAAATGAGGAAACTAGACTTGTGTCTGTAGTAAGCAGAGCTCTGAGTGCATCCCTTTTCTGCAAAGTGTTACAGACATGAAGGTAGCTGGACCACGTGCAAGAGCTGATGTTAAACTAAGCTGATGGTTATTTGTCATTGTCTGTATTTTAGATAAAGTAAATGCAGGAGGTCAGTCTATTTTTTTTTTTGTGGAACTATCTGATGTGGAGCTACAAAGGAATTCTCTAGATGATTCCAACATGGGTAAGATTTTGGCTGAAGAGAAGGTGTTTTCTAATGGGAACTGTTGGATTGGTGGTCGATACTGCAACTACTTGACCTCCGAAGAAGATTTTTGCAAGAACTGATCGTGGTATTCTATTTAGTGTGTCTGCCAGTGGCTTTGGCAGAAGAACTTGGGCTACATTAGTATGATTTCTGGATGATTAATTTGAAACAATTTGCAGTACACTTAAGTTTTGAATATGATTTTTTTAAAAAATGCTATAACCAGCAGAGTGAGATTAAATAACACTACAAAATGCATGTTCAATCAGTTATGGAATAGTAATGAGAATTTTTCCTATAGGCCAGGAATGTCACTTCCTCAGCTGGGAAGGAGAGAAGAAAAAGACTCGAGGTATAGACTGTTTAACCATGATCACTGTTACTCACCTATATAAATTTTTAAAAATTACAGTTCCAGGATGCAAAAGGAAAGTATGAACAGCACTGCATGTACAAATCTTGAGCTAACATAACTTGGGGTACATGCACAGCTCTGGTTCATCGCAGCTATAAAGAAAAGAAGGTTATAGAAAATGATCGGGGAAAGAAGTGTGTGTATCCTGTCAAGGCATAAAACTGTAGCTTAACCTGACAGAATCTGGGAAGGGATATGGTAGTTTTACATAGGAAAAAAACCTCAGAAGGGTAAGTACTGTGGGTGGAAGCATTAAGTTTTAAGATCTGTTGCTACAAAATGAACTGCTTGCTGGCTGTGGTGATATCTAGCCTGAATGGAAGAAAGCTTTTAATGATCAATGCAACACAGTCTTAAATAGTGAGAGCAGGAAGGAGAGCAGGCTTCAGTGTCTGAACAGCATGTGAAAGGAATGCGTGATCTGGTGACCTGCGATAGCAGACACCTAAATGATCTTTTGTGTGTTTAATGGGGATTAGGCTCTCTTTATGGTGGAGTTAATCACCTTGTGCTTGTGGGGTGCATGTGGCTTTCAGCAGGATTTATAGAAAATGTGAACTAGGGGATCAGCTTTTTCTCTCCCCTCTCCTCCCTCAGAATCAACCTATCCCAAGTACTTGTCTTTCCGACATCCCTATTCATGAATCTATCTTTAGGCAGTTTATCACTTTAACTGCACACTGTCATTTATTTTGTTGCTGATCTGAATTTTTCCAGGTCTTACACCGTATGTTGCTTTGCTGCAAGTGCTGTATTTTTTTGTCAGCATCCAAGGAATGACACTGTTATATGTTAAGACGTTAGGAAGAATACATTGCTTTCTCATGGAGCATGCAAGGAGTCAAATCATGACTCCACTGAGTATCAGGGAGAGCCTTGTGGATACAGATTCTGAAGGGAGAGCACACCTCCTTGGGAGAAAATTCTCCCCAGTTTCTCTAGTTTACCCATTGGATAGAAAAAGGAAGTGAATGCTGAAAAAAACAACTGTTCTTACTAACAAACCCCAGGAAGTGTGAATCTCTTCCCAAAAGTGGGACATACTGCAAGGAATTCTGTGGGAAGTCACAGTGGTTTTCCTTGTGCCTTCCCTATTTTCAGCCATATCTGGAAGCAAGGTCTTCTGCGGAAGGAATCAGGGTTTTTCCCCTCATGCTCTGGAAGTAGCTAAAGACATTTATGCTGTTACTCCTTTCACTGTCCACAAATACTGTTTTCTACAGGAAATTGTTCTTAATGATGTGCAAATACCTGTTTTCCTCCAGCTGCTGAAGACAGGCAAGCAGAAGTTGTTAGAAGCTGGTAAATTGTCCTGCTTGTTCTCAGGTGCTTTCACTCTGTCATTTCTTGAGGTATTTGTTTCCCTTTTTGTCTCTTCTGAAATATAGCTATCAGTGGAAGTTTGGAGTTTATATTATCTTGCTCTACCACTGCAAGTGTTTCCTGGCCTCCACAGTGATTGAATGACTTGCAAGTTGCTTTGGGGAGCTCCAGCTGGATTCATGCTGGATATGTTTAAAGACTTGGAAATATGGTTTGAATTACTTGAAACAAGAATAATCTATTATCATTCACACATTTTCCTAAGAGACTAGTTGAGGGAAATTACTGAAAAATGACAACCATCCAGCCATGCTTGTAGGGTGGTCCAGTATTATTCCCTAATTCCTTCAGGCAATAGACAAAGATTTAAAGTGCTTTCTTTGCAATACTACAATCACAAAACAGGTATTAAAAATATTGCCCTTTCCCCATTAGAGGGAAGAGTATCTGCCCTACTTCCCTAACTGATATAAACAGAGGGGACTATTGCTAGAACTTTATAGCTTGGATATAAATGGAGTATTACCACTTGAGCATCAGCAGCTTAGAGCTGTTAAAGCCACATGCACTGAAATGCCTTAACCACATGGAGTGAGCCAGTCTGAGCTTGCAGTTTCCTGTAGCTCACTGGAAAAGACCAAAAGACAACCACCCCTCCTTCCCAAATATCCCAAGAAAGACAAGTCTTTGGGAAACTTTGAGCTGTATTCTTCCCTAGCTTTGAAAGGCACCTCTCATTATTCAAATGGAGAGTTGGCAACATGTGGTGGCAGTATCTGGCAAGCTTCCTGTTCCTTCCTAAAGTTGAACTAACACTGGGATTCAGCACTGTAAATCCCTTCTTGAAGAAGTATACAGGCAGAGAGACAGTACCTGGAGAAAACAGAGTTGCTACAGCTTTGAACTGCTTGAGTTCTTGGGTGAATGAGGCTCTGAACCGCAGTCTGTATACAGTGTTACATACTATATGCATATTACTCAGTTAGATCCAGTCTTTCTGGTGTGGAGAATGAGGAGAGGAACTTTCCTAATACCTAGTTTCTCCTTAGCCTTGTGTCCAAATGCCACTTCAGAGATGGAATAAAGCTGCAGCAATTCCTAGGCCAGTTTGTTCGCTCAGTGTTGCCCTTTTTCACCAAAGCCAGATAGAAAAGTAAGTTGAAGAAGGGGGTGGGTTTAAACTGTTGAAAAGGAACAAAGAAACTGCCTAGCTTTCCTCCTGGTTTGACTTTGCATCTGTTTATTAGATGGTTAATTCCTTGTGTGTGGTTGTACAGTTTGAGTTACAGGCTTTTGGTGTTAAAAGGAGTAATGGATGGAGAAAGCAAGATTAGCTAAGTATATCAACCTTTCTACAAGAAAACTGAAGAGAGTATTGCAAAAATAAACATCCTGAGCTGGCAGACTAAACAGTGTTCTTCTAACTGACCAAGAAGCCTGGAAGTCTCTGGTAAAGGCAGGGTAAGAACAGAACATCAGCAGAGTGACCGCAAAAAAACACCCCAAAATTAAGATGGGCTATGTGTAAGCAATGGTTGAAGGATTTTCATGCTGAACCTGGCTAATTCACTCATACATGAAATTAAGGCCAAGAAAAAAAGGAAGAAGAAGAAGTAATTGAGGTATTAATTAGAGAAGCTTTCCATAAGGAAAAACTAACTTTTCCAGCTTACCCCAGAGCAGGGAATAGTCAGTAGTGCTCTCAAAATGGCTTATTATGACTAAGTAGGTTTACAGATGGAGTTGTGTGTTGTTTACTTGGAAGTCAAAGAGCAAATCTGCACCGAAATGAGAGTATTGCTGTAATGCAGTAGGCCCTAGCATGTTGCCCAGAGCTCTTTCACATGCAGTATGTCAATATTAGCTGTCTACTGGAGTGTTTGGATGAAGGTATCACTGGGTAGACTGATTAATGTTGCAGTTTTTCTTGAGCTGTGATGGAAGATTGCATTCAGGCTTCAGCATGTACCAAACTCTCGCAGCATTTTGTTACAGACTTGGTGATGCTGCAGCGTAACACAGTGATACAGCATTTAGTCTTCATCATACAACAACTTTTTCCTGGAAGACTGCAAAGGAAAAACTTTACTCTTGCTCTTCTCCCCATATCTGAAGTTGCCTATACTACATTAAAATGATAAAGTATGTCTTCTAATGGTTGAATTAGAAGAATCTTATTCTTTCATTTGCTATCAAAATGAAGAGTTTGGTTAACTTGGCTTTATGTAATTCGCATGCCTGGGTTCTCTTGTACTTGATGGAACAAGATGCAGATGATGTCAGCCCGAAGTAACTTGAAAGCTGAAGAGCTCCCTTTGTAGCATAAGCATTGAAGCAGGGATATTCCCAGGCATTACAGACCAGAGAAGATAGTTATGCAGAAGCATAGGCATTTGTAGCTGATGGATTTCAGATGCCTAAATGTCCAGTGCAGTAGCCAAAGCTGAAACCTGACTGACAAACACCTTTGAAAAGTCTTATGTACTTTACGAGTTGTTGATATCGGCATATCATTCAACATGAGTAGAAAGCACCATGACAGTGTAGTTGTGCAAAACCAGAGATACCTTCTTATGATGCAGTACAGGTAAAATCTACAGTTAACCCCTCTTCTACTTAATGTTAAAATTTAAGAATTGAAGAGTACTTATCTGGACACTTGATGCTATAAACTAAAAAGGACTTGGGTGTACAAAGTGAGACTTAAGCACTTATGTTTTGCTGAAGACTCCTTGCTGCTTCATCTTGGAGCTAGACGAACTGCAGAAATCCCCAAGCATTTTATTTTGCCAAACATCTGGAAATTATTCTCTGCTCATATCCATAAATGCCTCAGTGGGACAGGAACATGGAGCTCAGCCCTAAACTAAATTGAGGTCCTGGAACTTAACGTTGCTTTTTTCAGGTTCCTGAAGGAGCTTGGCCTGGAAATAGGTATGAAATGAAATGAGGAATGACTGCTGCTTGCTTTACTGATATGGCTGATGTTATTCTACGTGAGTTAGGGTGTTGTTGCCTTGCAAAAATAAAACAAAGGTTAGAGTGCTCAGGAAAGGCAGAGGAGACCCAGATTCAAATTCCTTCTCTGTCTACAAGATTGTTGCCTTTCAAAAACGTGTGACAGGCTGTTCTTGGTTTGGAGGAACCTTTCCTGCTTCTTTTTCCAGTTGTAAAGAATTCAGGGAACTTAGAGGAAAGAAAGGAAGGACAGACAGGTATTGTGCTGGTTGGTTCTGGCCTCTTAAGTCACTGGCAAACATGGAGAACTAAGAACAAAATCACGGCTTTGCTCCCAGAGCAATTTGCCTTTTGCCAGAAGGATTATTTTCCATCTTATGCACACTTTTTGACTTCCCTTCTCCAAAGATATTCTTGTTTTCTGCACAACAATTCCACTTCAGCACTGGAAGTTGAGGCTGTCTCTCCAAGATGGAGGAGGTTATGTGTTTGAATTTCCTCTAGTGAAGGAGAGACTTTGATTTGCTGTGCCACTTCCCACAGCAGAAAGCAGTCCTTGCTTGGGCTTCTCTGAAAGGAAGTGCATCCAATCTCCCAGGCTGTTGTCTTAGACTGGATGGGTAGTACTTTTGGTATCAATGACCTCTTAATGCTTGGAGGTTAAGGCCTTGCCTCAGTATTTGCTCTTCCTTTCTCTATACAGATGTATGTGAATAATCTGTATTTTGATGGATTTAGTCTACATTAGGACTGTGAGATCTTGTACTGTCTGTACCTGTACAGTGACTAGATGGGGCCCTCTAGAACTTCACTCTGAATTCGTGGTCCTTTCTCAGGACAAGAAACCAGCAAAGCAGCAAATTAACTTATCGGCACTTAAGTCTTTTACTGTACGTATTACGAGCAGTTTGTCCTCCTGTTAGCTTTGGTCAATAGTAATGTTTTGTCAAACAGAGTTTAAGATCTTGATGCTGCTACATTTTTGGTTTCTTATACTGTGGTCTCAACTACTCTTGCAGGTAATAGGATGTGATAAACTTCAACTGTATGTGAAAACACCTACTAAAGGGGGGGGACGTCCCCATGCACACGTACCCCCCCCAGGGAAAATACTGTATTGCAGTGGGAAGACACCAGTGCCTAGCTCAACTCTGTCCTGCCAGAGCTCTCTGTCAGCGTCTATTAAGGTTGTGCTGAAGTGCTTAAAGCTGCTGCACAACCACACGAAACGAGTAGGGGCAGGGAGGATATGGTAAGAAAGCTGTGCATGCTTTTACCTCATGCAGACCTTCATTTCCTCTCTTCCTGGCATTATTGATTGATTTTTGTAGGTAGAAATGGCTGCAGCATGCAGGGGTACAGCTGCATCTCTGTCAGCCTCCCTGAAGAAATAATTACTTGCTATCCTCAAATCAGAAAGCCCCAGACTGCCACTGGTAAAAAACCATCAAGATATTTGCTGTTGTTCAAGAATGCATCTTTCAAAATGTAATAGTTAATGCTTTCAGATGAGGACAAATCAAGTTAAAAAAAAATAATATTTCAGGCCCATTGAGGTGTTTTGCAGGCCAGGAGAGCTGTACTGAGGAGGCCCGCTGAGTGACTGGTGATTCAGCTCAATATTAGTATTTTTTCTGTTCAGTTTCTACAAAAAGGACCAAGATGACATAACATGAGATGATTTTAAAAAATTGGTAAGTCAGCTAGAGTCTCTTATTGAATTGAGGGCATTCGGATTAAGATGAATATTATCTTTGAGGAGTACTAGTCATGGATTAGGACCTCTTTGTGTAAGCCACAGATGCACACCTTCTGAGGGGAATGTCCGTTGCCTTATGAGCAGGCCCAAATTAATGGAGAATATTTTACGTTATTACTAAGAGATGTCAATAAACTTTCTGCAAACTAAGTCAGGTAAGTGATACAGTAGAACTAATTCTTAATTTCACTTCCTCTTGGTTTAGTTTTCAAAGATTGGGGAGTTTTAGTGTGAAAAGTGTTTCCACCTGTAATATCTGACTGTATTTAACAGCTGTTATTTAGCCTGTAAAAAGTGTTAAAGTGGCTCATTGTGTAAAAGCAGTGTAAGTTCAGGAGACCTAGAGGGACTACTGAAAAGGTGCCAATTTTTGTAAAAGGTCATTCTGAACTTTTGACACTGAAAGTGGGGGCTTGTGCTTGACCTTGGGATTTCTGGTCCCTGGACTGATTGTGATCAAGAATATTGAAAACAGAGCTATAGAAAGCTACCAATTTTCACTTAATATGAAAACTGATAGTTTTGCAAGTATGTGAAAATTTGATCCAGTGTACAGTTTGCTATTTCTGCCAGCCAACGCTCCTATTTGGGGTGTAAATGACTGAACTTCTCCCTCTGGGCAAAATGGTGAATTTGTTCAGGCGCAAATATGTCTTTTCATGACGAAATTTTATCCCCCTTCTATCAGAAGCAGCTTTTTATACAGAAGCATGGTTTTCCCACTGTTTTTCTAGTCACAAGAATTTCTGTGGAGAAACAGTGGTGTGGTCTTATGGGAACTGCATACCAGCTAAAGCAATTCCAGTCATTGTTCTCTGAGCAGTATTTCCACCCCTCCAGGCACCCCCACTTAAACTTTTCCAGGTTAGTAGGAAGTTGGTAAGATGGAATTAATGGAGGCAAAATTACATGAATGCCTAGAAGACTAATTTGCTCTGATTATTTCCTTGTTTACAGGCAATTAAAAATCTCCTAATATGCATATAAGGCATACAACAGGATGAAAAGCTCAAGACTAAGAAAGTTCTTTGAAGGTGAAAGACAATGGGCAGTATCATCTTAAAGTCAAAATTATATGCAACGTGGGCAGGGTCACCAAACAGTCCATCATAAATGTATCAAAACACTCACAGAAGGACCACATAAATTCACATTCATAAATAACATCTTTGCTGTCCCACAGAACTGAAAGACATGTGTTTGAGCGCTCTCATTTTTTCCCTCAGTATGTGAAACATGATGGGGAAGGTTTTTTTATTTAGGCTGAGTGTAAAGAGGTGTATATATAAATCAGTAAGTTCAAGATCTTAAGGTTGGATTTTAACTTTTTATTGAACTCTCTATGATGGAGCGTTTGTTCTGTATTCATAGTTTCTGATTCTGAATTAAGTTGACATCAAAAAAGTTTCATCCACATTACTTAAGGAAGAAAATCACTGTAGGTATTTAGCACTAGACAGCAAATTTTAGAATTAACAAATCAAGTGAACTATATATTATTCTTGCTACTGAATTAATTTGCAGAGCTGTCTGTTTAAAATATACAGACATAAAGTTGTTGAATGTAACTAATATGCAAGTGTGATTCAGACTGGGAATTTTAACAAAAAGCAACAAATCCAAGACTAAGGTCTCAGTGGAGCTGAAGTACCAAGAGTAGGGTATTCTACATTGGCATGAATAGCCTGGGTGGAGCTTGAATACATCCATGTATAAAGATGTTAACACTTCTGCATGACTAATAATCATTTGGAAGTCAATGAATGACCTGAAAGAGAAAATTTCTTGTAGGATCCTTGATATGGGTGCAGAAGGTAACGCTTTACGAAAGCTTCATTGCTAATATTTTGCTACAGGTTGATATTAAGGAGAACTTTTGTAGTTGGTAAATGTAGTAGATTCTAGTAAGTCAGTTACTTATGAGATAAAATGATCTAAAACCTTGTCATAGTGTTCTCTGGCACTGGTGTTTATATAGATCATAATACATCTCCCAAGGATTTACAGAACTTTCAGAAATGGGACCTTAATATGTAGGCGTAGTATTACTACCAAGAAACAGTGTGATTTGCAGGCCTGATGTGGTTTAGAAGTGGCCTGGGAATGGTGACTGCAGACTACTTAGAAAAGAACACTGACAAGGTAAATAATTCATGCAGTCCAGAAATATCCTTGCCCAGCTCAGAGGCTTGCTGCTCTGTTAGCCTGGGGGAAATTATTACTACTGTTTTCTGTGACATTTGCGGAAGGGCTGAGTGGCAGCCATGGCACTCTACGGGCACGTAAGAAGAAATTAGTCCCCACCAGCTAGGCAGTGCGGGACCAAAAGGGGATTCTTCTGTTATTAAATTCAGGTCCTTGTAATGGGAACTTGTGGCCCATAATACCATTCATAAATCTATCAGGTTTCATCTTTAATCTAATTAGGTTAGTTCTGCTGGGAAGCTGCCTCAAAACCTGACTTTCCTGTGTTGAAACTGCGCTCTAATTTACTGTCCTAGCAACAGTCTATACAAATTGATGTAACCAGTAAGTGCACACCCTCTAAGCAGTCACTTTTGTCACACGCTGTTTGCATTTGAGAGCAGCGCTTTCCTTGCTTTCCCTTCTCTTTACAACGTTTCTTCTGCTTTTGAGTAGCCTGGGCAAATATCTTACAAATGGAAATGTGACTTAGGTGGCCTTGTTCTTTGGTTTGCATAGTAATAATGCTGTCTTTTTAATTATTACTTTAAAATATTTCGTTGTATCTCTACAAACAATCTGAATAATCAGTCAGCTATTGTCTTGTAGTTAATGATATTGCGTCCAGTTCTGGGCCCCTCAGCTCAGGAAGGACAGGGAACTGCTAGAGAGAGTCCAGCACAGAGCCACTAAGATGATCAAGGGAGTGGAACATCTCCCTTATGAGGAAAGGCTGAGGGAGCTGGGTCTCTTTAGCTTGGAGAAGAGGAGGCTGAGGGGTGACCTCATCAATGTTTATAAATATGTTAAGGGTGAGTGTTGGAAAGATGGAGCCAGGCTCTTCTCGGCCTCACTAAGCGATAGGACAAGGGGCAATGGGTTCAAACTGGAGCACAGGAGGTTCCGGGTTAACATGAGGAAAAACTTTTTCACTGTGAGGGTGACAGAGCACTGGCACAGGCTGCCCAGAGAGGTTGTGGAGTCTCCTTCTCTGGAGACATTCAAAACCCGACTGGACGTGTTCCTGAGTGATGTGCTCTAGGTGGCCCTGCCTTGGCAGGGGGGGTTGGACTAGATGATCTTTTGAGGTCCCTTCCAACCCTTGTGATTCTGTGAATAGCACAGCTGGCTCAGCTTTTATACCTCCACAGCAGGTAGTTCAGACTGACTCTCTGGGATTTTTTTTTTTGTTTTTTCTGTCTAAGTGGCTGGTTTGCAGCAGAGACACATATGTTTTGTAGAAGTTTTTCTGTTGCTGTATAGGTGCTAAATTTCCTTTTGTTATAGGTGAAACTAATACCATTGAAATACAACCTCATAATAATTTTACTTGCATCCTTCTGTAGGCCTGAGTCTGCTGTCTTAACTCACCCGAGTAAATATTATTCATTTGATCACACTTGATTCAGGAACACTCCCGAGCGAGGTGCCCATACTAGCCTACCATGGCACAGCATCGCCTTCGGCTTTTTTGGTAATACAGGGTAAGGCTGCCCTGAAATGGGTGCCGAACACCCCAGTGTTTCTCTTTCCTCATTGCTGTATGCTCACGACAGTTTCTGTAACGCTGGGGAACACTGTCCTCAGGTTATTGCGAAGCGCCCATCTGGCCTTCAAGACTACAAAATACTTCGGTGGTTCGGTTGTTTAAAAGCCACCGGAGAGTCAGCACTTCCATTCCTGACTGCGCAGCCGTGCCACGTACAGCCGCGCGCCCCGTAAATCGTGTTGCCATCTCTGGAGAAACTCACCGTATTCTGAGAGGCAGCAGATGTAAGCAGCAATGGATGTGTAACATAAAGTGGCTTCAACAGAGCTGTCTTGATGATAATAAAAGGATTCAGTGGCAGCCAGTCTTTACTACAGATTTCATCACCGTTTGTGAAAAGCTAGCTTTTATCCTCCCATTTTTTCTGAGAAAGCTTTCCCTTTCCCATTATTTGCTGCTGTGAACTATATAATTCATAAAAGGGGGTGACTGCGCTGTATTGATTAAGGTTAATGCCAATAGAAACAGGTCTGGGGGGAGACAGCATTTCGTGTAGAGTTAAATTACCGATATTTTTTTTTAAGTAGGTGCCGAGTCTGTCTTTATTTGCACTGCTATTGATGTTGATGAGAAATAGGCTTAGTGAACTACTTAAAGCTGTCTCTTACTTTACCTTTTGACAGGAATAGCTTTTTACTCATTTCAGAAGGGCCTTCTCTAGACACTGTATTTTTGTTTCTAAACTTAGGTTTCCTGGACTCACCTAGACAAGAATTTGTTACCTTCAAAAGGGATTATACATCCTGGGCTCAAAAAGCCTTTAAATTAGGGCCACCTAAGTATAACTTCATTTATGCCAGCTTCCTCTGGCTGTTTTGTGACCTGACATAGGATACTTTTGCCCAACGTAAGTGCCAACACTGGTAAGAGAGAGGACATGTGAAGGCATTGCAGTTAACTGTTCTTGAGCTCTTCATTGAGGCTGTGTCCTCCCCACCAACACTCCTAATGGCTGCGTGTTTGTTTTGCTGAGGCTTCTCTTCACTGCACCACAGAAAATGGTTGGGACCTCTGTCTCGTACCTGCTTGTATGTTGTGAATGAGATGGAGAGCTGAACAATGTGTATCCTTTTAGTATGGCCAAGAGGAAAGCTGATGTGCTCCATCTTTCAGGGAAACAAAGTGCAGTGGCTGCTCCTGCCACTCTCCATGTCAGGTGGGGACTGTACAGCAGATGTGTTGAAGGGGTCTCCTGTGGTGCTCAGAGGAAGCAGCTCTACCATGAACACTTTGAGCAAGCAGCTTGAGTTGGGAGGTTTGAGCTTGGCTGGATGTCTTCCTCTCCTTCCATCACACAGTTGACTTTCTAGCTTTCTAGAACTATTTTAGACAATCTTCAGCTTTCTCAATATAAGCTGCTTATTCCCTTCCATTGCTAGTTTTTAACATTTTGTTTGGGAGGATGTGCTGCTACTGACACAGTAATAGTAGAATATGCATAAAGGATGCAGAAATCCAAGTATGATCTCTGAAATCTCAAGTAATTTGCTCAAAATAACTTTTATCTTTCATAAGTGAAACCATTACACTACCATGACTCATTGAGAAAAATATTACAGATACATAACAGTCAAATCTTAGACTTAAATGAGCCAATTCACAGATAATTTTCCTTTTTATTAGAGTTTTGTTTGGATTATCTTTGGGATTTGAGAATTGATATGAAACTAAGGTGAATCACTTGATGTTTAACAGTTTATGAACATTTTCATCGTGAAATCTAATTACTGTACCACTGCTTTGAGTTTATTTTTCTGTTGATGATACAAGGCTAGTTTATCATTGAAAGAAACAAACAAATGACAGGTTCTGTGATTCTAGGGCTGGACTGCTCTTGGTAAGGATTTTCCTTTTTTATAATTTAGTTAAGATTTTGCATTTTTGTCCCTGTTCTAAGACAGAGACATTTTGATGCAACAAAGAATTGCTTTGGGGTCTCTGATAAGTGAGTAAAATGGAAATGTCATAGACTTTGTTTTCTCAAAGTAGTGCACTTCAGAATAGGGCTGGCTTTCGTCTCCAGAGATGCGTCATCAACTCGCAGCACGTTTCCCCATTATGTTTCTTCAGGTCAGACACTATTTTAATGGTATGTGTGCTGTGCTGGAAGATTAATATGTATATGGTTGAGGTATTTGAGAGTAAGAAGCAATCAGAAATATTTGAAAGACATCATGCCTGGTCTTTAGATAGGACAACTTGGCACCTTCGTGGGATGGACTTACAGGAATAGGGGGAATAGCTGAATTTATTAGTTAGACCATTTATAGGCATGCTTCCAAAACTTAGTTGGAAGGCTGGCTTTCTTCCTAAATCTTAGTGAAGCTAGTTGGTCAGCTGTATTACTTGTAAGGATTTTTATTAATGGAGCTTTTGGAAAGGTTTCTGGTTTCTTCTGTCAAAATGTAAAGAACTGTCAACACAATGTAAAATGTAAAGCAGGCTTTTTAAAATCGCCACAAAGAAATCAAAATGCTGGCACTGAAATGAAAATATAAGTAGACCCAGATAACAAGTACAAAAAAGTGTAAATTTTGTTGCATCCAGCATGCTGTTCTGAAGGGGAGTTGTGAATTCAGCTTTGGTATTGGCTTCTCGTAGGGGTGGTTGTGCCCTTCACAGTAAGGAAGGGGCATGAACTGTAGATTGAAGGGAACTGGGGTTTCTCTTGTAGAGAGTCAAGTTCTCTGGCTCTCTAGTTTTCAGGCTTGGAGACTGTGTTTGACTGCTCTGGAAGAGATGTTTCTGGAGCTGACCATTCCACTGGCCTGGAAGCAGCAGTGCAGAAATAAAGCTGTATTTGGGTGTGCTGCTTCCTGGGCCAGCTTGCAGAGACTGTTTTCCAGCGTGGTCCATCTGCTTATTACCATTCCCTCTTGAAGGCAATTTTCCTCTTAGGTGTGCTGGCACATGCATCTAGATGAAGCTGCTTTCTAACACAAATTTAGAGTAATCCATACTACAATATTTTTTGTACAGTGGGTTTTTAAATTGATCATTTTGTCAGGAAAACATGTATGTTTTTTGTGGTGTCATGCTGCAGCAAAAGCAAGGGACAGTGCAAGCAGCTGAGAAGGGATTTCTAATAGTAATGTTTCAGTGGTCCAGACAGAACTGACCACCTCCAGAGGTGTATGGCAAGAGCTACCACACCTGCAGGAGGGTATCTTTTAGCCATGCTTTACTGCATGTATGTTATGTTTCCTTTCTCTACATAAATAGTAGTTAAATACTTGGTTTCCATTAAAAGTCATCCGGAAAGTCAGGAGCTGGATGTTTAACTTCCATTTGTGTCTTTGAAAATCTCCCCTTTTATTTCGCTGGTGTGTAACAGCATTGAAGTCCAGCGCACCCAGCTAATTTTGAGATACTGAACATAAGAGAAAGATTTATGGTGTGAAAACACTGTTAAATTTTACAAACCAGCTTTGCAATGCAAAACTCATTCATAGCAAAGACGTTGAATCAAAGGCTCACCACTGCCAACTAATTATTTAATGTTCTCTAGCTAATGTTGTTACACTGCCAAAAATGTGCGCTTCCATTTCTTTTCTCATTAGGAGGATAAGCTGATAAATCATTTTTCTGCTTGAGTGGTGTTTGATTTGCACTAAATTTTCTTTTGTGACATTAAATCTCTTTTCCCTCTCTTCATCAGCAAATTTGGAAAAACGGCATGCCATCTCTTTGCTGCTGAATCTAGAAGTAAATACATTTTTAATCAGGTTTTATCACACTTTTCAAACAAGAGACATGAAAAAATGTTTATTAACGTATGAAAGAATCCAGAGACCAAAATGAATGTGTGACTCCTTGTCCCTGCAAGGTTTTGAATATAGTGATACAAAATAAGATGGTTGTGAATTTGCTTGCCAAAGATTTGAGAGATTTGCCTTCAATTCATTTCTGTTGTAAACCATTACAGGTCCTGTGAGATTCCTGGCCATCAGTTTTATCTTTGACCATCATCTGTTTAAAAAAAAAGTCTGTCTTAACCAAGTGTCTAAAGGACAAGCACACAGGAATTCAGGTGCAGTTCAGAGGTGCTCAGATATCAGGGTAAAGCAGGTTGTTTAAAAACCTTACACAGAGCACCCCACAATACCACCCCCAGCAGCTCTGTGCGGTTTTCTGTACACCGTTACTAACTAAAGATGGGCATTCTGTCCGTTTACGTCAGTGGAGACAGCTGCTGTAGATGTCAGTGCAGGTAGGATTCCCCTAGAGAATTCTTCAGTCTGACATAGTATAAAGTCACACAAAATATTTACTTCTCCTTATTACAATATCCAAGAATAAGCATTTTTTTAGTACAAGTTTATTTTTTTGGAGGCAACAGCTCATTGCTGTCCTATCTGGAGCTATGATTTCATCAGCCCTTGCAAACAAGGCCTATTTCAGCCTGGTTCAGGGCCTGAGGAGGAAAACCCAGGATTTAGTAAATAGTGCTGTCCTGTTTGTGCTAAATTGTGCTTCCCTCAAAATGGACAGAATATTTGTTGGATTAAATACCATTAGAGGCTTGGTTTCCTGATGTATGTGTTCCCACACAATCGCTTGTTGAGACCTTGATGGGATCCTTGCCTGGCGGGTACCCCATGAGGCACTGTCATGATGCTTGCCAGTCAAGATTTCAAGAAACCCTTGCTGACCAGATTCCCAGCTTTAATTATTTTTGTGGAGACAATTTCTCCAGATATGGACTAACCCTTCTGTTAAGCCTGTAGGTTCTCTGGAGATCACAGATGAGAAGAATACATCTGTAAGGCATATATGTTACAAGCTTCTTGTGCACTATTTAAGTGGCAGCAGGGCACAGCAGTGTGGTGGTTGTAAACAAGGACAAATCACCTGGGGGAAGATAAATTTCAGTTTTCGTCCAAAAACGTAGTGATTTCTTACATACGTGTAATGCAGAGACAGCTTGCAGTGACCATTTGGAAGTAACACCACAGTTCAGCTAAAGCAAACCTGAATTTTTTGAAATAGAAATGTTTCCATAAATACAAAGCACTTTTTTGTGGAGACGTAAGCCAGCAGGAGGTCCCTTTGGGCTTAGAGTCAAGGCTTGAGGTCTTCGAACTGAGGCCTCATGACAAGGCATTTCTAAAATTGTGTAAATAATCAATCTGTTGGATTTTTGGCAGAGCTTTTGCTTGTTGTCTCCACAGAGACCCTGACAGTCTTAGTGCATGGAGCTGGTCAGTCAGAAGTAATTGAGGCATTAAGCTATTGTACCCCAAGACACCTCAAATCTCATAGCTGTGTTCTTATTGGCTAAATTTAGCACAAAACAGGCTATGGAAAAAAATGTCTTCAAAGCCATCCTGGAAAAGGGGACTAAGAGAGAGAGTTGGGGGTTTTGGTGGTGGTTAAACAATTTGAAAGCAGAAGCTGGCAAGGCTGTGTTGGAAGCTTGGATTTATCCGATGTATTTCAGCAAATGGATGTGTCAATGCTAGAATTTCATTATGGATGGGGAGAAAGGAAGCTACTTAAATGCTGAATTTATGTAGACAAGGAGATGCTTTCAGGTCTCAGCTGACTTCACACATTGTAGTGATCCAGTGGTAATCTGAAATGTGGCAGGGAATATCAGACTGAGCTAAAGCCTAGTCCTAATGGAGGCGAGAGTAGGGCTTTCTGGCTGCTTTCACTGGGGTTTGGATTTATGCCTGTTTTATTGCTTCTGAACAATTTATTTGCGTAATATGTTTGACCTCACATTATGTAGAATTTGTAAATGTGGATGCTCTGTTGGGGCTTGTTGTAGTATGAAAGGAAAAAGAAAAAAAAAAACAAAACACACAAAACCAAACAAACCCAAACAGTTACAGACATTTAGGTGGTAAGTTAATTTTTATGAATCTTTCACTGTGTACCATGGGCAACTTCAAAAGCCACCTGCTTTTTCTGCCTTACTCAGGCCTCAAACTATGGTGTCATAGCAGTGATTCAGATGGCCTTTGCCCAAGCCTGGCTCTTTAGGGACATTACAAAAGCAATCACAGCACCCAGGAGAGGAACTTGTGTTGAGTAGCCTGAGTACAATCCTAAGTCATTATAAAAGCTTGCTGGCAGCGTGGCACAGACCTGGGGTCTTGATCTCTTGTTCTCAAGTCTCCATATCCAATATCCTGATCCACCTTCTCAGCTGGAACTACACAGGCTTTTTAATGAGAGAAACAATAGAAAATACTCAAAGTGGTAAAAATGTTTAGCTGCTTTCAGAAATAGCTGAGCTTCCATGTGCATAGTTGCCATGGTCTTGCAGGCATCTAAGTATTGGGCTGATCAGTGCCTGCATATAGACTTGCTTCCACTTGGGTTCCTGGCATTATGAGGCTCTGAGCAAGTTCTGATCTTAATGAGCCTTCTGGAAGTTAGGGTGACTTGTAGGGCTAAGCAACTGGGAAATCTGGCTCAGTAAAACTGCATCCATGTCTACACTTGTATATCAGCACGAATGTGTAGACGTACTCACTAAAAACACTAAAAGTGTAACCTGAGAAGAGTAATCTAGTACTTGCAAAAGGAGAGACAAATTTCCTTTGGGTCCTTTCAGGTTACTTGTCCATTTACCTGCCATCTTCTGCCTCTGCATCTTTGACAACCTTTCCATTGCAGTGATCATGTCAGTATCTTACAAGCTGGTGAATGAATCAAAAGGTCTCTGTAGAGCCGATATTGTACATTCTGTGCACCAGGTGGTGAGTGCCCATTTAACCAGTCTTCAGAAGGCTTAAGGAAGACTAAAGACTTTTAGAGGAGCTGCAGTAAAATCATTCTCAAGTCAGAGCTGTTGTTTTTGCTATCCCAAGGTTTTCCTGCTGCAACTCAGATATTCTACTTGCTCCAGGAAGAAATATGAGTGAGGACAGTCAAGAAGCCAAGATAAAGATGCAGAAATGTGCCTGTGAGATGGTGTCACTTCTGGTGACCTACTCAGTGCCTGGCATTGTTTCCTCACCACTATTCCAGCTTGTAGCATCTGTTTCCCTGAGCTGGTGTTCCTTCCTGGATGGTGACTAATGAAGCAACGTTCTGAGCAGTACCACCATATGGCTCAGCTGTGCTGTCTGTGCTGGAACACACCGTCTGGGTCAGTAACTCTTCAAAAGTAGCTGCAGATATAACAAGGCATTTCCTATCAGTGAGTACAACTCGCGTAACCGTATCTCGGATAAGCTGCTGTGAGCATACCGCCCATTCTGAGTTGTGATTTAAACTGACAGAAGCATCTAAATTTGTAATGAAGAATGACAATCTATCTTCCATCCGTTTTACTACATAACTGTGATCCATCTGTCTGCCTGCCTTCGAACTGCAAGGCCAGCACAATCCCGAGATTGTTTCCGTGCATGCTAATTCTGAAGGACAAAAACTCACACCATTTAAGACAGCTAACATAGAATTTGGACACGCACAGCACAAAGCAGTCTTCCATGTCAGGCTCAAACACTTGTGACGCTTGGAAATTTTTTGTTTCCTCCCACTTGAGAACAAAGTGGCTGAAAATACTGAGTTCTATCAATTCAATTTTTGCATTTTTGTTGTAGCTCAGAAATAGGCTTACAGAGTTTATTGCTCGTCTTACTTTTTGTTTGCAAATGCCATCTCACCTGTAGAGAGGCAGCTAGTTTGAAAACAGAAAATACAACATGCTTTAAAAAGTACTTCAGAAATCATTGTAGAAGTAACTACAAGAATTTTATTTTGTAAACTGCGTGTTTTATCGTTAAATGCAGCCAAGTATTGATTATGATCATAAAAAATCCAAACAGACAACTTAAGTCAGGGACAGGATATTAATAGCTCTATTACCAGGTAAACAACTCTTGCTTGGGCGGGGAGGGCATTTTCCTGCTAGTTCACAAAATACCCTCTAAGCAATACATCATGCTTGTCTCTTCGGTTCTTTTGGCTTTCTGCTTTGCCAAGTGTCTGTCTGCCTGGTGCAGCCTTGGAGACAACGTGAGGCAGAAATAGCTGTAGGGTTTGCACCAGACCCCTTTGCACCCTTGACACCTTTTATTTAAAATTTGTGCTGTATGACATTTTGTTTACAATTTGTGCTGGATATGACCGCTGCCTCTGGGTAACAGAATAATGCGTGCCGTACTTAAAGGTAAATTCATCTGCTGTCCGTGTCATTTATAGTAAGTTAACACGAGAGTCTTAGATTGTGCTAGTACAGGCAGTTTCAAATTGTGTAATAGCGTGGCTTGCATCGTAAGAAATTGTCCTGCTGGGGCCTCCCGGTGAACCCAGTGCTGTCGCTTACGCGCAGGAGTGTTCAGCCTGGTTTTCAGCTCTCCCTTATACGAACAGGTAGATATTACAAAGAGATTCAGTGTCATGGGCTGTCTGGTTTTTGTAGGCACTAACAGGCTTCTGACCACAAAACGGGAACCTCTGCTAAAATTGTCACGTTAACATAACAAGTTAGCGCGGGTACAGATCTTCCCATTGTAGCCTTTTTAATGTGCGTAAAGGTGCTCGGTCCTGTGATGGCATGCAGTGTACCTTAGCTCTTATGCAAAGGTTTGTAAGGATGCAGCGTTCCTTTCAAAGAGAGGTAGGTGTGCGGGTTAGAGTCCTTTCTCCAGGCAGCCTTGCTTTCTGGGAGGTCTTTGCTCGTGCCAAGCAGAGATTTTTACAGAAGATAGGATATGTTCTGATGCGCTAAAGCACAATCACTTAAAACTGAAAGATAACACACGTGAGGTTTTAGTTAACTGAATGCAAACTGAAGCATAATCCAAAACTGACGTGAGACAAATTTAGGATGGTGGTATAGACTAAACTGTCAAGGTCACAAGCAGAGTGGATCCATTAAGGGATTGTGAAAACTTCCAAATGGCATTTTCCCTGCTGATAACACAGATGGTGCTACTTTAAAACTATTCTGTTGGACCATGCTGCAGTGGATGGTATGAAAGAGTATTATGCTAAAACTAAGGGCATATGTTATCTAATTAACATAATATACATATTTTTTTTCTCTGGATTTCCAGTGATTGAGAAGTTTGGCACCATTTTCAAGTTCTTTTTATGTTAAATTAACTGTAGCTATTTTACTCTTTAGAATTATCCATATTAATTTTCACTTACAAAGCTTGTGCATTGTCTTAGCCATGAAAAATACATTTGTACAGATTGAAAACTCCTTCTGAACTGAATGGGAGTTATAGCTTTGGAATGACAGTGCATCACGCAGAGAGCATTTTTGCAGGGAAGATGTCAGAATGTTTCATTTCTATGTGCATTCTTTCATGAAAATGTGTCCTGGATAATGTCTCTGCTTAGGTTTAAAGCTGGAGCTTAAAATGGGCTTTCAGAAAAGACTGAAAATCTGCAGTCTGTGTTGCATTTTCTGTCTCAAAGACTTTGAATTACCTGTACCAGCGTGCACCCATAACTTAAGCTTAACTTTACCTCTGGTATTAGCTGTTTTCTTTTATTGTTGTGGTTGCAGTTTCACAGTGTAGAGATACACGGCACAGGATTGTGGCTAGATTGTGCACAGGGTTCAGTGCCAGGACGAGTAGCTGTCATTCATGATAGGTCCTACTTTATGTTTAGGGTTGGAGTTTGGCCAGGGCTGGTTTGTTTTTTTTTTCCTGCAAAAGCATTTTTAAGAACGTCACTTTTACTGGATTATGCTTTTTCCTAAACTTAGTAGATAGTGCCAGGTCTACATTGAATCTCAGGGAGTCATTTGCTGTCTGGGTGGTGGCTGTGGCTACTGTAAGGGTTAGAATTTAGGAAAAAAAGAGTAGAATCTTCTAGCTTGAAGTTGAAGCTTTTGTGTTCCTCATGTAGAATAAGCCAGGGTATTAAACCTATGTCTTAACGTCATAGTTTCACTGTATATATACATCACGTGGGAATGTGGATGGGTAGGGTCTGGGTTAGGATTTGACTTCTAAAAGTGAAGGAACAATTAGTGCAGTCTTAGATGGGCTTGGAGACCCAGGGTGAGGACTGGTGGCAGCACTGTTTGTCTTTGAAAGGAGTGGCTGCGTGCTTTTATTTCCAGCTGAGGCTGATTGAAAGTTAGTTTCAGAAAAGAATAGAAAACTTTGCTACTTCTTGCACAATTCTGTTTGGTTTGGATGTTAAGAGCAACAGCTGGAGTCAGTGGGGTCCCTGTCTGTTTTTTCCTTCAGTACTGGTGGCATGGGTTTATCAGTGGCTGGCATGAGGCTTGAGTGAGGGTTAGGCCTTTAAGGCAGGGGTGTCCATAAGGATTAACATTTTGCTTTATTTCATATGATCTCTGTGGACTAGGACGGGATCTGGTCTCCACTGGTGGATGACTAGCATTGAGTTTAAGCATTAAACCGCATATTAAAACTCTGCAGACTGGCCACTTCGTAATTAAGTCCAGCTTACAAGGTGAGTGGGGACTGATCCAGCAGCACCTCTTTGTAGCGCATGAACTGTGTGCTTCCTCCGTGGGATGTTTTTACTTCTCCCTTCTTTTCATTGCAACTGACAAACAGCAAGCATGTTGTGAGTCAAAAAGGAGAAAAATCAAACCCTTCAAGGGTTTCATTTTCTTGCCTTTGGAACTTGCCAACTGATATGTTAGATAGCCAGAGACATCCCTCCTGGGACACTCCTGCTCCAGGCAGCTCTCTAAGTCTTCCTCATTCACTGGTAGGGAGGGAAGTGCCTGTGCGGTCAAAGCATAAGGCTCATTTGAGCAGATGGATTAAAAAAAGAGCATTTGTCTTCACACAGCATCCTTATATTCAGGTACGTACAGAGGCATTGAATTCAGCAACACAACTAGTATACGGCATAGGTGTACGTTTCATGGGCCTGAATAACAGGGAAGCGATGATAAAGCCACCAATATTCTTGTCTAAACAGAGGCAGATTTTTTAATCTGACATATAATTGGAGAAGAGTGTGTGTTATTAGTAATTAATTTTACAAGCAGTATCTTGGAAAGCGTGGGACTTTGTACAGAGCCGCTGGCTAATGTCTGGCTGTTGGTGCTCATTTTGTTGTGGAACTGACTGACGCAGTCAAGCTGACAGTATTTTGCTGAGAGCAAATCAAGAGGAAATGGAACAGTGTATGTTGGCTGTTGTTGTCCATTATGCTAGAGGAATTGTGCTTTCTGCTGGTTTTAGCCTGGATTCTGAACGGAAAAAGACTAATGAATTCCCAGTATTCTTGACAGTGTTTGTCCTGTATCTCCCAGATTACCTCTTCCAATCTGTTTCTCTCCCTGTTCCCTATTTTCAGTCAAATTTGTCTGAGGCAAGAGTAAAAATCATGGTCAAACTACTGTCTTCAAAATAGATGGTGTTTGGGCAAAGAATCTCAATGAGGTGCCCGTATAGAGGGGAGCACCACAACTTCAGTTTCCTCATGGGCATCAGAGAAGCAACCAGGGAGTGAGATCTCAGTCAAAGCTTCAGCTAAAGCTCTCAGTCAGTCCTGGGAGATGAACGTATGCGAAAGCAAACTTCATTAGCTCTGCTGCTCACAGAGAAAACTTTCATCGCTGTGAATCGCAACTGGGTAACACTGGATGTTTAGGTGTCTCTAGAGGTTACTTAGGGCCATAAGACTTACTGCTCCAGTAGCTGTCCCATGGAGCTGAACGTTCCAGTGAATAAATGCATGAGATGGTGCAGTTGGCATGATAACAGCAAATGTCTTTCACCAGAAGAGACTTTGTTTTCCAAGTTTGTAGTTTATTTGCTTTAATGGTAACGGGATTCCTTAACTGCTTTTTGAGCACTTAGTGAGAAAAGCAGTCCCTTGAGACTATCAAGGAGTTGCTTCTTTATTTTGTATCTGCCCATCTTCATTGCATTAGACTTGGAGAAATTTCCCTAAATCTTCATCTGGTTTAACAATGATTAATCTTGAGTAACCCCTGAAATAATGCAGCAAGCACTTGTTATGCAAAAATCTGCAAACAAGTGACAAGTACAGCGCTCTGCTGCGGTTCTCACAGTTGAAAATAAGAAAGCTTTTGCAAAGTCATGGAAACGAAATAGCTGTGCTAATCTGAAAACAGCAGCCCTGCACATGTTTTCGAGGAGAAAAGAAGAAACCTGATGCCCTTGGATAGCTGAGCCTGTTAAGTATCAGTCTTGGACTGGAAATTTAGCACTTTTGTACCTCTTTCCCTAAGACTCACAGATGAGCTAGTGTTCCATCAAAAATAGTCTGCCTTACTGTCTGAAGGCAGCTGTGCTATCATTTCAGAGGAGTTCAAACACATTTGTTTACATGTTTTTATGCATTTGAAGAATATTCCAGAATCAGGCTTGCTATTAAGAAAATCACATTGTGTAGAAACAGTACCACAGCAATCCTTCGTACAGAAATACATACTTGTAGTTCTTTTGGGTCTGGTTTACTAGTTTAACTAATTTATCTCCAAGAAGCCTCCTCTTGATTCCATGAGGGAGAGACAAATTTGCTATCTGATTTCCTTAATGATAGCACATTATGGATGGGTTAAAAGCTGTCAAGGTTTCCAGCTGGATTCATCGAAGCATTAGGCAAACTTGCAATGTACATGTCCTGTTAGTCCTATCATGCCTTAGGAAGGTACACAGGAATAAGGATCAGGAGCACATAATGAACATGCAAATAGTGTCATAAGAACAAGTTCTTCATGGCTATCTTTGCCATCAGAGGGATCCTGATTTCTCTTTTCTCATTCTCCATGCAACTTGTGTGTAAGCTCTTGTAACCTCACTGGATTTGTGCAAAAATGAAAGTGAGAATGTATTCCATCCATCTACAGATCATGGTCAGTAAGTTTATATCTGCCAGTCATACTAGATGTGGGCTCAGCTTTTACAGAGAGAGAATAGGGGAGAAAAGCAAACCTTAAAACTTCCCTGGTGAAAGAGGCATTTCTAACAAACTATGGTAAGACAGGACACAAACCAGGGAATCAGTACTATTTTGTCTTTCTGCAATTGGTATTATAATTTGTACTGCAGCGATGACTCAGGTCCTATTTAGTTGGTCACAGAAGGAATAAACAAGACAGTCTGACTCCTGAGGAGCTCAGTTCTGCACTTTTTGTAACTGTTTTTTCACTTCCTCCTTATATGGCTTTTAAAATTTGTGAAATGATAACGAGAGAATTTGTCTCATAGACGAAATGTGTTTTTAATGGGGAAACTACTAACACTGACTAACATTATTTGTTTTTAATGATACGAAGGGAAATTTAAAATGGTGTAATACATAATATTTTTCAACTCTGAGACATGTTTACGCCTTTACAGCACTGTAAAGTATCCCTATTGTATGTGAGAATCCTAATTAGGGAAAAACTGAAAGCGTGCAGCAAGAGAAGTGCTTGCCATTTTGAAAGTTCCAGTGTCAGCGATAGAGTAAGTTAGGAGATGAAAACTGGGCATTATTGCAGATACCTGAGATGGTTTGTCACCCAGGGTAATATCCTGGCTAGTCTGCACCTCAGTTTCTGTGTCTTAATTTCTGGAGCTCTGCTTTGCTCAAGTGCTGTCAGATGGCACCACAGAAAGGCAGGACAAACACAGAAAAGACTGTTGCTACGTAATGTCCCTGTTGCTTTTTCCCTTGTCTTAGAAAGTGACTTTGCATCTCCTATTGCCCTGTTAGAAATAAATGGGTCAGTTGCCTGCACCGGGCTGGAACGAGCCAGCTATATTCACAGTATTGCCGCTGGCATACAATTACTTAGAAAATGTGGTTATTTACCAGGTAATTGTGTGTTTCTCTACCGTAATTTTCCTGTGGTGGTCTTGTTCAGTGGTCTGAAAATGTGTCTGCATAAAGAAATGTACCAGTAACGAGGTTCTTGGCGTAGTGATTCTGTCCTTTCCATTTTTCCTTGAGGTCACCTTCAGCTGCCTCCCTGTTCACGCTTCAGCTTCTCCCGGTTCCATTTCAGTGCTCTGTGCAATAACAGGTTGCAGAATTCAGTTTCTAAAATTGGCATCTTCAAAAAGCCCCACTTCAAAAAAGTAAACACTTTAGTGATTATGTGTATCCACTCTGCAGGCTTTTATATAATCGTTTTGGTTTTCCTCTTGTTGACATTCAAGAATTAAAGCAGTGTAGTGTGCTCTGAGAATCCAAAAAACAGAAGCAGCGAATTCTTGCTCTGAAAGCTGTTCAGCCACAGCTGCTTCACCCTGGGAGCTTTCTTTTGATACCCGCAGAGCGCTGCCCAGTGTTTTGAAATGGTACTTAAAACTCGATGATCGAATGCAGTTAATGTGTCCCCCATCTCTAGAGGAGCGAGATCTACGAAGGGAGCCAAATTATGCGATGTAAGTAGCTGAGTAACCCCTACAAGTTGCCTGGGAGGCAGCATACATAAATCTAGTTCAAGTCAGCTGTTCTCATGATTACATGTTCTTTTTAAATTATGATCATTTAGTAAATATATATCTATAATACTTAATACCTTAATTTTTCCTAAATGTTTTGGGGGTAAATAGTGAAGGGAGGAAAGACACAGGAAAATAAATGCGGTAAGACTTTGGTATTCATGAAACCTGCAGGTTCTATATATGCTCCAATTCGGGCAGCCGGGCAGCTGCTTGATACACTGCTCACAACTGAACAGCTTTTCAATGGTAAGCCCGAGAGCACGCCTATACCCCAGCCTGCCTCACATCATACGGTCTGGGCAGGTGCTGATGCATAGATATGTAATGGCGTAGGTCTGGCACTTGTGAACTAAATATTAAGTGTTGTCCTTTCCATTTATTCCCTGGATGAGTGGATTGGGTAAATCACCGCCATGCCTGCCCATGGAAGTCCACCACATTGCTTGCGATGTTTCCTAGTGGCATCCCATTGCTGCTGAGGTCTGCTGAGACAGCACTGAGCCTCTCCTGGGACAGGTTTGCTTGTGGATAACGCCAGCATACGTAGTTAGCCAAACTAGACATTTCTAGTGACATGATTGCTCAAAACTTGCTGTCAGGAAATACTTCAGAATATTGCTTCATCTCTGCTCTGGTTGTCAGGTGGATATTAGAGATCTAGCCTTACTTTGTCTTTTACTGATTTCTTCCGAAAAATGTGTATCTCTAGCTTCTGTGAAGAATTTTGTTTAATGAGTTATAGAAAATTTGTAACTACTATAAAAATAATACTCTTAAACCCACTTCCTGATCTCTTAAGAATTTGCATTATGATTCCTTGCCCAAATCATGAGCTAATATCTTTTCTCTTTGTATGTTCTAGTTCTGTCCTGTCTTTGGACAGGCACCATAGCAAGATGCTAACAGGGTATGAAGTGAGAAGAGCCCATCAGGAGCGTATGAAGAATGCAGTGGCTGTGCTGGGCTGCTGCCTGCGGCTGTCTGCTCAAAGTCTGTAGGACGAGCTCCTGAGTCCCTGACCTCCAGCAAAGCAGAAACCTCGCAGAGCTGGGCAAACAGCTGACACATGTAAGCTGTTCGTGATTTTTTTTCTGTTGCTTTTTTGTATTTGCTTCTAATAAACGTTTGAGAGACAGACTGAGCACTACCTGGGTACGCTGTGTTTCAGACAAATGAGTGTTTAACTACCTCACTGAACAAGAGTGATGTTACAGAAATATTTGCAAAATAGTAGATGTTAGGGAATACTCTGGTAAGTGACATCTTAATGTGTACATGTTTGAATCCTAAAAGCTGTTTAGTTATTTAAGGAGGCAGGTGCTCAGAATGAGTTGCTCATTAAAGAGAATTTGGAGACTTTGAATCTCCAGACTCTTCCTGTACTGCAAAACCAGAGTGTTTCTCTGACACAAGGCAGAAAGTGAACAGAATGCTGCATAGTAGTTCTGGAAGGGAAACAGCAGGAGAAATGCCAGAAATATAAAAAATAATTTGCCACCAGACAGCTCTTAATGCAAGCGTCCATTGGGGTGAGATGCTGACCTCATTAAAGTTATCAGGAGTGTTTCTGCTGGCATTATTAGCACAGTTTTGCCTAATAAAATAAGAATGAGTGCATGGGGGCAGATTGCATTCAGCTGATATTCCCTTTATTTCTCAGCTTGCTCTAAGGGCTGGAAGGCCTTGTTGGGACAGCTGAGGAAGGAACAGTGGTGAACTCGGAAGTCTGTGACTAAAAGTGCATCACTCAGCCAAGGTGTGGAGCTCAGGCTGTTTGTATCACTGCTCTGCAAGTGTCTCCTTATATATAGTCATACCTCAATTTCCCTGTGAGGTTCTGTGATTCCTGAAGTGTACTAAGTGCTTAGGTCACTGCGCCTCCATAGAGGACTGGAAACTTGACTTTTCTCAGAGTACTTTGTGACATTACTTGTATGAACTCCGATACAAAGCAAAACACTAAATCTACTTCTTAGAATAATGTTCACATATCTAGAACCAGAGCTTAATTTTTTAGATTATTTAATAGGTATTGCTTACTATATTTTATTATAGTAATAAAATGTTCTTCAATTACCAAATTAATATTTCCAAAGTAAAATCTGGTGAGTCCTAAGTAAAAAGTGAATTGTTGCCTACCGTCAATAGTTTAATAGTGGAAAAGATATTTGATTGTACTATTCAGATTTATGTTCTGTTTTTCTCAATTAGTGTATATTTGGACATTAGAAAGAAATCCTTCCCTGGGAGGGTGCTGAGGCCCTGGCACAGGGTGCCCAGAGAAGCTGTGGCTGCCCCTGTATCCCTGGCAGTGCCCAAGGCCAGGTTGGATGGGGCTTTGGGCAGCCTGGGCTGGTGGGGGGTGTCCCTGCCCATGGCAGGGGTTGGGAACTAGATGATTCTTGTGGTCCCTTCCAACCCAAACCATTCTATGATTCTACATAAATACTATAAATCACTTACATGGAAAAAGCCTTATCCTGAAATATTTCTATAGCTATCTGGGTAAGGCAAGATCTTGGCTAACGCACAGCAGTGAACACAAATCAGGCAGAACAGGCTTATAGTACAATGAAAATTTCCTCCAACTTAGTTTCTGTACAAGAATTTGTGGAGCCTTATGTAGGGGTCAGAATCTTTCCTTCTTTAATATGCTCATGTAAATGAGTTAAGCATTTTCTTCTATGGGTATGTATTTCTTTGAAGGTGGTTTGCCAACCCATTCTTTAACAGAACTCTTTTTCTAAGGATCAGTTTGAGCTCCTCTTTGGCATCTTTTGACAACTGCTGCTATGCTTGTAGCCACCTTTCACCCAGCGCATGTATAAATTAGTAATTCAGCTGAAGAAAATACGCTAAATCATACTGCTTTCTCACGGGAAGGCTGGAGTAAGAAAATAGATTGAGCAGCATGGAAGTTAATAAATGAGCACTATTTAAGATCAATGAAAGAGAAAGTGAAATGAAATGAAAGAGAAAGTTAATGATATATTAAGAAAAATCTCTTTTCATCCTAATTTTGTATGTGCGGACTTCAGTGCTGACATCTTCAGTTGTAACAGTACAAGTGGGTAGCTTTCAGGCCACTTAGTGTGTTTAGGTTAAAATTAACACCCTAATCTTTTTTCATTCTTAAGACAGCCAGAGTAGATAAACGTTTACCAATTAAATTTCCTCCCAGAAAAATACTCAACCTAAGCAACTGCCTATTGACACCATGTGTAACTTTTGACAAGAAAGTTTCAACACCTTTTGTGAAGTACGTAGCAGTAATCTAATCTGAAAGCAAATTCAGCCTAGAGCGTGTCCGGTGTCTTCAGAGGGGTGAATTTAAGCCTCAGAGTAGATGAGAAAGCCAAGCCCCAAACCCCTGCTGGAGAGAGGCATGTGCCTGTTTTGACTGCCAGAGGAGATGGAACCCACCTCGTTCCTTTGGATATTCTTGCCCTCGCAGGGGAAGGGTGTTCTTCCAAGGGCCTGCCCTTCTAGGCACAGGTGGATTCTTGCCCCTTGTGTCTGCTGGTGACACAAACATGAATGACGCTTCGCATCCAAAAGGAACAACTGGAACTACTGTTCGCTGTGCTGGTTGCATTGGCTAGTGCTTTCCTAACAGATGCAAGGAGCCAAACAATTTCCAGAAGGTGCGCCAGTCCCACAGGCAAGGCCTCCCAGTTACAAATCAAATGCGCTCTCTCCCATCTCTTGTGGTTGTTTCATCAGCTACCAGCCTTGCTTTTGTTTTTTAAACTGACTCTTAGGCAATAAGGGTGAGAATCCACACCCTCTCTTTCCTCCAAACACAGTTGGCTTGTTCCAACACTCTTCCACTGTTGGAGCTGAGAAAGGGGATATTGGTGCTGATTTCATTGGGGTGATATAAGAATTCACAAGTTATTTTTCAGGTAATATGTATGGCAGTTGCCACTTAAACAGCTCTAAATCTGACTGTCTGCTTCACAACTTCTGTTGCTATTTCTGGTTTTAAAGGAAGAATAAATATTTCATGAACAACTGAGAATTAGGTGTTTGTTCATGCACACAAAATAAATGTACTGGTTGACCATCCAGCACATGGTGTTGCTGGGTCCCTGCCAGGCAATAGTTTGAAGGTGTTCCAGTATTTTGAACTGAGGTTTACTCTTCTTTGGATGCGTTCTTTATCAGCCAAATAGTTCAGAATGTTCATTCTACCTGTTGAAATGACTGATGCTTAAGTAGGTTTATCCTCTTCAGTCTTATTATTCAGGGTGTTATAATTAGTAACTCTTAAATTTCTCTATAAATTTTTAACGTGGGATTGGACAAGGACAATTACCTAGGCAATCTGGTAGAGCAAATACATCTCTTCTTTCTGGTTTCGTTTGAGAAAGAAGTTGAAGTCTTTAATTTCAATTTTCCAGCCCAGCACAATCATGTTTTGTCCTTGTCTCTCAACTGAATTAACAGCATTATATCCCTGCATCCCAGATATTATTACCAGGATAATTGGACTTGCTTTAAGTTGCTTGCTTTGGTTCATTGGGAGTTGAAGCAAACACATCGTGCAGTCATGTTAATGTAGAAACTTAATGTGCTTATGTCACTTCCCTGGTTGGTGTACCTCTGGTGTGCACCATGAGGTTAGCAGTGAGTGTGTGTGTCAGAAACGAGTAAAACAAATGCTGTGTTTGATCTGGCTGCTGGTAGAGTGCCGCTGGCAGTCGCTGTGGATGTGTGAAGCGTGTACACGAGCTCAGCTGAGCTGCTACTCTGAGGGGTGAAACTTCTGCTGCTCTAAAAACTGATAGTGCTCAGCCAAAGCCAGACCAGGACACATTCACGTTTTCCTTGTGCTTTTTAACCCACTGAATTGAGAAGGAGAGCTAATTAAAGACGTACAAACTCCATGGCTATCTTTATTATAAATGCACCTGTGACACAATTTTTCAGGTGAAACCCACAATGGAAGGGAAGGAAACTTGCATTTCAAATTAAGTAGCTCTGCACTCAAGATGAAAAGCAGACAAGATCTTGACTAGATAAATTAACCTACCTACCCATCTATTGTGTGCTGAGAAATTATTTTTAGCATGCCTGTGACACTTTTGATAATTACTTTTCTATGTAATCAAAGGCTGTATTTAACAAAACAGAGATGAAACGGGGAGTTCAGCATGAAAGGAGAGATGTCTCTGTAATCATCTTTATCTTGCTGATATTAATAACCTGGGAAAGCACTGCTATAGAACCTATAGTTCCATTCTGAAAGCAGAGAATTAAAAAATAGCTGTATTGAGTGCTTGTTAATATCCAGTGCAATACACTTAAAAATGCTTGTGAAGGAACTGCTCCCAACAGGTGCCTAGTAGGCTGCAGAATCATAAAAATGGTATGTAAATGTGGCTCCCTGCTTTCACAGGCAGCTTCTGTTCCAGGCAGACATCATCCAATATTAAGATATTGTGGAATTCCATGAGCCGAGTGAGTTGCTTCGTGGCCTGTGCCTGTTGGGCAGCTCAGCCTGGACTGCCCCCAGAACCCGCAGGGTAAGAGGACAGTTGTTAGGATACCCAGCAGTGCGGGAGCCAGTTTCTGCATTAAGCTAGCGCTGTGCTGAAAGCTATCGTAGCAACCAAGCGCCAGTCGGAGCATCTCCTCACATTCACTTGCTTGCGAAAGAAATGATCAGCTTGGGGGGGGAGGAAGAAAACAAAACCCAAAATGGGATAAACCCCAGTAATTCACAGAAAAGTATCAAATTAATGAAACCTCATTTAAAAATCAGTGTGAGTTTTATATCATTCCGTATGCCTTGTCCATTTAACCTTTTTTTTATTATTTTAAATTAACAGCTTTCAAATAAAGCACTGAAAAATACTTTGGCTGAAGGGGTTTGGAATTAAGTGACAAATTTAATGCGTAGTTTGTCAGTAGTTGGGAATAGAATTTCTCCAGCCCTTTTTGCTGAGGGCATTTTCTATATTGTTGGCTTCTTTCTGATCATCTGTACTGCCTGAGAAAGGAAAAATCTCCATTTTATTAGTGTCACTGAAGAAATGGAATGACGGCGTTTTTTCCATGACTGACTGCTGAGTAAAAAAAAAGTTATGGCTAGGTTATGATTATTTTCTCCTGCTGTGATGAGATTAGAAAAAGTTGAAGTCAGCACCTGGTTGTGGAAAGCCATCAATAAAGATGATATACAATAAAAATAAAATCTAGTATTTCATTCACAGTTTCAGCAGCAGCTCAGTCTGTGTTCGCTTCCTCATTAAGAAACTTCTCTTCAAAGAACCATCATTAAATTATATTTCTCTGCTTCTCAGAATGACGTGTGCTTCCTATCTTAGCACAATAGAAAAGAAAAAATGAATTTTGAGTTTCCCAGTTCTCTCCACTGACTTGCAAGAGGAGAGAGGAAAAAAAAAAAAAGAACAATTCCTTCCAGGTCTGGAAAAACGGTGAGATGTATTGACCTACTCATCAATGTAGTTGGACTGCCAGTCCCTCCACCATGAGCAGCTAGTGTGTTTATCAAAAGTTTGCAGCAAACTGGTAAAGTTAGAACATAAGTTTAGTAAAGAGTTAAAATATTCCTCACATCTTCATCTTTTTTGTAGACTTAGCTTGCTGTATTGGGAATGATCCAGAAATGGATTTCACTTGAAAAACAAACAGATATCTAAACTGTGTTTTGAAATATCTGAAGTGAAATGTTTTGGAAGGCATATGAGTCCAGTGAATTCCCTACATTGTGTTTAAATTTTGGCACTCTTCACAGGAGGTATTTTTTAGGACTATTAAATGTTGCACTTATGTTACAAGGCTTTACAAGCCAAGTTTTAGCTTCAGATGAAATTTTATAGTTGGAATCTGATTTTCTAAAAATAAACGTGTTTTGAGTGTGACACCTCACCCCGAGGCAGTGAACGTGGATGCACTCTGTTGCACGTAGCTACCTGTACTGGGCCGAGCTCTTGGAACCATATGGCTAAAATGTTTTAGGATGGTAGAGAAAGCAATTAATAGTTAAGCATTCTATTTTTAATGCTAAATATTGACTCATTCAGAAGCTATTAAGATAAATTTAAGATAACAGTATATATATATATATCTTAATTTTAAGTGAATGTTTATTATCTGAATGATTCTCCTTACCAGAGGAAAATGGAAGTTAGCTGATGCTGTTACTCTGTGAAGAATCTACTGGGGATATTTCACTAGAGGCATCAGGTATTTTATTAACTCTGCATTTGAGCAAATTAGTTTTCTTAATCTCGTTTCTTGAGAATAGGTAATTGTGCTGCAGAGATCCTGTTGCTGTCACTGTTCCATAATCCGGATGTTTCTCTGGTGTGTGCTTCCCAGCCTACAGGTTTGTCAGTACACTATTCTGTTCTGCTTCACTGTTTTTTCTAATTATGCTCTTCCCATAACTTCCATCCCATACAAGCAATCTGTTTTCGTCATCTGAAGGAACATTATTTCAGTATCTTGTTTGTAAATTCTGATTGCCAGTTTTATTTCACAACACAAAGTCGGTTCAAAGTTGCATCTTTCAACTTTGATTAGTAGTTCTGCTTTTCTTGGTTGTACAAAAGAGAGCTAATGTATTTCAGCTGGGCTGGCTTTTACTTCGGAAGCTGGGCTTACTGCTGCGGTATATGGAAATAGAGAGTACAACAAATCTGAGTGTGACAAGCTAAACTTCTGCTTATTCCATTAACACTAGGATGCTGTGTTGGAGTTTGGCTGCTGTTTATTCATGGCAATAATCCATCTTTTCCTCACCAGTTGAAGCATATCTAATGCCAATTTACAGCTATTATCCTGATTCAGACTGCTCTGAAATTCATGTTGTCATACTTACTTGATTATTTATATGGTAATCACTGGGATTCAAGGGAAGGTAAAAAGGTGTAGGCCAAGAAAGGAGAGAAAGAAGAAAATAGACCTGTTGAAATAGAGGGATCAGTTGTTCCTGATGTGAATTGAAAAACTACAAAGTATTATGTATCCATGTAGTCGTCATTCATCAATATTAATGTCCAGTTTACTCCAATGAGACATGAACTACCTTGTGGGAAAAGCAATTAATAAGTGAAATCATGTACTCCAAATTCTCAGAGTTTGGGCCACTTCATTGACAGACTTTACTTTCCATCCAGATAATCTAGTTTACAGGCCGTTTGGAAAGTCATCTTCAGTTTATACCTGGTTGTTCCATATCTGAACAATGCTACTTTGCTGTTTTCAGATTTGGCTTCATTTATGACTGTGCTACGTAATGACATCAAGATAATTAAATCACTCTTCGTGACAGGATCTGTTTCAAATTTCCTAGTGAAACATCTCAACGTGAGCCCTCTGACTGCTGTGTTACTCAATGCAGACAGAGTCCACCTCTGCCTTCTGTGTTTCCTCACCAAAAACAATGGTAATTTTGGCTGCTATGGCACTTCATTATATTCTTAATTTGGAAACTAATGGAGACTATGTAATATCAGGAGCAAATTACATATCCTGCATCCTCTTAATTTGGCAGAGAGTTGGAGTGGAGGAAGTCATTGTTCCTGCCTTTGTCAGCAGCCCTAAAGTTTTTTCAGGCCTCAGAGATAAAGGGAAAAGCCGCGCAGCAAAAAACCCAGTGAAGAGTTTAAGTTAGCCAACGGCTGCCCAGGCTTCAGCGTACTGGTGTCTGTAGATAGCATTCATGGGTGTGCACAGGTTTGTAGGTTGTGCTAGATTAGTGTGATTAAATCCAGCGTGGGTTTTACTCATATTCACTGTTAGGTCCCTCTTCTCTGTGGTGTGGATGGAGGACATTCAAACTGTCCTTTGAAACCACCTCTGATACAAATGCAGCCAAGCCAAAATTGTCCTACAGGATCGGTGTGTTTAAGGCACGTCTTTGCTGAGCCCTCAGCCTACACGCCTTGCTGCTTCACTCTTGGGAGATCACTGAACCCACAAAATGTTCTCTGTGGAAGAACACAGAAGGAGCTGAACTGTTCTCCTTACACAGCCAGGACAATAAGGTTGTCTTATCTCATAGATAAAGGCATAGATTTGGCTGCCCTGGGCATTATGATCTATGATGAGGTAGGGAACAGAGCATTTTCATGGCCTACTCACTGCTTTCAAAGTGAATTTACAGGTGGCTGACTCCTGCCTCAGGAGAACAGTTCAGCTCCTTCTGTTTTCTTCCACAGAGAACACTTTTTTCAGTAATTTATTCTTTTACTTAACTCATATTTTAATTTGCTGGTTTATCATCTTATTTAATGCATATGCAAATGTCACCCATTTCATTAAATTATTTCACAACGTTTTTAACGATTGCTCACTGACAGCTCGGGACATACCTATCTCATGGCAATCTAAATTGGCAGAGCTGTACCGTGGCTGACTCGAAAGGGCGCGATCATTCCTGCCCACTGGTAGAACGCAGCAGTGTCAGAGAGAGGCTGAACTTTTAATTGGCAATTTACCATTGCAAGCTGCCTCCCCTTCATTTCCAAATTCCTTTAGAATATTTGCATGTTCAGCAGCGCCAAAATTATCTCCACTAGCATACAGGCATAATAGGAACACTTAAGTCCTGACATTTCATATTCTGATTTGTATTCATGGTTTTGACACTAAGGTTTATTTTGTATTTGCATTCAAAGACAGCATGAATAGGAAATTAGCACAAAATAAAGTCAAATAATAGGAAGAGTATAAACTGGTGGATTAACTGTCTTTAAAATCAGACTTGAACCTCTCTGCTGAAGTCAACATTATTTTAGAAAATATCCCTATGGAATACACTGGATTATATTATACAATTCTGGATTTTTAAGGACATCTGATAGCTGGAAGATTAATCCATTCAAACAACAAAGCATGAATTCTCCCCACTATGAAACTAACACAAGTAATTTATTGGTTTTGGCAAATGAAGCGAAAGACTGCCTTTTCTTGGATATTGTGTAGAAATACACCCTGGTTGTGTGCAAGTCAAGAACTGCAAGGTGAGATTTATGTAATCACAAGGTAGCTACTAAATCAAAAAAAGCTAGTATAGAAATAAAACTTCGCTCAGATGCTCATTATCTAATGTTTATTTTCTCATTTCAGCTCGATACACATTTTGTGAAAAAGCTAACTGCCCATGACAAGATCGTGTATATGTTTTGGCAGTAAATTAAAATCTGGTTGGCACCAAGCAGGAAAATTGGCACAGAGAATGAGGTTGGGAGTTATGCAGCTGAAAAATTAAAAAGCTGTTCTCTTAAATCCACTGAGGGGTCAATTTTTGTCTAGGTTCCTAAGTCCCCTAAGGACTTAAAACTCTGGCCCCTCTTTCATAGAAATTTAGTAAGTTATACTCAAGTGAAAAAATAGGATGCTGTAATAGAAGTATTTGAAAACCTTAACAAAAGGCAGCTCTACCTGCTCGGCTCCTGAGCAGTATCAAAGTAGATGGCAGCAGCAGAAATGTGTTAATGTATGCTTTGTAAGTCATGTGCATAAGAGGAGGGTATTGTGATAGCACATAGCTTTTTTCCAGCGGGATTTACTGACTGCGAATATATATATATAGCCTGCTGGAAAGCACAGATGAAAACTGTAGGAATGTGAATGATTTCCTTCCTCAGTTAAAATGCGCAAAAACTTACGCTGTCAGAGATTGTAAAAAAAAAAAAATCCAGTAGTTTATAGGAAACTTTTTTCCTACTTTTTTAACTACATCTCTAATTTTGTTAAAACACTTTAAGGAAACATTGCAGGAAATAGTTTCTAGTGTTGGAAAACGAATGTTAAACTTTTCTAAGAATTCTACATTAAAATATTGCAAAGCCATCTGCAATAATGCTACTTTGATTGGAAATAGATTTCAGGTTTTTATCTCTTACAGTAGTCAAATGCATAAACTTGATTTTTAGTCATCAAGTAAATATAAATCAAGACCAATGGATCAGTAACACCATCAAAGCTGATTTCAGAAGGCTCTCTACAGCTTTTAAAAATGTGGACAGAAAGCATGCGCTACTGGGGACAAGCTCGTCTCCTAATACCTTTGCTGTTTACTAAGTGAGTAATGGAGATGTTCTAATAAATTTATTATGCAAAATCCATAACAAACAGTGGTAGGTTTTGTGAGGCTCATCAGTGCTTTAAAGTTTGTTACTAACCAAACTTTGCTCAAGATCAAGAAAAAGTATTTATTGTACCTTTAATGTGGCAATGGAATATAAACTTACAGTGGTATTTATTTTTATTATGTGCAGAAACTATAGTGACATGAGCATTTTCTAGAATTGGGAAATTAAAGCGGTTACTATTCTCTTTAAGAAAGTTGTTACTGTGATTGCAAGGCTATTATTTCTACGCATTTTCAGTGCAACAAATTGGTTTTGCAAAATTTTGTTATTCTTCTTTCCCACCCCCAAATCTGTCTTGCTTCCTGCTAAGCTTAGGTTAAGGAAGGGCCAAATGCATTTTGCCCCTGTAGAAAATAAATCTTTTTTTTATTCTCAAAAATACATGTTCTTACATAGCATATCAGTCATGCTATTAATCACACAGAGCCTTTATAGCTTTTCTGATGTGCTAACTGTATTATATTTGAGCATTATTGTTATGCTAGTCTGCTAATTATTATTTGAATAACAAGCAAAATTATGTATATATTCATTAGTGATATTTGAAGGCTTCTGTTTCCTAATGCAGGAATACATGGTTACTTTTTATAATGTTTTTATAAACTTTTATTTTATTTTTGTCAATGAAAGTTGTCATAATTACTATTAAAAAACGCAGGCGAAAGGCCCCAACAGTGACAAGGCTGTCCTGCAGATGAGCCTCCTCTCTGTGTCACTAATGTGCAAATCTGTGTAGAAGAACAAATAATGTCAATTTGCTCTGATAAAGACATTGAGTAAATGTAGAAGACCAAATATGAAAATAAACTGGCATGCATCCTTGGTAACAGTGGAAGGGTTTGTCATTACTGGTTTCTGGTCTCTGTTGTCCTTTCCAAGATCACCTGGGTATTTTTCTGTAACCAGTGAGATGCTCTTGATTCTTCCTACTCTTGGTTGTGGCATACGGCAGCTTTTCATCTCTTTGGAAAAGCCTTTTAAACAGTGTTTCTTCTGCAGCATTTGGCTGTGCTGTGGTGCCCAGCCTGTTCGGGTGCATCGTGTGCAATGGGAGACACCTCGGAAATCCCTCTGCCTCAGCCCCTGCCCAGTGGCTGCTCCGAGTGCGGAGGCTGGAACTGGCTGCCCCGGGTAGGCTCTTCCCCTTGTTCCCTGCAAATACTGCGTGTGTCTCTGTCCCCTGGTCACGTAACCACACATGGCCATCTGCAGCTGTGCTGCTCAGCAGTGCTACGGACCTCGCTCTGTGTGTGCACCGTGTGCGTGTACACGCACACACACCCACGGCGACTCTGTGATTTGTTCTCTGCCTGTGACTTGTCCACTGGTACCATTATACTTGCTGCGGCGTGAGGTTCCCCAGCCCTATATCTGGGACAAGGCGTCACAGGGGTTCTGCCGGCTTCTGTCAGTCTGACCCATGTAATAAATCAACTTGGAGCAATGGTTATTTGGTGTGGATTTCATAACATCAGGACACTAATTTTTCAGAGGATGCTTCTGTACAATTGCTACACAGCTATTAGCTACGAGTTAGCTCTTTAAATAGATCTCTAAGCTAGACAAGGCTCCACTAACAAAGTTCAGTGCTGCTTAAAATATATTGTCATGAGTGGCAACTAGAATACATCTTGAAGTTGATGTCCTTTAATACGGAACTGTAAACTTTTAAATTCTGTAATCATACATGTATGGCGTACTCATCTGAATTGGACAGGCAGTGCTTGGGGTTTACGCTTACGGCATCCCCATGATATTTCTTAACATGAAATTATGAGCAAATTTTCTGTCTTAACTCCGCTATAAACTAGCTTGTTAAGAAACATTCTGCTGCCTAATTTGGACTACGCAAAATTCATCAGGAATCAGAATATTTAATTCTTAAGTGAGAAGATATTAAAAAAGACAAAAGATCAATATTATTTGCCTTTTCTGTGAATGCTTTGCCACTTACACTACTTACTGCACTCTGAGCCATTTCTAGTACAGTACCATTAGCATCCTGAGCTAGGGAAAGTTTCAAGCCACCATTATGTGTTAAATAAAAATAACAAGTTGTTGTTGTTGTTGTTGTTTTTTCTCCATACACAGAGTTTCCCCTTGAGAATGGGTGAGGTTCAGGACAGGAATATTCAGCCCTTGATCAGTGAAATTCCTAGGTTGTGGTATGTCATGATTCATCAGAATTAGAATAATTTATTACCATTTGAAAAAAGAGATAGTCAGGCTTTCCAAGCATCAACTCACCCTTACGTATAATACCGAATTGGCCAGGACTTACTGCAGCAGGATGCACAAACAATCTCAAAAGCTGTAAATCAACAAACTAGTTTTTATATTTTACACAACTTTCCCGGTAACATACAGGAGCTTTGCTGTGCCTAGTTCGGAACACACACCACCCACTTGTGTCCTCACACAATGTGTTACCCAGGAGCACTGACATCAAACCCCACACGCCAACCACCAAACGTCACTGCGGAGCTGGGTGCTGTCCCTGCCGACAGCTGCGGGACTTTTTTGTTTGTGCAGTACTTGATGTTTTCTCTTGCACCTGAGAGGGGACGTTACCATGGGGGCAGATGTTCTGAACTGGGGCTTACAGGCTTAAACACTTCCCTACTCCTACACCTGTCCCGGTACCTGCGCCCCTTCCGCTTCCCTGTGCGAGGGCACCTTTTCGTACTGATCTACCGCACGTAGTCTGGCAACGCTCCCTGTGAGCCACAAGTAAAACTTTACCAAAAGTTCACAAAAAAGCTCGCAGAACTTTGCAAGTGTCGCCTTACGCTGTTTCGCAGGAAGGGAACGTGAGCAAGAAGGGGAAATCCAGCCAGGCTGAAAGCTGGGTGGATGATCTGAGGGGGGAAGGCTGCCTGGGGATCAAACGGTGCCTGTCCGGGCGTGTTGAGCCGCGGCAGCTCCGAGGGAAGGGACGGAGCGGGAGCATTGGCACTGCCCCCTCCTTCCTTGGCTCCATCTCCGCTTCCCGCCCCGGGCACCGAGCGGAGTTTCGTGAATTCGGTACCGGGTGATTCGGTAGGTCCGTGTCCGCTCGCCGCCGCCCGGGACAGCTCCGCCCGGCGCTGTGCGGCCGCGGCCCCTCAGCCCGGCTAACGCGAAGGACCGGCGGGGGCGGGAAACTGCCGCCAGCTGCAGCCGCCCCCTCCCGCGAGCACCGCCGGGCCCGGGGCCGTGCTCCTTGGGCGGGACCCT
>VWZZ01003901.1:414925-469925 GCA_013399095.1 Psophia crepitans
TCAGCCCGCCAGAGGGTGGCGGGGCGCTGCGCGGCAGAACCAGCTCCCCTGCCCCGCCGGCCCCGCCGGCCCCAGGGTCTCTGGGGCTCCGCTGCCGGCGCCAGAGCAGTTACCCGGCTGCCGCCGGTGGTGCCCGGCGTTGCTCAGCCCCCAGCCTGGGACTGCGGTTGTTCCCTTTCGGTCGCCGGGGGGAAAACCAGAAATTTTTCTCTTCCAGAGTCTCAACAGCGGTGTGCTGAGAACCTCAGTATCGGACGAAGATATTTGATACTGCTTATTTATTTATCTGATTTATCTTTTTGGTGTTTTGCTGACGCTTGCTGCCTTTGGCATATTAAATAACAATGTCTACAATACCCAGAGCGGCAGAGGAGGGCCACTAGCTGTGTGTCCTGGTGGCAGTCGGGTCTGGGACAGTGAGGCCGCGGCTGGGCGGTGGAAGCATCCCTCAGCAGGCACGGGACTGCCCGAGGGGGCAGCGAGTGCTCCAGTGAATTAGTTAAATAGCGCTAACGGGGAGGCTGTGCAGCGTTGCCTCCTGGTGTCTGCGGTGACCTCCTCTCAAGCGCGTCTCTCCAGGGTGGTGTTTTAGTGTTCGTTCACGACTGTGGCAAGATGGTGTTTTTGGCACCCCATTTTTGATGCCACCGTGGGCACGCGGCGCAACCTTTAGCGTGCTGAGGAGATGTACAGTTCGATTCGTCATTTGCTTCAGTCTGTCATCTCATCTTTATTTGGGTGCTGGACAAGGAAGTTAAAATACCTTAAACTTGTACTTTTATGTTGGTTTTTGAGACACAGAACACAAAGGGCTTTAAAGCAAATACACAGGATAAAAGTAAACACTTGTTTCTGGTGTGTTGCAGATGCATCTTAATGAATAATCCTGGTTTTCGTTTTCCAATTGTCCCAAATATAATACCTGTGAGATCTCAGAGGATCTGGAAGAAGCAGAGACCTCCACATGGAGTCGCCTGATCTTGTGTTAACTGCTCTTAGAGCCCAGATGACTCTTGAACCCCCTCCCCTCGCTGGAAGGGGTTTTTGCAAAGAAATAAATCCTTTGGATTTTTGCCTCTCGGCTTCCCTGTGGGTGAGGGTCCACGTGCCCGTTGCGATGGATGGTTAACAGTGATGCCGGATGTCTCAAAATATGGTTCCTTGTGGAGAGATTCTAACATGTATTTTAACATGAGCATATTAAAACCTGCGTACGAGTTACTGTTCTGTGGAACTAAATGTGAAAATCATGTATTTCAGTAAGCACTTCTTTTAATAAATCAAAATGAGGGAGTCTTCCTTAAATGATGCCTTGTAATAGTTTAGATGTGTTTGGACCATTAGGACAAAGAGGCTGGTGTCACTGAGGACTGACTTAGACTGATGCGTTTTAGACATCTGCGTTTGATGTTAGTGGCATTTAATCCTTATTTAATTCTGAAGGGCTTTAGAAATTAAATGCTGTCACAGAAGAATTTGTAGAGAAGCTCAGTTTTTGGGTCACGCTTGTGTTTTGTTTCTGAGCTTTTTCAAACGAAAAGTGAGTTTTCTCAGTCTTCATCATGGCAGCAGGATCAAATGAGAAGAGGAGAGAGCTGGACTTACTGTGCGTTTCACAAGGATGTTCTTACTGATTACGACCCGTGTTTGATATAACACGATGATTATTTACTGAAAGGGAAAGAAAGCAGTGGAGAAACTGGCAGGAATTCTGTTGCCGTGCTGTTATTTTACAGTGTTTTCACATGAGCAATTCTGTAGTTGTGCAATACGTAACCAAACCCCAAACAGCACTGTTCTGCGCTGCTGGTTTCTAGCTCTTTTTAGCTTGTGAGCCTGTAAATTCTACTTTCTTGCTGCCTTAATTTCATAAGGATAGGTAGTGAATTTCCTAAACCAAGACTAATTTGTTTTCCAGATGCAAGCCTGGGACTGATGTTTTCTAAATGTTAACTGGTCCTACAGGAATTTGAACTGACTGATCCACGTGGCTGGTTAGGTGGCAATCAGGCCATAAAGCTCTCTTTATTTCAGTTACCATTGTGCATTTCCTCATGCTTGTGTTCTTTGGTTTATTATGTAGGCTTGGTTTATTGTACAAGTTTACCAACTGCTGATAAAATAAACTCACACATTAAACCAGTGTAAAGCAAAGCTTTCCATTGGAATAAAGCATTTGATTTTAACCTTGAACACTGATGAGTTACCAGCTTCTAAATTGCCAGCACGACATCCATTTATCTTTGTGACTTTTTCATCATTAGAGATACACAATCCCTGATCTTAGACCAATAAGATTTCTTAATCTCCATAGACAAACTTTATGTGCCGGTCTGAATACCTGCTCCAGACCCTGAAGTAGGCGAGAGATGTCTCCCTGGTCATTCACAGCTTGCTTCTGGGAGGGTCAGTTCTGAACGGGATGCATCCATCTGGGGGTCTTAGATGATTTAACTGAGTTGCTTTAAATTTGCTCTTAATTAGTCTAAATTAAAGCGGTATCCCTTTGGTTTGTATTAATTTTCAAAGTGCAAGCTGCTTTAAATCTAAATGAGACCATCCACACTGGGATTTGCCAAGCTCACTGTGACGTGGTTTTGCCTAGGCAAAGATGATGTAACTTTGTCAGTCCAGACAAATCTGCAGATTCTGATGGTGAAAAGGCTGACCCCTCTTAAAACTACTGATAGATCTTTTAGCAACTTCCCCAAAGTTTTTATCTCCAGGCCTATAGGCCTATTCTTTGGCGAAATTCTAAGCAGCCATAAGAAAGAATTTTGTAGGCAATAGTAAGTATAAGGAACAGTTGATTTTTCTTGGAACAAGGACAATGTAAGTCCTCTCTTAGTGCAATTATACATAGCGGTTTTGCTTCTTGAGATAAATGTTGCTTGTGTTCAAGGCCCTGATTTTGAATATTTTGCTGGGCATGACTCTCATTTCTTTTATACTTGTCTTGCGATAGTCGTACTAAGTATGTGCTTCTCGTAAGTGAATTCTTAGGGGAATTTCTGTCTTAGGTCTGTTTGTTGTGAGGCAGGCTCTGTTAAAACGTACACACATGTGATTGTGTCTGCAATACCAGGGGAGTATGGTGTATGCCTGCAGTTGGGTTCTGTCTCACTTTCTCTTTGGAAGGGAGGTGAGTCGACTTCCCTCGCCTGGTTTCTGTGAAGAGTCTTGGGCCCGCTTTGATGTGGGCAAGGGCACAGCGGCTTTTATGTGTGATCTGACCGCTGCAGCAAAAGCAGGTATTCACTGTGCTCTTCCTAAGCGTACTCTGGGTATGCCGAGCCTGAGCTACAGCTGGGCTGACATCCGATGGTGTGAACAGCAATCGTCCATCTTTGGGCTTGCCATCCTCATCACTGCAGTAAAGGAGGGCTTACTTCAGAGCCACTCTGACGACGTATGTGAATGGGCACTTTTGTTACATGGGCTTATAGGAAAAACCAGGCCTGTTTCAACTTAATTTAAACATTCCTTCTTCTCAAAACAGCATTAAAACCAGTAAGTTGGGAAGTCTTCATTTCATTTTTTGACGTTTCACTTTCAAAGCTTTGCTGTAGCTATTGTGTTAAGCTGCAGCACAGAACAAAGATTACAGCGGACATTTCCTACGTTATTCTAGACACCTGTTCTGGTGCGTTCCAGTAGTCTTGTAGTGTTAGTTGTCTGTCTTTTGACTTTTTTGGCATGCTCTATTATATGGCTCTTAAACACAAAAGTGCAGTTTCTTGGTAAGAATCTTCTATTGTCTATTTATAAAACTGCCCTTTAAAACTCTGCTGAGAAATGATCTGGTCACAAAGTACTAGTGAATAATCAACTTTATAGTCTGCAAATGCCTTTGAAACATCTGTTGAACGAAGTAAGTGTGGAACTTAGTAGTTATGGCCAAATATGCCTCAGATGCTTCCCTTTTGCCCTTGAAGGAAGCTAGCTTTTTTTAGTCTTTCAGCTTCGAAACAAAGAAATGAAATCACTTTATTGGACTGCAGTTGTATTTTATTTTAACAAATATATGAGTTCCTGAAAGCCCAAATAACCTTAATATGAACTGGCTGTGCTGTGTTGCATATTGCCCTTTGGAAGCTCTGTTGAAGTTTGCTAATGTTTACTGTGACTGCTTGCTATGATAATTAGATGTTAAAGTGATGATCCTTGGACAGTCAAGAGGCTGTAAAACATTCTCAAGGGATCAAGGCCCTGCAGAAGGAAAGATGGTAACCTGCAATCTGACAGTGAGGTAGAGCAGTGCTTAACCTGATAAGTAGAGAGTGCATTTTTAAAAGGTGGTTAATTCAGATTTAGATCAGGTATTAGGAAGAAATTCTTCCCTGTGAGGGTGGTGAGGCCCTGGCACAGGGTGCCCAGAGAAGCTGTGGCTGCCCCTGGATCCCTGGCAGTGTTCAAGGCCAGGTTGGATGGGGCTTTGGGCAACCTGGTCTAGTGGGTGGTGTCCCTGCCCATGGCAGGGAGTTGGAACTAGATGATCTTTGAGGTCCCTTCCAACACAAACTGTTCTATCGTTCTATGAACATAGATTGTCTCTTTGTACATAATTGCTTCTCCTGAAAGAATGAAAACTGGGAAAAGATGGGAGATTTCCAGAGACTTCTTAAATGCTGACCAAAACAAAGATTATCTAAAATATCGTTAAATTGCTCTTACAAAGCTAACTCCTTGCTGATTAAGAAGCAGTATTCAGATGAAATTAATGTGATTTTTTTTTTAGGTTTGCAACTTACCATGACTGTTTTACTAGCCTGTCTTTGTTGTCAACTCTGAGTTGCAAACATGGTAGGAGTTACTGTTGTTTTTTGTTAAAAGAAAACCATACCGGTAATTCTGTTGCACTAACAATTAGCAAATTTCATGGGCGATGATATTAAGTCTACCTGAATTCAATTACTTGGGAAAGGACTTATTGATAGTAGTTCTGTGAAACGGGTATCATAAAATGATTATATATGAGAGCAGAGTAAAACTTCACGTGGGATGAAGTTGGAATGAAGTGCTGTTTATTCTTCTTCTTCAAGGTAGGATTCTGCCTGGCATGCTGGCGGTCTGCTCTTTACTGGGCAAATCCTCTGTTCTGGACTTAGCCTCCTCTTGCACAGCTCCAGGTTGCAGTGAGTCTACTTTGGAGGAGTCTTGAGAAGGGTAAGCTGATGTAGGGGCCGTTAATGCCTTTGAGATGTCAGCTCATCTTCCCTGTTGGCTCTGGTAGAGCAGCAGACAGAAGGAAGCAATGGGTATGTTCTCATGACAACTCTCTCAGGTCTGTCACAGGATATTTAGTGGACAAATGTACTGCAAGTCAAAAGCAGTCCTTTTTGTCTAGTCACATTTTTGCGTAACTAATGACTAGTGTCAGAAGTCAGATGCTACAGGTCTGAAGTAGCTATGACTTTAAATGCATTTTAATCTGCTTCTTGTTCATTTCCCCATTCGTTGTGTGTGCTTCAGAGCGTTAGCGTTCTTTGTCCCTCAGACCTTTCTTACTGTTACTTTTTTTTGTTAAGTCAGACAGTTCTCTGTCAATCCTGTTAACACAAGTCTTTCTGCTACTTAACTCGCCCCGTTTAGTCAGTTTTTATTTCTTCTCCCTTTTGCATAAATAGGAGGGATAAGTTTGTCCTTCCTTCAAGAACTGTTACAACTTTTTGGTCTATGCGTACCTGTGTGGTTGCTTGGTGCCCAGAGAATGTGAGTGAAAGGCGATGGGGTGAGGAATGGGACTGTTGTCTGTTCGTGCAGGAAGCCTCATCAGCAGTTCAAAAATACAATCAAGGGAGACTGGGTTTAACACTGTGGGACAGAGGTTCCTGTGACAGCAAATCCTATGCAAATGGGGTTTATCTGAAACGCTGCATTAATTCAATTACAGCTTGAATGATGTTTACTTCTGCCTGTAAAGTCAAGTAACATGTTATTGACTCTTCCTGGGTAATTTCATAGTTTCTTCTTCCTTCCCCATATCTCACCTGGACAGCTGAAACAGGCTTGACACTTGTCTGGTTATTTGTTCCGTTGAAAGCAGGGGTGATACTTGCAGAGAAAATTAGCTGTGTGCGCTCTCATCACTGAGAAATACCATAGTCCCTTTTTCCTTCCTCTGACTTCTTGTGCAAGCGGATGTTTTTGGTTGTTTTTTTTTAATAAGAAGTTGAAAGCAACTGAGAATAAGTTAAGTCAAAGTCGAAGTATCTGTATCTGGCTTTGATGTTTTGCTTAAGATATCATCCCTTGGTGCAAGTATCTCTGTTTAGATAATAACTGGAAGAAAACAAACTGACTGAGAGTTGTCAAGTTTCGGGTGCTTTTCCTCAGCACAGTGCTGGCTATTTATGACTATGTGAGCAAGTGTAATTTTCCCTCACAGTTAATTGTGCAGTCAGTGGACTGCATGTGCAACTTTCAGCCTGTAATTTATTTTTATTTGTTTTTATGCTGTATTTTGTTACCAATGTGTTCTTTGAATGGCCATTTTAATTAGACATGGATATACCCATCTATGTATCCTTTATTTAGACAGAAATGTGTTTAGTGTGTACACATGCAGAGCACGTATGTGGCATTTATTATAGAAGCTTTCAAAATTTGTCTTTTGTTCTTCCAGGATATGTCTATAAAGCATATGCTTTTGTGAAATGGTGTCATTTCTTGAGCCATTGTGATAGCCATTGTGATACTCCTCTTAAAAGTTAGATTCTTCAAAAACTTTTATGTGCATGCAATTATGTGCACTGAGATGGCCTTACGGTCTCCAGTGTCTTTATCCACAAGTGACTGCTCAGAGCATGTGGATATGAAGTTAAGCACATATAAATTTTGTTGTAATCAAGACTGTAAAGATATCACGTATCTATTTATATCAGGGGGACTACCTACATGATAAGTTATTTGTGCACCAATTTATTAGGGTATGTGACTAAAGCTACTAAAATTTTGTCTATTAAGTGCAAGAGATGGAAGAATTATGAGTTAATATTCACAGAGCAAAATATGTGAAGGTTTAGGGTTCAAATAAATCACCTCCTGGTGCATTTAGATTATTACAATGCGTTTATTTACTCCAGAAGTATCTGAGTATTCAGATTTAAAAGACCTTTGGAAAGCAAAATGTAGGAAAAGTTAATGAAAATAAAACATTCCCTTCAGAAAACTGTAGGTCATGAAATATTCATAATTCTTCTACAGATAGGATATAGTTTGTGGAAAGGAATAAAACATTTTGTTGCAGGCTTTGCAGCTTGATGTCTGATGATGAACATTGGAACGTAATTATTTGACATAATCAGGTGGCATAATACTTCGGGATAGCAGATATGCGTGGTTTTGACTGAAAAGGTTATTTCATAAAGATGAGAATGTCCTGCCAGCATCCTGTGGGATCTCTGCTGGTGGCCTAGAATTGGAATTGGAAAAGTATATTACTGTTTCATTTCTTTTACAGATATTTTCATAATGAGAAACATTTGCTACTTAAAATACTCTGAATATACTTAGTGTCTCGCCCTGGTTTTGCCTCTGTTTCTTACCACCACCCATTAAAATGATTTTTAGTAAGATAATTCTCATGTTTAAAAAATAAATAATTGTCTGTATTTTTTTCTGGAAAGAGTGCCTGACTTCAGATGCAAATGCTACTTCAGACTGCTGTGAAATAAAGCCGTTAGTCTTACTTGACTTCTTTTCTCTGCTTGTGAGCTCAACCGCAGGTTGTCAGTGCCAAAGAATATGCTCTTGTCAGTGGCGTGGAGCAGAGGGACATTTTAGCACCTGCTCTCAACAGAGCTCCTGACTCTCCTTACTGCCGCACAGCACCACTGGGTTTTAGAGAAGAGGTTGATCTATATCAAAGATGTCTTATCCCCACTTTTTTAAAATACAGTTCAGTATATGCTGCAATAGAATATTGTGTCATGTCAGGTGGGGAAATAAGATGTTTAATCACACTTCTGTGTATCTTGCGTGGTTGTTTTCTGATGTCATTTTTTCCCTCATATCATCTAGATGGGCAACAAAATATACTAAAACAGAAATGTTCTAAGAATGTATTTACTTTGCTACTCCAAAGGAAACTGCAGTGCAGCTAATTTGCAGATGAATATGTTAAAAAATTCTTCAGTTCAAATCTTGTAGCAGTGATCTTGCAAGAGCCAAGTCCTTGTTCAAGGTGTACTTTTGAAGGAGCACAGAAAATGAGGCAGTAATTGCAACGGTGATTATCTGTGGCTACTGTGAAATGCTTCCAAAAACACTTTAAAAGGCTTCTGAAAACTGGGGAGACCTGGGTATAAAGTACCAAAGTTACTTGTGAAAATGGCGCGTAGGAACCTGGAGTATCAGGAACACAGACTTCTGAATGTGCTGGTATCACCTTCGAAAAGGTTTTGGCACAGAGTTGTAAGACTGGAATCAATTTCCCCAACTGTAGACTCATTTGTAACATCATTTGTACATACCTAGAAAAACGTATAGAATAGACAATGTAAACTCTGTCATCTTTATACCTTTCTTTGGTGTAGAGCTGTCTAGGGTCTGATCACGGATGCAGAGTTACCAGAGTTCAGTGGACTGTGGGGGTTTTGCAGAAGAAAAGAGAGTCAGCATTTTTTGAGCATATTCTTTTGTTCCTCACTAAGCTTCCTTTTCTTCAGGTCTTCTGATAAGCATCTTAAACTGAACATTCCTAATGAACTGACTGAGCCTCAGGTGCTAGACATTCCTATGGTGGCTGGTGAGCCTGGTTCCTTGGAGTAGTCTGAAAGAGATAAGTAATTCAGTCTGCTGACTCTGCTAAGACTGCTGTGTAAGTTCATGTTAGGTTCATGTAATTCATTCACTTAAGTTCATTCAACAGAAGTTAGGGATTCAAATACGTAGTAATTCTGAGCTGGAATGGCTGGGAAAAAAGACTCCATTATTCACTTCAAAAATAAATATCAAACTTGTGTTATTTAATCAGATAAACAATAATGTCCTTAGCAAAACGAGTGTGTGTTTATTGTAGTACATATGTCAAACTGAAGTTAGATCTGTTTGGGATTGTTAATCTAGCAAATTTTTAGTTACCATATATGCTCCCTGCGGTAGAAGAAAGCAGTGCATATGGTGAGTTCCTGTTACCTTGAGGTGTGTTTTAAAAATAACGATTATTTTAGTGGAAGTATAAAGTTTTATAATCCCTATATTTGATCATTTATTTTTAATGAAACAGATGTGCTGTCAATGCTTTGCTGTGAATGTGCTGATAGAAAGACAGCAATAATCATGGTTAGTTATGTGCGTGTGTTGGGGCAGAACATGCGTTCACAGTATGCTGTGTTAGTTCCTTCTCCTTGGTTACCTGCCTCAGATTAATTTTTAAATGTTTCCTTGTTCAAGTACTTTTTCCCCAAATTGTATTCTGTGTGCTCCTTGCTTCTTTGTATTGCATCATCCCTCTTAATCCGGTGGCTATTGACTTTGAAGAATAGGAGGTGAGGGGACCTTATGCAGAGTTTTAGAAAGTAACTGGTGATTTCCTTGTTTAGGGCAGGAATGATACCTTCTGTGGCGCCTGGCTTGTTTCTTTCTTCTGGGCCTCTTTTTGTCAGTTTTAAAAACTTCATTGGGCGTTTGAGGTTATCCAGGTGCTTGGGGAAGACTTGAGGATGTGTATACTCAGTGGGGTGTGGAAGGACTGCTTATCCAATGGGACAATCTGGCCTCAAATCACAGAATCACAGAATCGTAGAGGTTGGATTACTTCTGTAATGTTTGTTAACAAATACCTATTTTTGTTTTGTAGACATGTCCATCAAATCTCCCGGTTTTCTTTCTGTGTCCTGTGAAAACTTACCAGAATTTTTCAGTTACTGATAGTGCTTCATCTTTTTTTGCTTTACTTAGTGCATATACGTTTATTATACCGAAGCAAGAAAAATACCCTGTTGTCAATATGCAGTGTCATGAAATAGATATGGTAAAATCAGTCATCAAGTTAAACATGTCTTTGGCCATAGTATTGCAGTGCCTGTCTGATAAACTTCAAGAATTTCTGTGATGAAAAGTACTGTTATTTCACTTTAAAATTAAGTATTCTAATGCTCACATTCAGCATAAGTATAGGCTATTAATTAACTTAATCTTCTCCTTTGTGGATTTATTTGCTTTACTTAATGTTAAGTTGTTATACAGAAAAATCATTAAGCTAATCTAGTTCTTTCAAAATTCAATTAAACCAGATGAAAACATGAATATTTACTGCTTCTAAAGTGTCACTTCCATTTATGAAGGAAACCAAGATATCTTTGTTTCACAGCACGCAGGTAAAGATAGTGAGCTGCCCTTAGCTGCTAGCTGAAGTTCTTGGCTGTATTTATGTGAAACTATTCGGGAGTGTGTCATAAAAATTTACTTTATGTCCAGTAAAATGCATTCAAGGCACCCACTACACACATCATTAAGGCATGAAATAACCATCTTCTCCTTTCTCCTTTTGTTGAAGTTACTTTTATGTGGTCATAAAGACACAGGGTAGGTTGGAAAATTATTATAATTAATTATGTAAGTAATTCAAAATCAGTTTCTTCCACAACAGCAATAAAGTGCTGTCAGCCCAATGGGTTGACAGATATTGATCCTGACTTTTAGATGTAACTTGATTTTACCTTATGTTGAGGACTTGGAATTGTGTCTGCAGTTATTTGCAGGTCCAAACAGCACTTTCCCAGGATTTTTTTTTTTTTTCAGTTGCATTTTGATATGTAGGCTTTATTTCAACCCCACTGAAATCAATAGTACCTTTTTCTTTTGACTTCAGTAAGTGTTGGATTTGGTCCATAATTTACACTAGCACATAACTGTGCAAAATTACATCTGTAGGAATGGAGGCAGTTCCTCAAAACCAGGCTAAATTCTACTTGTGAGGTTTTTTGCAAGGATATTCAATAATTGGCTGTGTTTTTCCCCTTATCCTCTGGGGCTATGAGGAACACGGTGATTTTTAGGCATTGTCAGATCACAGTGACATGACCTATAGTTGTCACCTTGAAGGGAAAGCTTTCTCTAGACTTAAGAGGAGTCCTGCTCCATTTTTCTGGCTGTGATGAGTCGCAAGGACCTTCACCAGAGAGAAACTGCAGTCCAGGTATTGCTTGGGTTTTCTTTTTGCACACCTATAGCTCCACAAAGCATTTCATTCTCTGTAGCAAGTAGCACTGTAATTAGCTTGGGTGTGATCTAAGGTGTAAGGCAAAACCGGCTCCTGCTTGTGAGAAAAACAAGGCAGGTTCTCCCCACAAATTCAGTCATGAAACTGTAAGGATGGTGGTGGTAGGTTTAGCTGGCAGACACCAAATATTTGCCTTAACAAAAGCAAAGCCTCTGAGCTGATTTAAATGTTTGCAAGACAAAAATCCAGTGTATTTCCAAGCGATTGTTTTCCTCAGCTGAACTGGAAACTGGCTGACAACTCGAAGTCATACTCTAGAAAATATTTTAAGTATTTCTTTATTCTCAAGTAAAACTTTATTTAGAACTACTTTATTTAGAAACACCTACTGGTTTAGAAACTTCAGCATTTATAGATGACCTTTAAAGAAAGAATACAGTATCAGTGCAAGAGCCAAATGGTTTGATTTCTCCTATGTGCTGGAGTAGAAAGAGTTATAGTTGGACAAGATAGACCTTCTCTGTACAGTACCAGTGGGCTTGAAGCTGGAAAGCAGCTTTACAATAGCGGCGTTACGGCTGGTGCTTTTCAGTGTACTGGATCCTCCTTTATGACCTTCATAGTTCAGGAGGAGTTCATAGTGAAATATTTATCCTCTAGGACGGGCCTTGAATGGCGTATTTAAAAAAATATTAAAAAATCATATTGCAAGTTAGGGGAAGGAGCTTAAAATGTTCTGAAAAGCATAAACATCTGAAGTTTTCTTTGTACCATTGCTTGCCTGCATTAATTCCAGCCACGTAAGAAAAGCAGCACTGCCTTCCTATACAGAGGATAAATGTGTTATGACTTTCTGAAGATTTCTTTTCTTTGCAAATTCTCAGTTCATGAGCATTTAAGTGGAATGACTTTCATCATACTTGGTATTTATAAGCTGATTTGTAATTGTTACTGGCAACCCTCAAGATGTGGTCCTTTTGTAGCTTGGCTGATGCAAATCACATTCTGCTTTGCCATGTGGGGTTTCTTGTCTGCGTTTCCATATTGCTTGTTGCCTGTTCACAGCTGTGAAGGATATAACCTTGGATGTAGTCCAGTGATTGTTTACATAATGACATGATGCGGTTTTCACCCAGAACATGTAGGTGGAGAAGTTAATGCCTATAGAGCGTTTGGTCTATGGCTTCTCCTGTCTCAGTTTTCAAAGGATCTATTAAAATTTGAGATACCTTTAGTTGTAATTAGCGTGATGAATATTTTTAGTTTCCAGATTCTCTGTTCCAGGTTCTGACTCCCAAATCCCTCAAGCCCAATGGAGGGAAGCGAAGGGCACCTGTAGTGCTGTGCAGACGTAGAGGCAAGGTCCGTCACGGCACATAACTCGGTGCTGTCTGGGCTCTGCTTGTCTGGGACAGAGGGACTGGGGCTGCATAGCGGCCTCTTCAGTTTCCTTGGTTGGTTGTTTTTTTTCCTCACAGATTTGTGTATGTTCAGACTGGGCAGGGTAGCAAAGGGCACAGTGAGGAGCTGTGTTAACAAGTTCTGGTGTAAGGTTTTCTAGATACAAGAGACTAGGGATGTAAATTCAGGCGATTATTCCAGGCTGTTTTGACTCTGGTTCTCAAGTGTATTGTTTAGAATTTGGCTGCAAAAATGTGAAAGACCTGGTCCCATTTACAGTGTGATTCAGAGCAAGAGTTCAGTGACTGGGATGTTTGGTGGTTGGTTGTGGGTTTTTTGTTAGTTGGATGGGGTTTTCCCCCACAGACTGGCTTAAGGACATTTGAACTGTCAAATTGAACTCTCTCTGCAAGCTCTCCTTGCGGCTTGTCCTTTTAATTGTTTCAGAGAAATGTGCTGTCAAATGCAAGCTATGCTGTAGTTTGCAAAAGGAACCTGCACTCAGCATTTAAGCATGTGGGGTTTTTTTTCCCTCCTCATTTCTAATGGGAAATTAATTCAGCACAACTTTTTCTGTTTCTTACTGTGCACAGTTAAACTGGTCTGTAGAGGGTATGTATACCAGGCTGGCTTCCTGGGGCAGAACTAATCCAGTAATTTATGAGGTCAGCAGATGTTTCTGCTTTTCAGACCAGGTGTAATCTCATGCACCTTTTTTTTTTTTCTTTTCTTTTTTTTTTCCCTGGAGTAAATGCTAACTGGGCTGATGGCCAACAATTTAATTACCTTTTTTCTCTTTTTTCTTCTAGATGTGTGGAGTGTCACCTTACATCACACTTCCCCTCTTTTAGGAAGAATATGAAGATGCAGAAAATGATCACCGGTTGCTTTACTTTTGCAATAGCATTTAGCGAGTTGAACAAACGTGTTTGGCATAACTGGAAGAGCTGAACTAGTAGGTTTCAGTCATAGAGGAAGATTTGTGTTGTATATCCTATAGAAAATATCCTAAAGAAAATGCTTTTTGTTGTGTTTGTATTATTCTCTGCTTACTCCACCAAGGGCTTAATTCATCATTCCTTTACTCTGGTTTTACTCTGAACTCAGTGTAAAACTCGGGTCAGAACTGGGCTGGGAAAGTGAGACATCAGGGCTACAGACATTGAAGAAATACTTTGAGACGTGGGGAATTACCCTTTTTGGAGGTCTGCATTCCTCTAAGAGCCATTCACTCACACTCCTCAGGGTAATGTGGCTGTGTTGCTGCTGATTGACTCTACCAGTGGTTTGACTAGGAAAAAGCAGAGTAACGACAGCAGGAAAAGTATTGAACTGCAGGGAGGCAGGAATGATACCTCGGGGATCACTGTTGGGTCTGGACTGATAAACTGTCTTGTGACTTACCTGGAAGGAGAAACTGGCCTGCTAGTAAAACTTAAAGAAGACATTAAATTTGGAATAACTATGCACCAGTGTCAAGCCATACAGAGGTTAGAATGTGGACAAATGATAACAAAGGTCTACACAACACATAAAACAAGAAAATGTTGCCTGTGGGGGCCACAGATCCTCAGTTCTTCTCTTCCCCAAGCCATACCTAAAGTAATTGTAAAAATTAAACATAATAGACCAAGATCTGTCAACTTTGCTGGCAGAAACAAACTTCCAGTAATGGAAAAGAAGGATTTAATTTTTTAAATACTGAATTTGAATTCTTTGCTATAGGACTTTTTCTTGCAGAGCTGTGGTGGTCAAGGGAAGGAGGGTTTTCAACCCTGACTACCTTGACCATGCATGCAGACGCATTGGATATAGTGGTAATTACATTAGCCAAACTCTGCCTTTTGCCAATGAAGCTTATTTTGCTGGAGAGAGGAAGCACATGCACTCTGCTGGCTGTGGTCTTGCAGAAAAAAAATATTTCATGGCTGTGATTACATAGGCAGAAATAAACAACCAAAAAAAGCTAATATTGTCATACTGGCACAATGATTCTGCACAGAGCTGGCCTTGGTTTATGAAATGAGTTTTAGGTGATTTGAATCACTACTGTCTGTAACTGATTTTACATAATGAGTTATGATCTCTAAATGAGAATCTTAGTTGTGCTGGACTCTGAAAACAGAGATGCTTTCAGAAGCTGGTGCGGTGTTTTGGTGGTGCTTTATTGCTCTGTAGGCATCTCTGTTTCTAATTGCTGTTCAGCCACTTTAGTTAGGAACTTAACGTTCGCTAGTGTGAAAGTACGTAACTATATCTTAAGCCAAAAATGTGAATACGGTTCATTTCAGTTAGCAGATGTGCTCCACTGCAGTGTCAGTGTGTGTGTGTGTACCTGCCAGCTAGGGGAGGGTGGCAGCTGCTTCTTGGGCTGGGAAAGGAGGGCTGAGCAAAACTGTAAAAATGTGGGATAATAAACTAACACCCTGTTGAATTTATTCTTATCAACAAACCTAGTGCCCTTTTAACCATCTGTTTTCTAAATGGGAAGGTACAATTTTTGTGAGGTTGCTGTTGTTACTACAGGTACTCAGTTTCAGAGCAGCATGGCTTGGTGGTCTTTTATGTGCAAGAAAATTCATTGCCTGCACCAAAGTCAATGTGCAGGACATGTGGCATTTTAAAATGTCAGGAAGTTAAGTGGGGTCTGTAAACATCTCTAGGCAGATTTTGATTCCTTGGCTAAGTATATACTTAGTGTTTGGACATTTTGAATGGAAACATCCGTATGTTTTTATTACATCATGACTTGATTAATTACAGCCGGTTGAACACTAAATTACAGTACCGAGGTACCTAAACATTGAAGAGCTTTTAGAAGTGAAAATTCTGAATACTGACAGAATTAAGTGTTGGGGTTTCTGATTATGATTGCTGTGCTGCAGATGTTAATGCTGCCACTGCTGATTAAAACAAATTGTAAATAACTTAAGTTTTCTATAGCTGACTCCAAAAAAAAGGAAATAGAATAAATGGCTGCTTAATCAGTACCTTAATTTCCTCAAAAGCAAAAAACCTTTAAGGTATTTAAGATGGAAATGCTGATTCTTCCGAAGCATTTGCTTAAATATAAATTTTATATAAAGACGAAAAATACTAAGGATCTCAAGGCACAGTTGTCTTGTGGAGAGTCCAAGATCTTTTTATGTGCCTCTCTGGGGCACAAACATAACTATAAGGAGTCTGATCTCTTGGCAGTACCTGGTCTGTCATGCTCACAGTAAGCATAGGGCTCTCTTTGCGTGATGCTGGACGCATTATTTTTAAAACTGGAAGCATCCCAGCTATGGTGAGCATTAGCAGCACCTTCAAGCAACTCAATCCACAGTAGCAGCCATGCGAGGGATCCCGCCTGGTGCTCCGTAAATTTTCACCACTCTGTTAGTAGATTCTGGGCTGTTTCTCAGCTCCTGCTTTCATGAAAACTAAATACACAAATGTGGGGTTTGTCTCACTGATAGATGCCAAGTGTTGTATAAAAAGCATTTCAGAAAAGTAATAACTTGAAATTGACATTTGTTTGAAAGAGAATGAAGATTATATGGGTGTGTAGTCCAGAAAATGCTGCATTTATTGCTGTGCAAGAGACAGAGGAGGAGGCTAAAGCATCTCACATGTAGTGGTTTCCATTAAAATCTTTCTGTTCTGCATTATCAAATAATTAATGGTGCTGTGCAACTCCCCATACCAAGTATAATTTGCTAATAATAATTAGGTAAAGAGTTAAACTGTTCAGTTTCAATGGTATGAGTCAATGATAAGTTCAATGTGTGCAACTAGTAAACTTTCAGGTGTTAAATTCAACGGCAGAACTCTCTGACCCATGGGAATCTTAACTTTTTAGTGATGTATATAAAATAGTGTACAACTTGGTGTAATTTTTCCATATATTCCAATTTCGGTATAAATGCAGCAGCTATGGCCTTGGGAAACGCCAGGGTTAGATATCAGTGGTGTTATCCTCTGTGGGGTCTCCAACGCAGAGTTTAAGGCATCACACATTAATGTCAAAATTCAATGATTTGATCATATTATTATTGTTGCTGCTGTTGTTGTTGTTGTTACTACTGCTACTACTGTCATCATCTTCCTTTGTTATCCTATTAAACTGCCTTTATCTCAACCCATGAGGTTTTTTCCATTCTCCTCCTCACCCCTTAGGGGGAAGGGGTGAGCAAGCGAAGGGGTGAGCGAGCGCTGCCTGGTGCTCAGTTCCCGGCTGAGGTTAAACCACAACACTAATAGAGCAACCAGTTCCAAGTTTATTAGTGATAATAGCTAATGCCTTAATGCTTTCCTTCCATGAATAACAACATTGCAACTATATAAATAACTACATTGCTTCGATGCCTAGATATGGTTGTGTCCTATAATGAATTCATTTTTCCAATAAGAAAACCAATTTTAGAAAACAATAGTTTTACTTATCTGTCTTTCTTCAAAGGAACTTAATTTCACAGTAATTCAATTATGTAACCACCCTTATTCGTTGTTAATGTTGTTAGAGTAAGTCTTTCTAAAATAATTGGATCACTTTAAATGTTGCTAATGATTTTGACTACTTTATCTTCAAAACTTCTCATTTGGTCAGTACTTCAAATGAGCACGTTAACGATGTCATGTTTTCTGTTTCATTTTTTTTCTATTTAATTTTTGTTCTCTGTTGTTAGGCATTAGGTCTAAAAATTGTCTGTTGTGACCAGCTGGCTTTTGCCTACCTATTATGTATTCTTTTTTGTTATTTTTATAGAGTTTTGAAATGTTCATGCTGTAATGCTGCTAAAGATAGATGTGGATGCTTATTTTTTTCTGCTTTGAATTGTATTAATCGCATTTTAGTGGAGTAAATTATAGAATGTAAATTGAAGCATATGCCTTTTTATTTAGGATCAAAGCTTAACATTTAGCTTCTATTTTAGGAAGACCTGTTGACGGTGGTTTTTGTTTATACAGGTTAGGTATGAGAGTGATGTGTGAGCTAGGAAATGGCCTCCATTTCTCGTTAAACCCAGTTCTTGAGGTGAAGTAGTTCCATAAAACTTTCAGTACTGAGCTGAAATTCCTGACAGAAGTGATTGCCTGCATCTTGTCAGAGTCTAGTAAACATGCAATGCGGTACATACATAAGGTAGACTTAAAATATGCCCAGGCTCCGTCACTGACTGCTGCTCAACCAGAAAACCAACAGGCAAGAGGAGGCTCAGTATTGCTTGGCAGAGGTGTGATGGTGGTGTCAAACTAGATACCTCTGTCAGGAAAAAGGGCAATGCTGCAGGTACCAAGCACTCTTGTGCATTGTAGCAACAGCAGGACTGAAAGCTGACTTGTTGGGTGCTAATGCTGGTGGCATTTTTAACCCTGAGGCTTAGAAACCCTAGAATAAACCACATCTATTTTTTTCGGTCTCCAGATACATTCTTCCATGTATCTCAGCGTGTGTTAAAAGCTATTAGATGAAGCTTTTGTGTTAGGTGAGGCAGCTTAATGAGTTTGTATAAAGCCAAAGAAGTATCAAAGCATTTTTTGGTAGAAAAAAACACTGAACAATTTTAGCAACTAGTGTTTACAGATGGTAATTTATGTGCCTCATTTATATTGCAGCATGTTGCTATAGAATATGGCAGACCTTTGCTGGGAGGAAGAAATTTGCATTCTCCTGAGGATGGGGACAAGTCCACTTTCTTCTGTGATGGAGAGCTAATTGCCACCAGCAGATGGGAGAGCAAATTAAAGCAAAGGTAATGAACAAAGCTTGGGCCTTATTTTGCCCCAAATCCTTTTGTTTTGTTTAGTTTTTTGATATAGTAACCACCCCACCCCCCCACCCCACCCCAAAAAAAAACCAAACCAAAAAAAACCAAAAAACCCATACCTGACTGGGAACAATTAATACAGTTCTTTTATTGAGAAAAGGTTCTGGTTGCTGTACTGGTTGCTGGAGCTTTTCTTCATTCTCTTCACCCTTTACAGCTGCATTACTAAGTACATTTTATCTTGACTGAAACTTTTGCTTAGTTATTCCAAGTGAACTTTTTTTACCGAGTCAAAGACAAGAAAAGAAATCAATTATTTTCATTCCTAGAAGGTAGCTGCTTAGAAAGAAATCAATATCAGTATCTGTGAATGAGCTGCTGGCCAACTGGCATGTAATAGCCTAGCTTTGGAGAAAACAGAAAAATACGAAATAGAAATAAGTGATACTGAGGAAGAGTTAGGTTTAGGGTAAAGGGAATTGTTTTGAAAGGTGAGCTACTAGCCTGATGTGTTTTCCCATCATAAAAATCTTAATCTTGATTATAACCATTGGCTTGCCATTTAGATTTTTGATCTGTATGGATTTTGATGAATTCTCAAAATCCTGTTTGTAATTAACCTCTCTATTCAATATGCTTTGCCTAGTTTTTAGTATTAGTCTTAGGAAAAAATATCATGATAACTGTGCTATGTCAAATTCTTTGGTGCTTTTTTAGGCAAATACCAGTTTAAAAAATGAGCAAACAAGATTCTAACATGGAATGATGGAGAGATCTAAATCAAGCAAAGATGATTTCTTGGGTAGCATCTTTCCCTTTTCTTTATCATTTGCTCTAGGGAATTGAAGCTGATTTTTACTTTTCTGTGTGTATGAGATTGACATAATTTTTTAGTTCTCCCCACACCCCTGGCCTCACCCTGAATTCTGTGCCTGCATCAGCTGGCTTGAGGAAAACCAAGGGTGATCAGAGCATTAAGGTCTGCTTTAACTCAGCTGAATAGCATTTAAAAAAAATATATGCAGCCAGCATATCTTGTATCGGTTATAGATTTTCTGAAAACAAATGTCTGCTACTGTATTTTATCTGTCTGGTAATTATATTCCAGTTTAGGGGAACTTTATGGAGTAAAATCTATCAAACACTGTATTCCAAAGGATCAGTGGTAAAATCTTTGCCCTGTTAGAGTTCATGTAGATCCTGTAACTTCAAGAGGTTTAGAGTTCAAAGACTCCCAGTTGAATGAACATGTTTCCTTCAAGAAATGGATGAAAGATCAGACAACATAATTACTGTGGGATGGATTCAAGTGGGCAGACATGTGCAAATCTTCCTCATTTGTCTTATTACCAGAAGAAGGACTACTGCTATACTGCCATCTGGCAGTTCAGTAGGGTTTTTGCCTTTGCATGTCTCCATTTTCAATCAAGTGCAAGTCATGAATGTACAGCATATGGTACAGTTTCGTGCTGGTGATGTCAAGAGAGAAGTTCAGTAAAAACCTTAGGCTTGCAGAGAGATCAGCAATGGTGGACTCTTTGCAGCGTTCCACGACTACAGAACTGTAGCTGTACGTTATCATGCAGGATAAAATTATAACCTTGTTTTCTTGTTTCTCCTGCAAATTTACAGGAGATGTGATTTTTTTTTTCTGCTCTGTTTCTGTAAATATGGAAGGTGCGTTTTGTAAAAACAAAGTTTAAAATGACCCTCAGGTAGTGACTGGATTAATTCTAGAAGTTTTGTTATATATTTTATGGAACTTGGAATTTGAGAATGATTATTCATCATTCCTCTTTACTGAAGAGGAGACAGTTTAACATGGAAGAGAAACTCAACCTGAAAGGTTGGGGGATTTTGTTTGTTTGGGGGTTTTTGTTTGTTTGGGTGGTTGGGTTTGGGGTTTTTTGTTGGTGTTTTTAGATTAAGCTTCATGCATTGGCAATTGATTTACCTTGAGAAGATAGAGTATAAAGGCAGTTCTCTGAAACATTTTAAAAAGACAAAAAAGTGACTAGTGAAAAGAGAGTTTCCATCCAGTATCAGAAGAGATACTTAGTGCTTCGTTTAACCTGGTTAGAATAAGCTCTGGGCTCCAGTCTCTTTCATGCTGAGTTTCAGCATGGGACCAAGCTGAAATAGTGTTCAGGTTTTAGTTCAGACCCACAGTATGTGTTTCTTATGGTTTCTTACTCTGAGAATTTAATGTGTTTGTTTTGAGAGAAGCAGCTCGTGTGTGGTGAAGAAAAGCAAAGGTGTCTCACAACTGCAGGAGAAATAAGACTTTGTGCAGAGTGTGTAATTTTTGTGAACAACTTTTCGTAGCCTTGACTTTCTTCTTTATCTGAGGCCAATTAGATCCGTGTCCACATTCAATGACTAAATCCCTCTGTTTAGTCTTTTAAATCAAATTTGGGCTGTTTTTTAAAGAACATGTCTCCTTTGTCTGACATCTGGATATTTAGTTTATCTGAGCTCTGACTTGGTCATGTAAATTGAGTGTCTCTGGTTTGGATCTGCTTTTTGATGGATACATACATCCTTGTAAATGGACAACAGATCCGTGGCTTGAGTGCTGTGCCAAGTTAATTTGCTTCGTGGTGTTGGTTGGTTTTGTTGTGGGTTTTGTCTTTTGTGGGGGTAAGGGAGAAAGATGGGGAAATCAGTGGAGGGCAAACAGCTAAGGAAGTGGTTGGTACTGGGATGTGACCTGTGTCCTAAGGTGTTAATAGCTGTTATGTGGACCTGCAGCAAGGCAGTAAATGCGTTTCTGCTGCCTACACAAAGTAATTACGCTACTGTTCATGATAGATAGTTCAGTTTCTGCCAGTGGTTCCATTATGAATTTCTGTTTTCAGGGATTTATAATACAGACTGAGTCTGTATTTGGGTAATTTTATTAACGCAGTTTTCAACAAGCTCTTTGACTGTGCAGGCATGGAGAGAATATTAAATAAAAAGAAAACTCTGAACCCAGGGAACCTAATGTTCTGATATGTGATGTTAAGCTGTCTTGTCACTAATACATTATTGAATTTCTGTTTCTGTTTTGCCACTTATCGCATGTAAAGTCAATGAGTTTTCAGCATCAGTATCTTCAAAACCAACTGTTTTAACCATTGCAAGATTAGCCTGAAAGTCCCAAGATCCTAAATAATGAGTTTTGACTTTTTTTTTTTTTGACTTGCATCACTCACTAAGCTCAAGCTTTGCTTTGATTTTTTTTTTGGCAGTACATGCTGATTGGTAGGTGAATATACCATGAAGCATAGGTAGCATTGCCTGCTTATTACTGGCACTTCAGTTCGCAAACTGGCTGCATATAGATACCGAAAAGGAGTGGAAAGGGAAATGCTTTCACTGGACTCCACAGGAGTGACCTATGGTGTGTTACTGTAAACTCTGGTATTCCTACAGCATGTTGTCATCAACAGTGTCCTGCTGAATTTATCCGCATACCTGCCTCTGCTCTCCCCTCTGCACACTGTCAGGAGCTCACTGGTACAGAGCATCCTTCAGCTCCACTGCTGCGCACAGTTTCTAGGACTTGTCAGAAAGCTGAATCTGTTGGATTTTGGAGTTGAGGTGGCTGTTGGCTCTCCAGCTACCTTCTCTTCCAGCTGGAAGGGATGTTTGATGATAAAAGTAGCTGAATAGACCCCATATAACAAAAAGAGTTTTGTCTCTCCCAGCTGGAGCATTGAATGGGCGGCTTAGCCATGACTGTGAGCACCACACTGCTCAGAAAATGTTCAAATACTGCTCCTGTGCGACTGTCAGAATTTTGGTACTGATGTCACAGAAAGTTTGTCCAGGGTGATAGCTGGACAGTGATGCATCTGGGCTTAGGCACAAGCCCAGGGTACGTGATGTTGTGGGGGGGAGGCAGCGTGACCTGAAAAAATCCTAGCAACATCAGCAGAGAGGTTTGGCCTTCTACATCTTCATCCCTGTTTGTATGTGATATAATCTACGATGACGAATCTGAATTATTTCATAATCCTCATCAACATGATATCTGTGAACTGCTCATAATGCCTCCTAAAGTCTTCTTTATTCTCTAGATGAGCGTAAAATCTGGGAATTTGGCTTTGATTTCAGTATAATGAATTTGAATGAAGTTGCCTAATGCAAAGCAAGAAGATTGTTATGAATATGTATGCAGTGCTGCTAGCCTTTTTCATTGTGTGGATGCCTGAGGAGATGAAATGGGTGAGCTCCAGACTTCTGGTCTTTTGCATCAGCTCTTGATGAGGGATGTTTGATAACTTACTTCTGAGATTTTTAATTGTTTGATGTTTTGCCTTCTTTATAAAAGAATTAAGAAAGAGAGCTCCCTAGTGATCTCTGATTTTACTAGTATACAGCTTAGTAGTATTTTTCTTTTTCCAGATTAGGGGTTTAGTGAATTAAGCCTTCCTGCTTTCTAAACAAAGAAAAGTTAAACTTTTTAATTTTTTAATTTAATCTCAAGACTTCCTTGTTTAAAAAAAAGTCAGCAAAGGCACTGATTATGTCCAATCTTCACTATCTTCCCCCTCTGCCCCACCTCTCACCCCAATATATGAATTATTTTTCGAGTTAAGTTAGTTAACTGTTAAGAAAGATACAGAATTATGTTGTGCATTTTGCAGTCTTCCATTGTCAGGCTATACTTGATGGACATTTTTTGACCTATTTTTATATATAAATGTAATATTTATATTGTATTGTATATTCCTCCATAAAGGTCAACTACATTCTGTAGCTATAAACATAGATCCTGGCAATCAAACACAGCATTTTGATGGGGTTTGTAATTTATTTTAGATTTTCCCAGCAGCTTCAGGCAATGAAATTTAAAAAAATATGTATTTTCTTTCTCAAAAGTAAACAAGTGTATGCCATACTAGATGTATTTTTTTTTTCTTTTAAAGTATACTGAAAGTCTACAGGCTTCTTCCAGAAATTGTCAGAGGAAAGGAAAGGTGTTTTGGCAGTTGAATAGAGTTTGGTGGATCTGCTGTCACATGGAAGACAACTGGAACTCCGGAGTTAGTCTAGTTAATGGAATGATTTTGATAATTATGAAATTACTCATGTTACATTCAAACAGTTGTCATCTGAGCTTCAAAATCAACGCTTTCATTTGAAGAAATGGTTTCTTTATGAATATTTTAGTTTCAGATTGCCCACGCATTCAGTGGGAAGCTTGTATTTTTAGCTGTTCCTCAGAGTCGGAAGGGCTGTGAGAGTAGGCTTGGACTCTGCGGTTTGCAACCTGTAGGCTGCTCGCTGCAGCTGTAGAGAGACTTAGGAAAGTTAGTGGGAGAAAACTGGGACCACACAGGAAACGGCAATTGCAAAACATTCTGTAAATAGAGGTACCGGACCCTCAATTTTGTGGGAAGATGGAGGAGAGGTGGTATTCCAACACGTGAAGGTTCCTTAAGAGTTTCGTGAACACAAGATGACGCTACAAAAAACCTGTTTTTTATTAAACTCTGGGAAAAGGTTATTGCTTCTAGAACTCCAGTCTGAATGCCACAGCTGTTAGTGATTACACCTAGGAGTAATTGCACCATCGAAGATTAATGTAATCGTACATTTCAGTGTACAGGATAATGGAAACATAGTGGATGCATACAGGATGGTGAAAGTTTAATATACTGCCCGCACTCTTACCTGGTTAATAGTGTTATGCCATTATGTAATGCTTTGCACATCTATACCATTGTACATGCCTCTAATTCATAGGTCTTCAAAACATCCTAGGAAAAGAAAGTGCCTTAACATCCCAGATCTGCTGCTATCTTTGGATGTTGTCAACGTGTGCTAGCAAAGGTTATTTTATCGGTAACTCCTTTTCCTATTTTTTTCTTCACCTTGGTCTAGTTTTGTGTTTTTCAATGAAGTTTTCCAAAACGGTAGGTCTGAAGAGGTGTTTACTGTTACTATATAATGCTGTGTTTCTATTTTTCTTTTTTTTTAAGATACTACCCTTAGGTTTTAGCTAAAAGGTATTTAATGTTTTGATGCTGTTTTTTCACCACGTAACTTTTTGAAATTACTGTAGCTAATTTCATTAGCGATTCCATGATTGTTCTAGACCCAGAGTTACGAAGCTCTGGCCTGCAGACTGCTGGTACCTGCAAGGCCATGGTAAATGGTCTGCAAAGGCAAACAGTCCATAGGGCCTGTTGGTTAAGAGTTTGGTGATGAAAGGGCACAGTCATCTGGGAAGAACCAGAGCTGACAGAGGAAAACACGGAGCAATACTTTTCTCATGATATTGAGGCCAATGTATTTTTATTTTATGTTTCCCATGAGCTAAGAGTGTTTGTGCAGTCTGCCTCAGATCTGGTGGTGTTTGATAACTTGTTGCGGAGTAGTAAATGGGTCACTTGCTTACCATTTCAGCTGGTTTTGAATATGTTTTCTTAAATCTGTTTTTTTAAATCTTTTTCTTAAATCTGTTTCTGCTGTGGACCTAGCAAATCACTTTCTGAGTCTTTTCCAGTACTCTTGGCATGGAAGTAACAGCACACTTTCTTTGATGCCCAGATTTGGCAGTTTCTTGAAGGTGTTTTACTCTCCCATCTTCTTTTCAGAAGATGGTCTTAATTATGCACAATAGACTTTACTCTTTTTTTTTTCTCTTCAGTGCCAGAGTCCGTCTTGCAGTTAAATGACCACGAGCCAACTGCTGCAGCGGGAACTTTCCGTAGCTGAATTTTGTTACTAGCTGAGCATTCGGCTCGGAAAATGCCACTTGACTACCCTCCAAGTATGTTTTCTCTAGCAAAGGTAGCTTCAATTTCCAGCTCTCCCTGTCTCATTTAGTTGGCCTTGCGAAGTGTGCTCATCCCCAGCGGGGCGGGGAGTAGCAGTCCAGACAGCATTTCTGTCCCGTGTGGCTCCGTGTACATTGCCTGCGCAGAGGGAAGGGGAGACCAGCGGTATGAATGCCTGCTGTGCTCTCGTGCTGCTGGTGATGCAGAAGAATGGGAAAGCTCCGCTGGCCCACACTGGCAGAGCTGGAGGTGCTTCTGTCCTCTGTCACCTGGTAGGGCCAGGTGCATCTTTTCATCTGGTTTTACTACTACAACTTAAACTCCCTATTTTACTGATGTGCTACCTAGATGAAATAAAATCTTTCTAAGTTCCCATAAAAGCTGTAAAATCTCTATTTCAAATGTTGGTTTTGTCTGTTGCTGGTGGCAGTTTAGCATGTATCTGAGGTCTTCATTTTTCCCTTCCTACCAATTGATAAGGAATTAATATAAAGTCTTCTCTCCTTTTGTATTCTGTTAACTACTTTTACTGTCTTTTTTTTTAAAAAAAAAAAAAAAAAAAGCTCTGTTGTGCTGTGAACCTCTCACACCTTATAGGAAAAGGATTTGAGAACTTTTCCCTCCATGAGGAAAATGGTATACCCCAGCTGTGCTTCCCAGGCTTGTTAATAGATCTGTTTTATTGTCTTCTGTTCCAGTGCCAGAGAATTTTGTCAGGCAATCCATAGTGATTGATTCTAAGGAAACAAAACACCATTTCCTCCTGTTTTCAGTCTTGAGTCACGTTGTAGCTCTCTCACCAGAGGCACAAAGCAGCCAGTCAGGTTTTTTCCCAGCAATTCTGAATTCCTGCACTTGTCTACAAACAGCTGTACAGAATTAACTGAAAATAACTTTCAATTCTGGCCTTCACGCCTAAAAAAGATGGTTCAGAGACTGATAGAAACAGCCTGTCATCCTCCTGGATGTAGTATGGAACAAAAAAGCCATGTCCCAGTCAATAGAGTTTCTGTAACTTCTTGAGTTTTATACTGGTTTTCTTGATGGAAGGTGCTCCAATGCTTTGGAATTATTTCTTGTAATTCTAACTGCTGGTCACCAGTAACAGAACTTATGGTTTAGAATTTGGTACATCATTTACAGTTCACTTTGTCTTATTTTTCCTTGCAGATGAACCTTTATACTTCCAGCTATCAGAAAATCCCAGAGAACATGAATGTTCTGTCCATTTGCAAACTGCATAGAAGGCCTTGGTGTTTTGTTGCTTAGTAGGAGCTGATACAGAAACATTTGTAATGGCAATACTTTGCTCTTATTTATACAGGCCACATATGTTCTGCTGGGTAACAAAATGAAAAATTAAAGAGATGGCTGCAAGGAGTAGTGTGCTATCTGTTATGCAACTCCTTCCTTTGTAAGCTTTGCTGTTGAATTATAACTAACCGTGAAGTACCGCTCTGGGAGTGTTAGGATGCAGAAAATGGCTCAGTTGGTAGAATGTAGTCTTAAAGTAAGTAAAATTTCATTCCATGTATATTAAAAAATATGTCATTCCAGATTCTTTCATGTCCTCATGCTGTGAAGTAAACACCTGATTATACTGTTGTTGTGTAAATATGATTTTTCTTTAGCAGTTGGGCAGAGATGTGATAAGGGGCTACAGCGAAAGAAAACAGAATTTGAAAACTGCTTTCTAGGCAGGTTGACACCATCGTTACCCAGTCTGAGTCTCTGTGTAGGTGTTTCTGCTTTGCTTTTGCAGTGGAAAGTCTCTGATGCACAGGAAGGGCTGATGTACATAGTTGCAAAGTACTACATGGTATTTGCTAATCAAGAGACTAGCTGCCCTAGTCTGTTACGGGAAATGATGTTAAGCACCGGTGGAATCCTTCTCCTTCCTCTAGGACAGAGGATTTTGGAGTATTGGGAATTTACTCGGCCAGTGTGGACGCACTGCTCTTCCTAGAAACACTGCTGCTCTTGAGCATTTCTGACATTCATTCATTCCGCTCTCTTCCCATCTGCATTCTCCGTTAGTTGTCTGCAACTCTGCCCTGGCTTCATACTGGACTTTTTCCTCTGTGGGACCATGTGAAATATTTAAAAACAGCATGAGAAAAGGGGAGATGAGTCAGGGTTGGAAAAGATTGCTGGGATAAGTGAACTGAAGAGAGAAGAGATGATGGAGAGCATGGCTGAAGTAAGAGCATTTAGGTCAGAGTGGCTTGCTGGGGAGAAGTGAGATCTTGTAAGAGAGTTATTTTGTAATAAAGCACATTCACGTTCCACAGTATGGTCATCCAGAAGGTGTGTGAGTCCTCGTAGGCCTGACAAGATTAATTCCGGCTGAACCCTCTTCTGTCGGCGTTAGATCGCTGCCTGTCACAACCTACAACCCGGCCAAGGTGTATTCACCCTTTCACTGCAACCAAATTCCAGCAGCTAATCTGTTCTCAGAGAAACCACCACAACTCCATCCGCTGGTCCTTAAAAATATGAATGACATCCATCAAGTCATTCAAGTATGTGTATATAAGACTACTAATTCTGTATTATGTGAGAGATACACTACATAATATGAATGATACCAATTTTATTGAAAATGAGCGCTCATTATTTTCAAATCTTAGGTGAAGGTATGCATCTTAAGTGAACTAGTTTTCACATTTCTTCACGTTATCTCATAATCTCATGCCATTACAGCTGAGTGAATGTGGGTGATATACTGAAATAGTAACTGCATTTCCTACTTCCTGGTCATTATGTATGTGCTTCAGGTAATATTGTTTTGCAACAGAAAACTTTGGATACCTTTACTTTGAAATAATTGTATCAGATCACTAGGAATCACTTAGCATGCAAAACCCATGATAGACTGTAATGAAATCTACACAGCCGTAGCAAGGGCTTATCCGATGAATATCATATTTTCGGGGAACAAGAGGAGTAATGTGGGATAGTGTGGGTCGATCTTATCCTAAGTCATTGGAAATATACTGCTGACTTAGCATGTTTGTGAAGTTCACTCCCCCTTAACAACAGCAGCAGCAATCTACAAAGAAACAGTAATAGTAGCTGTATACTGTGTTTCTTGAGCAGCTTTAATTCTATGGGAAGATCAGCCACATTATCTGCAGTGCACCACATGTTCTGATGTATTTTGTGAAGTGTTTAACCTTCAATATTTCTCTCCTTTGGGTTACGATTCCTGCTGATTCATTTTCAAATTCTCCGTGAACAAAAGGACAAAAATGTCCTTGATCAAAATGTTTTTCTTTTGATAATCATGCTGTCATAATGTAATACAAAATTAGTACTGCATTACTTAAAATGAAACATTGCCACATTTCCTTTGTGGAATGCTGAAATATTTTGATGTCCTCAGAAGTTTTTTGCTTTGGGTTTTGTACCTGACGATTTTTTAGGTGGATTTTTCCCAACACTCTCTGACCATGCTAAGCCAGCATCCTTTCACACAGTGTGGTCCCATTGAAGACTTTCTTACTGGCTCTGCATCTTTGCTGGGTGCAGACAGCTGACCTTTGGGTGAACTTCTTGTAATTTGCTTTTCCTATTTGTTAGTGATTTGAGATTTCATAGAGGATTTGTATGGCAGCAGAACAGGAGATGAAGAATAATATATGTCCTCATTAAATCTTCAGTGTTTCTTTCTCACTGGACTTTGAATGGAAAGAACTAAACCCTTATTCAACAGTTACTGGAATCAGGATTGTTCTTCTTAAGTAACCAAGTACCTACTGTACTTCTTAATTTGCTTTTAGAGAAAAGATTACACAGTGGCATTATTTGGAGTGTAGCACAGTAGCTAGCAAGCATATGTTTGAGGCACTTTTTTTCTGGTTTCCCTGACACGGCTTTTCCCCCCTTCCAGGCTGATGGAAAGTTGCTTCAGTATATACTGTCCAAACAGCCTAGGAAGAGCCAGAGATCCTTTTTATCAGTACTCAGTCCGGTATGCTCCCACACCTCTCTTTCCCACCAATGACCCACTCTTTTGTCACTACCTTCCACGTTCCATACGTAAATTAGTATCGAAGCGGTTTAGGGTATTATATGAAGCTTCTGGCACTTCTGCTTTTTTCCCCTCTTCTGAAGACTTCGTGTGTTTTGCTGACTTCAGAGGTTTTTAATTGTTATTTTTATTTCCCCTTGTTTGTTCTCCCCATTTTCCTGCTCTCCTTTTTTAACCTGTAGCAGAGAGTGTTGGTTTTATTTTTGAACTTATGTTGATGAGCTTCTCTTGATCCTGCTTTTTTATATAAGCATAAATAAATTTATATACATCATCTATAAGTGGAGTCATTTGCTGTAAAATCGTTGTTCGGATATTATAAAATTACTGAAATTGATACTAAAATGTCCTTTCATATCATCCTACACTTTTTAAAATGAAATTGCAGACACTGAGGAAGTTTCAATTGAATTCTGATGTGACATGTACCTATGCATTTAACATATGGCAGCAGCTTTGCTTTTTCTGGCCATGATCCAAACACTTGAGTCTCCATTCCTGTTTCTTTGCTTGTTGAAACTTCCAGTCACTTTGGATGGATTTAAGGAAAGGCTATTAGGAAATAAATGGCAAAATAATGGTTAATGTAATGAAAAGTATATGAAATGTACTCTAAACTGGGTAGTTAACTGCTTTCTGGTGCTCTCTGTTTCCAAATCATCAACACCATTCCAACACAGATTTTATTTTTTTTTAATTTTTTTTCATTTTGAAAATGTGAGGCTACTTTGCCATGGGTTTGGATTGTCCTTTTTCCATTGCAAATGAAACATACTCATTTTTAAAGCCTTTGCCATTGGTATCTTAAGAAATGAATGAAATGTGCCTATTAATACCTTGTATGCAATCACTGTGTGATGTCTTCTTATAATTAGTAAACAAATGTAATGGTTTATCATAGATCACGTCTAGGATTATGCTAATGACTAGTCCTGTTTGCATGTAACTTTTTGCATGATCAGAACAGCATGACAGTTCATAAAACTTTTTTTAATGAACACTATTTTTTTTCTGTGTAGAAGAATAAGCACTGTACAAAGCAGACGCTTTTTTGCAGTTCAGATATTACATTCCCCTTTACAGCAAAGCACTGATCTTAACCTGTGCTCCATGCTTTTCTCCCACAGTTTCTTCTCTTGGTCTTTCTTGAATTGTTTTGCTTTTGTCTTTCTCTTCCTCAGGCAACACGTTCAGACTGCCTGATGCACACACTCACCTTTATCCCAATGTCAAATGGGATGGTTCCTAAAAGGTCCGCTGACAGAGTGAAAAGGAACAAGCAAATCCATCAGCTTGCTAAGATGAGGGTTAAAAAGCCTGGAAATGTTAGCATTTAAATTGGAAAGTGTTGATTTCCTGCCAGCCCTCTACTTTCTCAGCTCAATTCTTGTGAACTGGTAGGATATCAAATTAGGCAACTTAACCTCTTGAAGCTATTCGGGGAAGCTGTCTTGTCTCCTTCAGATCCCTGCTGACTCAGGAGAAAGAAGCTGGCAGGCTGGGCTGTGAAGTGCGTATTTTGAGTGGACAGCATGCTCAGATTTATTTTTCTTCCAGCTCAGCTGCAAAGTGAAGAATAAGTTTTATGTACTGTTTTTTGAAGTGGAACTGAAGTAATTCATGCTATGTGTATTCTACTGTTAAAAGAATTAGAGGTATCTTACTTAAAGCATTTATAGACAGGGTATGCAGAGGAAGGCGCACACTTGGAACCTATTAAACTTGACACTATCACTGCTGAAATCACCACATACCCAAAGAACATGAGGCTGACTTAAAAACCATCAGATGAGAAACTGTTATTTTCAGTTGCCCTCTATTTTGTGAGTCATTACAACTTTTAAAGTATATCTTGGCAGTCATGAGAGCTAGAGGCCCTACCTTAAAAGTTGGGATTGTCATGTAAATGCTTTGCTCTGCAGCACACCCTTCAAGAAAGAAGACCCCTGGAGTTATTGGGAGCTGGCAACCCTTTGGTTTCTAACCAGGTGGGGAGGAAAAGCGTACTTATGCTGGGCTAAACTTTCTGTCTGTGCAAACAGAGTTTGGTGCCTGCTTTTTTGGTACCTGCTTGGAAAAGGTGAATAAACTAATGACGAGTTTGAGCTCCTGGTTCTAAAGACTGTACCCCACAAGCTGAAGAACAATTTCCTTACCTGCACAATGCTGGGCTCTAACTCTTTAATGGTCAGGAAAGAAGCGCCTGTGTCTTCTGTACAGCCCAAACCAGGCATGGTGAGCAGGCAGATGGGTGGTGTGGTCAAGGCGCTGTGCTGTGTATCTGTTAGCCTGTAGTACCGATGGGAGATGTGCTGCGCATCCATGACAGTGCAATGTGAAGCAGGCTTAGAAAAATTTCCTTCTGCTCTGGAAGTAAGATATCTTTTTCTTCCTCCGGCAGAAGGAATGATTCAAGATGATGAGCTTGGTAGTTTTATTCCCCAAAACGCTCTACTTGTGTAATATCAAGAAACAGTGGGCCCAATTTCACTGGCTATTTTCCTTTTTATTCCTCGGTGAACCCTTATGGGGTTCTTTAAGCTTCAGGGATCACTGCAGGGATGGCAAAGTCAAAAGTGTTTATTTTAGTTACAATTAGTTCTGTCTGGTATCAATTAGGAAACCGGAGAGGCTAAATCAGTTTGTAAGTAGCAAAAAAGCTACATTTCTTGAGAGTTTTGGATTGTCCTACACTTTAAAATCAATTCTTCAAAAGAAAATTAACAAGGATAAGTCTTTAAGAAGCAAGATAAACTAATGATGAGAACTTAAGTCTGAATGGAATCCATTTACACTACCAAGGTGACAAACCTGCCAACTTCTGTTTAATAGTAAAACCCTGCAGTATATTAGCTTACAGTAATATTTCAGTAGTCTTTATTAAGAATTAAGTCTTTATTAAGAATAAGAATTATTCTTCATTAAGAATAAAATGTAAGAATTGCATGATGTAGTTGATCTTAGTTTGGCATAAAAGAGTAAATGAGAGGGATGGCTCTGTTTTACGATTCCTTAGTTGAGCTACAGCCCATTGCTGCTCAGGATGCTGAAAGGGCAAAGCTGCTGTTGTTCAGTGCTGTGTCATAGCTCATTTTGTTCTGTTCTTTCTTTGGCCACCTAACTGCTGTTTGCCTGCAGAAGGGAACTGCATGATCTATGATGAGTGCTGTGCCTTTGGCAGATGGGCATTGCCGTCATACTCTTCAGCTTTCAGTTGCATGTTTCTTACATCTCTGTATTTGCAGAGGAAGATTCTCAGAATACATGAAAGTTTCTATTAGTTGTTGCATAGCAAATAATTTTAAGGTTATACTTAAGCTTTTTACCATTTGGTCAACACTTAGCTGGTTTTTAAATGAGGTTAGCCACTGGGATTGTACTCGTGCCCTCCCTTAACAGGCACTACGTTCCAGTAACGCTTGCTTCTCAGTTGTGTATGCTTTAACCTGGTTATTGGAAAGAGGACGGAGCATTCTCCTTCATGTGAAAAATTTGCTGGTGCATACTGATGCTGGATGGCATGAATTTCTCGTGAGTAGTGTTAAGATGAGCATTTACCTCTTTAGAGTGTGTGTAACTCCTGTGCTACCCGTGTGATGTACTTGTCCTGAGACTCTCAGTGTTAATACTGCCGATGGCACATGCTCTCCGGGACTGCTCCAAGGAATTCTGACGCTCTCCTGCACACTGTCCAAACTTACACTTAGAACTCTGTCTTTAACTTTTTTTTTACCTAAAAGCTTTTTGTTTGCAGCCGATGTTACTGTAGAAATCCACTGTATGTTGAACAGAAAAGGATGAATCTGCCATGGAAGTGTTTTGTACTTAAATGTTAGATGTGATAAAAATTGCTCACGTGGCTGTAGTTAGTTGAGGCAAGACAGGGATTACTGCACAGTCGGTTTATGATACTTAAATCATGCATACACACACATGTCTTAGACCTGTTAAGTTACTTATGAAAAATAACCCAGATGTATATTCATGGGTATTAATAATTTCCTTAATGTGATGTTATGAAAAGGATTTCATCAAAGGAGATACAAGACTGTTAATTACTGCTGCTTCCTCGGTCAGCAAAAGACAGGCATTGAAGTGACTTGCTGAATGAGAGTGTACTTCATCACATCCATAAATGGCTTAAAGAACTAGATGAACAAGTGTAAATATAAGAGATGTAATCATCTTTGAAATAAGAAGCAAAAATCTCCTAGATTGGAATGAAATAAAGTAGAACCTACACTTAGGCTTTTGACTACTCACTCATCATATGAATAATCATAGAATCATAGAATCACAGAATGGTTTGGGTTGGAAGGGACCACAAGGATCATCTAGTTCCAACCCAAAACATGAAGATCAACTTGCAAACCTTGATCGAGTGTGGAATATTTCTGAGAGAGGTGAGCAGAGAAAGGGAAGAGAGCAGGCGGTGAGGACACCCACAGGTGGTCCAAAATGAAGTTCTACACGGCGGGTTTCTACCTGGGGGCTGCCAAAATTCCCAGTGCAATCAGCGCTTTTTCCTCTCCAACCCACAGCTGTTAGAGTGAAGCTGAGCCTTTCACAACAAAAACTTTCTGAACTGACACAATATATACTGCTTGTTCCGTAGGATGGAAATGGCACGCAACAGGAGGGGAGGGAAGGATTAAATGAACCTTGACTGTAGTGATCAATGTTAGAATTCAGTTTAAAGGAAAGTAAACAACTTAAAGTTTTGGTGTCATTATGGCCTTAGGACCAGTTTATTTTAGGAATGGTTTTATTTTTATCTTGAATTCAGTGGTGAGAAGTTTTAGGTGTCTTATTTGTACCCATTTCCTTTTGTTTCGCTCTGCACCCTTTGTGTCTGTTAAGCCTTCATAATCTGTTGTGCCATTACATCTGTCTAAACACAAATGGTGTTTCTGATGTTTTTAACATCCTGAAAGAATTTATAAACTCTGACCCTGTAGTTGGTACTAACGGTTCTGACTGACCTGATTTGTTTTGGGCTGTCTGTCCTTGGAGTGACTTGTTATAGTAGTGCTGATGTAGGGGGCTGAGACACCACTTTCAGTTGCAGGATTTAAGAAATAATTGGTTTAAAGATGAATTTTCTTTTAAGTTAGCAATAAAATGGGCTGGCAAGCACAGTGCTTCTATAGCCGTGCCTATAAATAGCACAAATTTTCTTTTTAAACCTTTGATAAAGGCTTGAACCAGTTGAAATGCCTGCATTCCAGCCACTAGCAGTGAAATGGCTTTAATATTTAAGTAACTGTTTTTATTAGACTCTGGTAGGCTTTAATAGGTGTTCCTGGAGTGCTGTTGACTTGCTCTTTATTGGTTAGCTGAGAGAAAAAGCTTTTATTCTTTGCCAGCAGGACCCTGAGGGTGTCATTCAACACCCTGGACCAAGATGCTGAGCTGAACTCAGCAGTAGCAGGCAATGATAAATCTGGATTTGAGGGAAATACGGCAGGTTAGGTCTTGTCTGCAATCTCCATTTGTTAAGTTCCATTTTCTACACATCCAAAACATTATGATCAAATGCCATTTCCTACTGATCACTTTCAAAATAGGTTTACTCACACAGAGTAATCTCTGTTGGTGCTTTGAGCTGACAAACTTTTGTATAAAACGTAATTCTGATAAATCATCATCGGACATTTGTGTCACTTTCAAAGAAATATTTCGAAGAGATAAAGAACAATAGAAAAAATTGTACCGTAAGACTGTACTGTCCCATGATTCCAGTGCTGCTTAGCATCATCTCAGCAGGAGTGGATGAGAAGGATTTTCACTTAAGACTGGAAAAACAGCACAGAAATGTCACTGCCACTGATGTAATGTTGAGTCCTTTACAATTTATAGTGGCATCCTTTTGTGTTTGTTGGTAGGTTTGGGGAAGAATAAGAAACTTCTGGCTTGTTTAAAAACAACAACGAAAAAGCAACAATAATTTTTGTTGGTTGAGGTGTTGAACTTTGTATTTTATGTTTGGAATGATCACTTGAATTCAGGAAACAACACATATTTCCACTCTCTCCTAAGCTATAGCATCTCTATTTGCTAGATAAATACTGCATTCCAGTAAGGAAAGTTGAAGCATCATTTGCTCCCAACAGATGTTACAATTCCGGTCCAAAGAGGTGTGGTGCACTTGGGTCGCAGGCTAAAGCCTGGCTGAAGGGAAGAGAAAAGTCTTGCCAAGTTTCGCAAAGTAAGGCTAGAGCAATCACCAAGACTGGTCACTGCAAAATGGGATTTTGGAGATACGTATACTTGCCTCAGCCTTCTGATGATATGATGTCCAGTCCTGGAACAATTACAAGTGTACAAATTAGTAGTATTAATCTTTTTAGTCAATACTGTTTAGAAGAACTAGGTGTATCCATTGAAAGGGTTTTTTTACACAGAAGATAGGTTAGGTTAATGAATGCAGAACCGATGTTTTGTAGAAGTATAGGTATCAAACGAATTGTTTGTACCATAGAGGTGCAATCATATTTAAGCTACCTGCGCAAAATACATGAACTTGAGTCATTATTCCATGATCCAAGGAAAATTAATGCAATTTTAGAATTTATGCTTTAGAAATTTAAGCTTTTCACTTCGAATTGCAGTGTCATTTTTGGAGTTTTACCTCTAGAAGTCTAAAGTAGCAAAAAGATTATTGTTCAGTGAGGGTAATTTACATGTCTTTAAAACATTTTCTTAAAAGTAAAAATATCTGTGAAATACATTCACTGTTAAAAGACAACTTCCAACTGATTTTGTTGAAAATGCTAAAGGAAAAATACCATATTTTACCTAAGGTCTGGCAGAGGAAGTACCATCTGAAGAGAGTTGTTTTTGTGGAAAGCTTTACGCATAGGAATCTAGGTTATAATAAAGTAATTACAGTATTTGCTGTCAAATTTGTAGGCTATTAAACAGTTCAGAACTGAAATCTGTGTGTGTGTTTTTCTGAGTTTTCACATTTTTTTTCTTTTATTGCTTTCAGCAACTACTGTTGTCAGCTGGGCACTCATGATAGTTTTGCTTTTGCACAGAAGCGTTGATGGGTTGTGAACGCTGCTTGAGGGTTAATTTTCCGAAGTGATGTTTTGAAGTGTAGTAAGTCACTAGTCAGAGTAAAGCAGACAAACTAACAAAATGTGAAATATTAGGGCTGCTGGGGATGGACTGAAGGCTAAATATAATTAAATTGAAACAACAGGATAAATGATGTCAAGCCCAAAATAGAACTCACATAATTTACAGTCCAATTTGATGCATTTAGTCTTTCTTACTCTAGCAGGTCTAGGACACTGAGCAATGGCTACTTAGTGGTTAGTATTTTAAATATTACTAGAAAGAGGAGTTTAGGAACAGAATTCATTGTTTAATGTAAAGGATAGAGTTTGATATAGAGGGTAAATAATGTGAAGCTCTACTTGGCAAACATAAAAAAAGAATTTATTTTTTTTTAATTTTTTTTTGGTGGAAACAGATTGTCCCTTTCAGTAAAAATGTCTTTAGGATGAGATCAGGGAAGCAGAATCCCATCTTCCGATTATAATTTTCCACAAAAGACTTTCTAATCCCCAAATCGTAAATCTCAGTGGCGTGGTGGGACACGTTCTCCTAAAGCAAAGCATCTGTGTGTGGCTCCTCCAGGCCTTCATCAGATTCTGGCTGCACCATTCTTAGCTGCTTCCTCAGCAGCGGCTGCCTGCCTGTGCTCAAGGGATCCCTTTGTGGAGGAGACAGCAGAGCACATAGTGCCTGGATCCAGTTACGCTCTATCAATCAAACATGTGAGAAGAGGTGGAGAATACTCACGGTTTTGCTCATTCACACATGAGAACAGCTCTTCTCATTCAGTCCCTCTTCTGCCCTCCTCACAGAGATGCATTCATGTGTCCTGGCTGGGGCATTTTACTGCTCGGCAGCCACAAAAACAAAAACTGAGCCCCAGTAACGGAGCCTCATGTGAGCCGCACGCTCTCCGTGACTGAACTGGAGAGAAGAGTCTGCAGTAGTGCCCGAATTGCTGTGCCTGAGAGACTTTAATATCTTTTCTCTCAGAAGTCACCTCACTTTCATTTTGCTAATGTATATGTATTAGAACACATCATGTGCTTGTGGAAGCACAAGTTGTAATCCACATGGGACGCTTAATAATGGCTCCTTTTTTTTTTTTTTCAGTTTCCTTCCAGGTACCTGCTGTCTCTTTTCTAATACTGCAGTCTGACATACTTTGAAGGCAAAAAGGCGTTTCTTCTGCCCTGAGTATGAGGTAGGATGCTGACTGTTTTTAAGATACATCAGTGTTGCAGCATAAATCAGGGATGATCACAGTAACCCTAAACTGACTGTGTAGGTACTGGATGGAGCCTAATTACATCTGCATGGGTATTTGCTCTTCCTGCTCTACCAGGGTGTTCGTACACTGTACTGTGGCTGCATATCCTGCTGTGAAAGGGTGGCATACCCAGCATTGTTCATTGTGCCAGCTTCAGCTTTCTGAAAGCCTGTTTCTCTCTGGTCTCTTCCCCCTCTACTCTGATTCTTTTCTAGCTGTGACACAGCACAGAGGGCTACTGATGCCCAGAAACTAAGTTCATTGGTATTTATCACAGTGGATTGACTTTTTCGAAGCTGTTTGAGAAATTCAGGATGATCTCTAATTATTCAAAGTACATTTACTTATGACTACTAAAGGCGACCAGTATAAATTACCTATAGATAAGTATGAAACCTTTTGCCAACTCATGCCACCATTGTAAATAGTGAGAAATCTGATCTTTTTTTAAATATGTATATAAAATATATATAATTATATATAAAAATAATATGTAAGCATTGTATTTTATGGAAATTTGTGTATATATTTTTGCATGTATACATTTGTAATTTTGCTTCTTTCTTTTTGTAGAATTGCTAGAAAAAGAGTTGATCAGCTTCTTTTAAAAAAGGAAATGGATGAACAAAACTAAAAAGTTGGAAAGATTTGCTTGGCTTTCAGTTAGAATAAACATGTCAAGTTAAACATCCTGATCTAGGCAATTTAGTTCAGTTCTGACGTTTTTGCCTTAGGCAGTGATTGGAAGATTGTGGTTTATGTCACAACCAACCAGCTAAGCTGCCTAATTTTGATCTTGAAATTTCCATGATCAACGTATTTTGCTTTGTTTTGTCCTGGAGAGTGAAACCTCTTTACTCTGCCCAGTTTTTAGATAATTAATATTTTCCACTCTTCCAAAATGTTTATAGTTACCATGAAGTACTGAGGAATTGGCCCTTCTGTAAGGCAAGTGTAGTTTACAGTGACCTCTCTGAGATATTTTTACAAATGGTGTAGGTTTTATTCATGGTTCCTCTTCGCAGCTGAAAAACTTTCCTGGAAATCTTTCACATATTTTCCTAAGAAGTCATAAACTTCGAGGAAAAACAGTATGCCATTCCTTCTGAGGCACCAAGCTTTTCACTCTGAAAGGATGAGAGGCAACAGACACAAATTGAAACAAAACAGGTTCAGATTGGATAAAAACCTTTTTTTTTTTTTTTTTTTTAAATATGTGAGGACAGTGAGGCAGTGGAACAGGTTGCTTAGAGAGATTATGCAGTCTCCATCCTTTGAGGGTTTCAAGACCCGACTGTAGAAACCTTGAGCAACCTCGCCTGACTTCATAGCTTACCCTGCTTTGTGTAGGAGTTTGGACTAGAGACTTCCTGAGGTTTCTCAGGTTTCTTCTGGGGTGATTGTTGTGACAAGTCACCCAATTACTCTGACAAATGTGCAGAACCAGCCTTTTTTATACGCAAGAAATACGTATGTATATTAGGCATGAAACACTTGGTCTGAAAATCAAAATCTCTGAAAACAAAGCCGTGCCTGAGACACTTCAGTAGGATGAGCAGTTAAAATTGTACGTATTTTAAAAATACGTCTTGCAGGCACTTTCTTTCCTCTACTGTTGTCCATTCTTGGGAGCTTTTCTGCTTTTTCCTGCCTTAAAGACCAGTTGTCTTCATCCTTTTTTGCTTACTTAATCAGAAGTGGAAGCACTTGTCTCAGGATTGGTTGCTATTTGACAGCACATTACAGCTTGAGGCTCCTTTTTCATTGTATAAATATGTTAAATATATATTCTGGGATATGCCTGAGAAATTACATTTATGCACTCCAGCCGTTTTCTATTTTTTCCTGTAAATGTCTGTGAAGGCCTGTTCAAGGTAAAAGAAGGCAGAATTTCAACAGAAGGGAGGTTTGACATTTGTTTGTACAATACACTGCAGTATCTGTTGATGTAGGACCTACTGAGGCTCGCCTTTACATGCACTCTTAAAGAATGTCCTTTAGTCTCATTTAGGGTTAAACAAGCTGCACGAGGATGGACTGCAGTTTGTACAGACCACTTATCCTGCCCTACAATGGCTATATCATATAATCACTAAACAGTTTGGGGCTTCTGTTAGCGTGAACTGGTGGAAGGCAACGGTGAGAGTGCACCCAAGAGTTATCTTGTGTGTTGAGTGGTGTTCTGCAGGGCAGCACTGCTGCTGTCTTTGAGCAGCATTTTTCTCCTCTTGCTTTCTTATTTCTTCTCTGCTTCACCAGGTCTCTGGCCCAGATCTGTTAATTCGCTGTTTCTGGCACGAGGGGGTCTAGATCTAGAACAAGAGAGAGGCAGCAGTGTCATGCTGCAAATACGTATGGCGTGGGCACAAACATGACAAATTGTGTACATTAATGGGGCTCTGGGCAGACCCCAAAATGTTAAAAGGAGAGGACAGGGGACCTGTTTCTGGTAAAATGTTTAAGTTCCATAGCTGCTTGTAATCCCTTATAAATGCAGAGAGAGACAGTATAACCAGCCAGTACCCTGTTTGCCTCCATTAGTGAGCTGTGCAACCAGTAAGGAAAGAATTCCCAAACTCGGAAGGAAAGATGAAAGATATAATTGCCTGATAGGTGGTTACAAAACAGGAAAGGAAGCAAAGTGAAACTGAAGAAAGAACATCTCTTTAGTAGAAAGGATGTGATCTTACTAGTGTAGGAAGGTTTATTTCTAACTCAAAGCTTAGCAGCTTGTGATTTGCTTGGGAAAGAATCCTGTTCTATTCGTACAGACTTCCCCCCTCATAACTAGAGCTCTGTTCAATCCTTTGTCTGTAGATCTGATGTCTTTCTCTTCCCCAAATTATTTGGCTTTTTAATGTAATTGCTGTATTGCTTCATTTTGAAGTCTGGCTTGTGATGTAAGTTGCACAAAGAAAGTTCAGAGAGATTTCACTGGGCTTTGAACTTCAACCGGCAAGAAAAGAAGGTATAGTCATACCATTTCTTCTCTGATGATGTAATCAAGTGGCATAGAGTTTTAAATGAATTGATTCTTACATTCTTTTAAAAATTTCATTTTTAAAAAAACCTGCCTATTCCCCATTTTGCTCTAGGACCTTTTGGAAAAGTGCAATAATGATGTTAAAACAGACTAAACTTAATCTGCAGTTTTCTCAGTTCTCACTCTTGGGTACAGGGATACAGAGCCTTTAGTTAATGAAAACCTATGTATACACACACACTATTTTTTGAAAAATTTATTTTTCTGAAAGGACAGCATCAAAATGAAATTTATGTTGTGAACAGATTTTTCTTTACCTAGCTTGTTGTTACTGCTTTTATTTACCAATGAAAGAACTAAAATAAATTGAAGTTTATTTATCAGTAAGGTTTGTTTAAGGGACTTCAGTGGCTGGTGTTATTTTAGGCATTACATGTCTCTGATCATTATTTACCATCGAGTTCCTACTAACCCTTCGTTTAGTTGTCCTGATTCTGCTGCTACTGGGAGAGTTAGGCCAAGGCGAGTTGAGGAATCCTGCTGTAACCTTTCCTTTAGGGAAAACCAGTGCATTTGGTAGTAGAAGAGGGTGAGGGGTGACAAAACAGAGAGAGTGGTGTTTACAGCTCCCAAGTTTAGCCTGTAAACAGTGCATTCTTCAGCAGCCAACACAAAACCCAATATACAAACAAAAAATGGTCGACTGAAAACAAAACCACTTTTCTTAGTGCTGGTTCTACCCAGAGCCGCTGTGGTGGGAAGAGGAAGGCTCTCTGGAGGCTTGGCATCTTACTTGCACCAGTGTCATGCTGCACAGGGAGTCTTATTGGAGGAAACCTGTCCTTTCTGTCTCAGAAATCTCTTGTTTAACTCTAGCGTAGAGTTACTTATTTAGAGATATATGGACTCAAATTCGCAATTCATCCCAAAAAAAGAAATCAAGTTTCATGTTGCTCAGTGTTGGGAGTCCCAGGTAGAGCCTCTTGTGTGAGCCATATATGCTTTGGCTGATTTATTCTTATACAAAGTAAATCTTTTATTTATATTGATGTAAGAAAATCCCTCCTGTTCGCTCATGCACATGTGTAGGGATATTCTGAATTGTCTGTAATGGCTGAGCAGACTCAGACCCACGTGGGTCAGGGTCAGTCACGTTGCTCAGATTCAGTGTACAAAAACCTTGTTAGCCAGCAGAAGGAAATCTGAAACCTGCATGTGTGGTTGCAGAACAGTTCTTTTGGTGGTTTTTCTTCTTTTTTTTACCTCCAGAACACAGACTGGCACAACTGTTGTGACATGAATTGTTTTGGCCCATTCCCATGTTGACCCTTTATTCTGGGCTAATTGATCTGCTCTCACAGCAGAGTAATTATTCCCAAATGAAAATTTACTTCTGTTTTCCCAGAATAAAGTGCCTTTTCCGAGAACAAAGTGCTCACAGGAATGGTTGGGGGAGGGAGGCTGTCCCCTGATTGCTGAACTGTATTGGAACGGGCAATCTCCAGCATATATACGTCCTTCCTATATGCTGATTCTGTAGCAGCACCGAGTCCGTGCAGCTACAGTGGGTTACTAATGCTGTACCTAAAGAGCTCCAACCTGTGAGTTTAAGGATCCAGCTTTGAACAAAGTAGGTTTTCAAAGGTCTTGAAGCTCTATAGAAAACATTAACCATGACACACCACAAATGAGTTTAAAAGAATGCAATATCAAAAGTATGGAAAGGGAATGTACACATGGGATGAAACAGAGTTCAGATCCCTGTATTTCTAAAAATCCAGAATTTATTACTCATGGGGGGGGGTATGCCCATACTTGATATCTTTGCATCTTTGAGCTTGCATGGGATTGATTCTTATATTGCAAAGACATGAAGGTCTGACTAGTACAGAATTGTACTAACAGAAATACAGAAAGTAGCTGCATCTGAACAGTCTTCCTGTGTCAGGAAGAACAGATCCACTTTCTTCAAAGGAATGTCGTGGCCTGTGTTTACCTCAGCACGTCAGATCCAGTGCCTTGTGCGTAGTGGTAGCTTTCAGGCGTGAGAACCTCTCTGTGCCTTCTGTTTCTCTGTTGTGAGCGCTCCTCTTCATTCTTTGCTTTCATGACCCTTCTTTTTTGCCTTTCTTATGCTAAAAGATTTATTTTTTTTAAAGCCTTTGACTTAAAAGAGCATACTTCGTACAGAATTTTAAGGCCAGCTGAAAAGGTCTACAAAAGTCATATGACTGCTCCATGCCTCTGCCTTTCTTTGTACATGATTACTATTTGGCCTTTAGGGAAGGATCAGCCCTTCTAATCTGCATTTGCAAAGTACCTGTGGGGTCTTAATGTGTGGCTGGGACTCCTGAATAATGCTGGGTCTAGGCTGCTTATACCGAGCATCTGTGCCTGGTGGGGGGATTGATGTACATACAGTGTTTGTGCTTTGGCTGCCCGCAGGAGAACGTTTCTTGTGCTCACGTTTAACTTGTCAGTGACGATCAGATGTCTTGTGGGATCCAAGCCACACCTTCCATATTTCTGTCACTGCTGTGAAGGTAACTACGGAGAACCGTGAAGAAAAAAAAAAAAATCTTGTGGTGTTTGATTTGTGGGTGATTTGATGAAAGCTGATTAACACACAACTGGTGCTGGGGTTTTGTTGTAAACTTCTGTGAAGTGCCCACGATGTCATTTGGGAAACAGAATGCAACACTGAGCGTGCCTGGGAAGGAAAAAAAAAAAAACCACCAAAAGGAAATAAGCTATTAATCCTAGAGAACAGAAAGAAAAGGACACAAAATAGACACTTTTCTCTGTGCCGCTTCTTCAAAGTGATTCTTTATGCCATCTGATGTCATTTTGGTGCTGGCTGAGGTGATGTTTCTAGCAAACCACTTCACTCTGTGTTTTGTTTTCTTCCTTTTCATCTCTGATTGACAGTCCCACCAAGAAGTAACAATGAAAAATTCATGAGGTCAATCCCCAAGTGATTCAGAAAGGACTTTCATGGGATTAGATAGAGGCAGTTAAATTTCCTGGGGCACAAGCATGTTTTGAGGAAAGGAATAAAAGTGTATTATTGTCTGGATAATCCCAGCTGAAATATAAAGGATCCTGGTTGAAATATAAAGGACCACTTTTGGTGAATAATTAGAGAAAATGTCCCAAAACTATCTTTAATTGGAATAGCATAAAAAAACCAGTGTTAACAGAGATGAGAGAAGTATTTTTGCTTTGGCCCCAGATAAGTGAACAATGTGTTGTCTTTTGCTTGCATTTGATTGTAACTTCTGTTATTGGTTCACTTCAGTGAGAATGGTGACCCGGTAACTGTGCCTGAACGAGCACAGAACTAGGAACTGAGCGTTAAGGTGCGTTTTAATTTTGTGGCGTGACTGTTAATTCTCGTATTTTCCTTCATTTTCTTCCTCTGTAGGGAAGGGTTTTGTTTTATTTAGTTTTTAACTGCTGACGAGGAATACCAAATGATGTGTATGACTGACATGAATTTGTTTTTGTGATGCGAATTGCTAGGAGATAAAAAGTTCTTTGTTCCTATCTGTTGGAAAGCGTGCAGAAGTACAGCTACAGAAAAACTGAGCAGCATTCACTTCCTTCGTATAACTCACTCTTGTGTGCAGGGAATCAGCTGTAGGGCTTCAACCAGGAGAAGGTAAACACGCCTCAGAAAACCGAATACTCTTTTGTGATGATCTGCTGGTACTTTTAGAGGGACTTTCTGAGGAGGGCAGAGGCAAAGGAAGTTCATCTCCTGTGATGACACATACCCAGAGAAAAGCTAGCTTGTGAGCTCTGGAAATAACCACCCAACATTTCTCACGATGCGTGGGAAAACTGGGCTGTTCTCAGCCTCGTAGCATATTGAGGGAACACCAGCACCAAACCATGTGTGCCCAAGGGGTCTGGCCAGGATTCTTGTGTGCAGCCCACAGCACAAGGGCACTGGGTGTTGAATCCTCACGGTATCTTCTGGGTTTCACTTGGATTGTGGTGATGAGCTGAGCTTTTTGGACCGGTCTTTTAGGTGTCAGTAGTTACAGCATGAGACTTGTCTCAATCTTGCTTACTCTATCCTGCACACATCCTAAGCTGCCCATTTTCTTTGTTTCTCTGGTTTGTGGTAACTTTGTGGCTGCAGTATGACCTTCTGTTGGGGTAAGAGGAAGAGAAATTACATAGTCTGCCTCATCTTGATGGAAACAACATGCTTTGGTGCTTGGCAGTTGGATTGCTGTCAGTCAGGTCATCAACATCTCACTGTTCTGACTCCTGTTGTTTCTTCTGGTGCTTTTACACACAGATGTTTCCATTTGTGCTTCATTCAGACCAAATGATGTCTCTGTTGCAGATATTTACATCAATGTTTGTTGTTCATTGATGCTATGGTCTGCTTTCTGTGAGAAAATTATCAGTTTCCTCTCAGATGCAGTCACTGGAAGCAGGCAAATTATTGCTTAAGAGTGATATAGTTGGAGTGTTAGCTTAAGAACACGTTAGCTCTTCTGGCTTGATCAGTGTTGTAAGTACCCATTAGCAAAATTTTATTTGTTATTAATATCAGTAGCTTTGGAGAAACTTTTTTCAAACTCCGTTGTAATGATTTTAGCAACTGCTGCCGTGTAGTCTGGGGGGTCTGTTTGCCGCGTTAGCAGCAAGCTGCCAGTGGCAGAAATGCTAGGAGAGTGAAGGAGCGTTAGTAACTGTGAAGAATCCCTTCACTGCTGACAAGTTCTTTTTCATCTTCCTGCCTTCCTTTATCCCGGCGTCATATTTAATTTTTTACAGTGTGGATGAGAGCTTTTTAAACAGGAAATTGAATTTGGTTCTTCAGAATCATTGTGCTTGGAGAGTTCGTTACCATGATAGCAGTAAACCCTTCGCAAACTGCTTCGCCCAAAGGAAAAATGTAACATTTATATGGAGAATTCATATGGAAAACTGATATTTAAAAAAAAATAAAAATCTGTAGTTTTTATGACAGTTGTTTAAAGTAATTTTGGGCAGTCTAGATGTGTTGTGGCAAAGTAATTACCTGAAGGGTAGTGCTTTCTCTGTGTTTTACTTCTGTGTATGTATACATTTAGGTATGTGTTTGTTACGGCTGAAGCAGGTTTTGTGGTTTGGTTTCGTTAAAGAAACAATGTGTCCCTCTGAAAAAAATTCAGATGTGCTCCCTTCTTCTGATACCTTGGTAGTGCCCATTTTCTATCCATCTACTTCTCACTGAGAGTTGTCCCTGCTCCTCAGAGTGGCTGTTTTGGTTCTACCTGATTCCAGTGAACGATTTATAAACAACACAGAAGTTTGCAGGGTTTAACTCACTTTAGGGAAATTTTTGGGTTATACTGAAAGAAAAAGTTACAAAGTCACTTCCCTGTTACCACTCATGTGACGCTTAGTTTCCACTATTGCTGATTTTAATTAGATCTACAGATAGCATATATAAAAATGATTTTTCTTTTTTTTTTTTTTTCTGATTAGCTCATGATTCCTTAGTGCTCTCAGAATCTCTGGGTTGCCTGTTACTGCTTTACCCAAACTCATTTTCCGCCTTGCAGCTTGTGCTTCAGCTCATTCATTACAGGGAAGAGCTGAATACATTTACCTTTCATTAAAACGAGAGGAAGCTGAGGGTATGAGCGCTTTGATACTTCGAGCATTAACTCAGGTATTTCACAGAAAGCCTCTGGAGAGGTGTTGGAAGGATTCTGAGCCTGCGAGGTTCCTCAGTTGGGTGGTCTGCGAAACAGCCCACCGAGAGCCTGGGTGAGGTAGGAAAGGAAAGAATGCAATTACAGCCTAATTAGAAACCCAGATTCTCTTCTGCAAAATGTGACGTTTCCTTTTCTGCCGCAGAAGTGAAACAGACCTTTCAAGCACTTGAAAACAAACTCGCCAGCAAAGAAATGACATAGTCTGAAATAGCTGGTAACCACTGGTTAGATTTTCTGCTGAATTCACATCTGCAATCTCCAACCACTCGCCTGTTGGCTACTCTGATGGGAAAATCGAGCCCAGTCCTGAGAAGTGTCTCCCACAAAACCTCTTTGAGATGGGTATGTTCCAAGAAAAAGATTCTTTTTCCCCCTTCTCCTCTCCCCACCCCTCAAATGAGCATATTCTGACTAAAAGACAGGTTTTTGGAATACCCCTAACACCTGTAGGTAATGCCCACTGAGCACTTTTTTTGTTGATTTTGCTACACTGCTGAGGAGTGAAATAGTGTGCTCCGAGCAATACGGGAGTGGGCCTTTCTAGAGAAAAGAAAGTCACTTATGAACGTGATTAATGGCAAATCCATGCTGTGATACTGACTTGGTACTTGTGTTGGGTGCAGGCTAAGGAATTTATGAGTGGGTAAAAACAGTTGCAGAAAGATCAGTTTACTAAATGGGTCTAGCAGAGGTTTTTATTCAAATTTATTACACGTGTTAGGATTGTAGGAAAGCATCTCTCTTCAAATGTGTCATTAAATTCCTAGTGGAAATATTTGTCAGATGTTCACAGTCAGATTTCATACTCGATTTAATGTCTGCATAAATGTTAACTAAGTTTTATTGATTATCAATGTTAATTATACAATCAATAACCTTTTAAAATGTCATTTCCCCAACTGCATAGTTCTTGGATCATTTAGAAGCTAGATTGTTGTCCCGTTAACTTGAACATTTTTCCCTTGACTTAGTCATTTCTCTTCAATCTAACCAAGGAAAGCAGAAAACAGCAGTGTCACGTGGAGCTGGATGAATCACGAACACCAAGCAATATTTGACCTTGGGGTATCTTTCCTTCCCTTGCAATGTCTACTTCACTGTCAAGAGATGAATTATCTGAGTCCTGTTAGAACCAAGTTGCGGATAATGAATTTCCAGAGCAGGGAATGACTCAATACTTTCCAATGGGTGATATAGGAAAGAGCAAAACAAATGAGAGAGATCTGCTGTAAGGCCCAGTCTCTCACATCTGAGTCAGCTGTGTCTGGCTTGGGCTTCTATTTCAGTATCCTTTTATAGCATCTGTTCCTCTGCCGAGCACCATCCAGCTGGGGTTGTTTACAATAATGCAAGCAGATTTTGTGAGCTGGGCCCTCTTAACTAAGCAAAGATGAGGAAGGGTTGCAGACTGAACTGGGACAGGGGTGCCACTTAGGTGTGTTTCCTTCCCAGGAGGTTTTGCAAGAGATAGGGTGGATGAAATTAAGTTAAAACATTTTTTACATAAACTTGGGTATTTTGCCACTATGTTGATGACTGGTATACTCCATATTGGGAACTGACTGGTTCGGAGAAAAAAAAAAAAATAAAATGGAACAGCTGAAAATATTTGAAGTTGGTTAACACACAAAGATGAGGATGCCATCTGAATGGCGCTGGGGCAGGTTGGGAACAGAGTGGACAGCAATCCCGAGCAGTAGTAGAGTCATGGGAAACAGGCTGTACAGGTCATCTAATCTACTTCCCTGCCCCAGGGCAGGATTAATTTAATCTTGTGGAGTTTCAGACAAAATGGTATATAAAACGTTCACTTACATGGCCAGGCAGAATTTCAGTTTGCCTGGAGCACTAAACTAGCTGGCGGATGTAGCCTGCAGGAATGGAGGAACTCTGCTCGAAGCACTCGTCTGGGATTTGATACCCACAAACCTCATTCCATGATCCATCAAACACTTTTGGTCCTTCTGACTCTATTGTACTGCACGCGACGTTATGAAAGGACTGAGCACTCCTTAGGTTCACCCAGATCAATGGGGCCACACAAAGGTACTAGTTTTCATGCTTTGAAACGTAGCTTCAGTGTCAACGTGTGTGACTTATTAAGCTCAGCTGATGTGACTGTGCTGCTTGGTTTTCCATGTTACTCGTGTGTCTTTACTGTTCTTTATTACGTGATACAGGTACGCTCTGTGCAGTATTGGGAAACTCAGCAGAACAAGATTTATGAAGAATCTTAGGTCAACCTGGTCTAGTGGGGAGTGTCCCTACCCATGGCAGGGGGTTGGAACTAGATGGGCTTTGAGGTCCCTCCCAACCCAAACCATTCTATGATTCTATATAGGCACCTACCCGCATAACTACTTGTTCATCTTGTAGGTACTTACAGCCCACAGATACCTACAGGTGATACATATGTCTCTGCCTACCTGAACGTATACATTTACCAGAGCGTTACCTCTGTTCTGCTGGATTTTTGTGGTTTATCCCAAGAGATGTCCCTTCTGTGGAATAAAAATAGCTTTCTCCCATCTCACTGTGGTGATTGTGAGGTACGTGGTGACGGGGAGTGTAAAATGTCCACAGCAGACAAAAGTTCAGAAAATCAATACCAGTGTAAGGAGTCTCTTAGGTCACTTGCCCCTTTGCTTCTATGAAGTTATTCCCAGTTTATACCAACATGGCAGAATAATCAAGTCTCCATTCAAAAATAACAGGCGAAAGGAACTGAAGGGAGAGTCTTGAAAATGGAAGTTGTGTGTGTACACAGACTCACACGGTTAAATCTCAGGCATAGTAATACAAATTACACACAACGGCAGTGTCTTGCTTCACGGATGGTGGTGTTGAATCTCAAACCCTGTTTTTTCTTTTTTTTTTACATTTTGAAATCTCTCCCTTGGCTTTGAGGAGCGTTTGATCTTTGTTTTGTCAATGTGTGACACTGTTCCTAAGGCTATCGCCAGAAATGCATAAAGGCATCTGCTCATCCGAAGACATCTGAGGTGGCGTGGTGCCTTGCTAGTTAGCACCTCTTAGCAAGGACAATGCTCATTTGCATTTCTAAGGATAAATGTGAAGAGCTGTGTTTGAGTTTTGGGTGGTTTGGTTTCTTTTGAATTCTCTGCACATACTAGCCTGGTTTAGCTTCTTTATGTTGCTTTTTCAGCAAAGAAACTAAAACAATATTGAACTATCGACCAGGGCACTTAAACTGCTAAGTACCTTTGGCTCCTTTTATTGAAGTCTGCTCAGTCTGATCTGAATCTGAGGCTCTTCTGTGCGAATTTGAGTTACTTTTAATTAAGACATTTTACTTCTGTATTCACTTCTCTAGCTTCTCCCTGTTAAAGTGTGTTTATATATGTGCTATGTCAGGCCCTATAAAAAGCGCCTTTTAGAGAGTTTCAGAGATGGCAGTACAGTATGAAACTGTTACCTACAGTATGGCTTAATTGTTTTTTCCCTTTTCTTCTTGATCAGTTGTTACGGGTTCTGCCACACGATCAGCTTAGTGTCACCGTTCATCTAGAAATCTGCCTCTGTTGTTCTTTATCCTCTCTTCCTAAAGCTAATGGAGAGAGCTCCTCTTCTACTTCATATTTGTGTAATGGTTGTCCTTCAGAGGTCTTTCATTTTCCAGCATTGTTGTCTGTCTTAAAAACAAACAGAAAAACCCCACCGGTGTTGGAGATGGCCCATTAAGTGGTAGGGACACCAGTAAATTCAGCATATGCCAGCAGTTTGCCGCAGTTATTCCTCGTTCTAATTATATCAGAGCTGGCCAGCCTAGTCAATACATTGCAGGAACTCTTCCTGTCACTCACTAGTGCTGAATCTTCTCTCAAGCTGAATTTAGCTAGGTTCTTGTGTCTTCTCTTCTTTCATCCTTTCTAAACAGGCAGCGCAAGGTACATTAGTAAATGGCTCGCTTTACCACTTCCATTGCTAATGAGCACAGGGCAGATCGGTGGGTGCCCTAAAAGCTCAGTGGTGAATCGATTGATTTCCATCCTTTCCAAAGAGACTGTTTTGTGCTAAGGAAGGCATCTCATTCTGACCAATTCGTGTAAGCACAGTGCGGTTCATGCAAGAGACACGTTCTCAGCTTGGTATAGACTGGTATTGGCAGTAATATTAGCAGGTTCATTTGCAGTAACTTAGATGCTGTTCCTGTGTACAGGCCCCTGAGAGAGAACGGGTTTTGCAGTGGACAGACACGGATTATGTGTTGCAGCAGTAATTAATGTGGTCCCCAGGGTTTTAAGAAAATATCCGTGGATGACAGGTATTGTTTTATAGTTTTACTTTTTTTTACAGAAGTCATTACTTATGAGCAACACATTTAGCTATTCTTTAGCTAAACAAAACAAAAAAAAAAACCCCGACTAACTCACAATGACAACAAAACACAACCAAAAACCAACAATCAAACAAATGCAGAGTTCCAAGATATTTTGTAAGTCTACAAAAGGTAGGAGAGGTTGTGGTGGGGTTTGTTGTTTGGTTTTGTTTATTGGGGTTTTTTTTGTTTATTTTTGTGTTTTAAATCTGTCTAAAACCTGGGACGATAGTAGCACTTTAACTTTTTACCTATACGTAAAGCAAATCTTGAAACTTGAAAGAAGAGACAGAAGCCGCACTGATGTTGCTAGTTCCATTACATTCTAGGAATTAAGCTAATGGGAGTACGGTAGGGAAACCTACAGAGAGTGCTGTGCAGATCCTAGCTCCCCATGTGTCTGAGTGAGAAGTGAAATATTCAGCCTGAGTTTTTTGTTTTCATTGATGAGTGAGTCTTCAAGACTAGTTTATAATAGACAAAGGTTTCCTTTTTTCTATGCTCATAAGATCTGTATTTCTTATATCGGCACAGTCTCAACAGTTTCTTCACTTCAGCTGTTTCCTCTTAACTCAGTATTGGGAATTCATCTCTCATTCATCTGCTTGCAAGCCTCAAGAATTTACATACTTTTCTGGAAAACAAATAAACAAACATAAAAGAAGCTCCAGGCTAATAAGAGTTTGTGGACCTTAACTTTAAATAAGAAATAGAGGATGGAAAATAGAAGTAAAATAAAAAGTCCAACTTGGCTGTTTCTCTATGGAATTTGTGACTTGACTCATCATCTTTGAACACTTGGGTTTAGTAATACTCCATCATCTAGAACTTGTCAGCAAATCAAAAGATGATGGATAAGAAAAACAAACAAACAAAACTCCATAAACTGTTCATTTAATTTCCACTCCATGTTGAAATTTTATAATTCACTTTTGCAGTGGTAAAGAAAGTGGTCAGGGAACTTTTGAGACCATAGTGGGTCTTGGCAAAAACAGTACTGCTCTCTCATTCTAATAGACATTGATCCCAAAAGAAGGTTAAACCCAATGTAAGCAGTTTTAGGTTAGAGCAATGGTCTTGCTCCTTTTACAGCGTTCGTTATCGGAGTGTGTATTGTCACTCCATGGAAACCCTCCAGGAACACTGAGATTAGAAAGAGTTTAATAAAAGATGAGCTGTCCCTCGTAGAAGGCAGTGTGTTGGTGGTATAAATTTTACTGATAGCAAACATTTTGAAAATTTAAATGAAGTAGATAAAAAAAAATTATTAATTTTTTTTTTCATGTACTACTCTTTTTCCTGTATAGTTTTTCCTGTAGAATTTTTGACATTCTTTTGCCTTTTTTTTATTTAAAGGAAAGCAAATAGAGACTTACACACACACACCCCCATCCCCAGATTTCTACCCTAAACATTTTAATGTGCAGTTTACTATAGGTTAAACCACAGGCGCTACCCTTTGTGTGAACTTTCACTGAACTCGAGTACAGTCAGGAGGAACAATTAAATTCTGTAAACTACAGACTAATTCTTATTGATTGCTCTAGTTTGAGAGCCCCTAGGGGTTTAAAGTCTGTCTTATCATAAGACAGCTATGTCTATGTACATCTTCACCTTCTGTGAGAAGTCATTTTGTCCTGTGGCTGGAAACAAGGGTGATGCTGCTCTCCAGCTGCGGGGGTGGCCCCTGTGGCTTCATTTTACCTATCTACGTATTTTAGCTACTTGTTTCGGAGTGTGCAGGTTCTGCTCTCTGGACTGGCAAAGGAGGCAGGGGAGGAAAGGGTTAAGAAAAGAGCTTTAACCAGGCCACACACAAGCTGTAGGCATTCACACCTCCCTGCTAGTCTGATCCAGATAGTGGGGAGACCGGGAGAGGTGTCAGCCTCCTGCCAGGGTTAAACCACAAAATCCTCCCACGCTCTTGTTGACAGGCTTCAAAGGTGGCTGAGACCTCCAAGCCAAGAAAACACAGAGGAGAGACAACGTGCAGACCTAGACTGGGCACGTTGGAGGAAATTTAAGAAGCTAAGGTTGGGTTTATTTAGATTAAGACCTGTGGAGCAGAATAAAGTGTTTTAGGTGTACTGAGGCAGAGCTTGTTAGCTGGTATTTCTTTATGACCTTCTTTCAATGGTTCTAATATTGCAAGGTAGTAGCAAAAATGTAACCCTCTGCATTAAAGCACATCATTTTAATTGCTCATCTCTCTTTCAGCCTGCCACACCTGCAGATTGCTGCTAGTGGTGGCTGCAGTATAAGTAGTTAGCAAATTGCCTGTCCATATGCTGTTGTCTTTGGCTGCGTGCTGGGCACTGTAAGAATGCTGCCATGGACTTCTCCTGTGTCATAGGAAAATGTGTATGTTTAATGGAAAGTTATCAGAGTTACAGATTTTTATCTTAATAATATGTAAGGAGATTTTGAATCCCTCACAGGGTTTGCAACTGTTACTTCCCAGAAAGTTTTATTTGCAGTTCTAGTTGTGATATATATAAACCAAGGAAAGAAAATAAAGAAATAGGTGAAGGGAAGGTGGGAAAAATTGTCTTTTTTGGTGTACAAACTCTTTATTTCATTTTATTGCTAGTCATTTTTGTAGCGAGCAGTTTTATAAGCAGCTTATCAGTGACGTGTTGTGCTGCAGGAATTGAGATGCTCAAGATGTTACTAAGTAATGAAACACAGCGCAGCCCTGCAGTTGAAATCTTACTGACTGGCTAAAAAACTGAGCTGTAAGCAGCTCTGTATGTCCAGCTGCTTGTCCTGGACTGGCCAGGTGGATGGTTTCATAGTTACACCAGCCTAGAGATCAGGTAGGACATGCCACTTTGCTTGTTGCTTGTTTGTAATGCTTTTCTCCATCAAACAAAGTAGTGTCTGTAGTGGTGAATAATGACTTCCAAATTAATCTCACGTGTTTGTCCAGATGTTTGTCTGAAAAAAGGGCCAATGCTTCAGTAATTTTTCTGTTACTAAAGCAGAGCATCGACTGGTTCCAGCTGCACCCCCTGGTTTACTTAGCATTGGGCTGCAGAATTTTCCGTGCAGAAGGAACTCAAAAGAAGCAAGGCTTTTTCTTCTAACACCTGTCTTTAATAGCCTTTTATGCTTAGGAACAGCATTAATTGGAAATAAACACTAGGGACAAATCTAAGATTGTTTTCAATAATACTTTTGCAGACATCAAGAATAAATACAAATTCTTCCCTGAAAGAGTTTTAAATCTTCATGTTAAATTACTTGGGAAATCTAATTGCTGTAAATGCGTAATTGCATTTGGCTGTGCAATCTGCAACTGGTTGACAGGGCATTTATAGGGACTCTGAAACCGGTAACGGCCACACGTACCTCTTTATGCCTGTAAAAGAGGTGTATAATTATGAACAGTTAGTGCAATCCCTGGGTTTCTTGCTTGCAGAGAGGACTTGAAAATGAATTTTATGGTAAACATATGAAGTTACTATGATTTTTTTTTTCCCCAGTAATTGTTAACAGGAAATACCACAAAATTAAATTATGTTTGAAATATTGAAACTACTAACGTGTATGTCCTTCAGTGCAAATTGTTATACTCTCAGTGTTTGTAATAAGCTTGTTCTCAGTCTCCTCCTGAATTCCTGTATCTTCATGGGTTGATTGATTGTGTCAGAGGATGAGTTATGCCATGGGAAATGAATTCTTATGCAGGTTTCTTTCACAGAAGTCCTACAGAAATTAGGGTTTTTTGAATGAAAACATTACAACGGGGCTGACGTTTAGTAGACATGTCTTATGAATTTAGAATAAGTGTTGTTCTTTTCTAGAAATTTTAAACTTCTCCAATGAAAATGCATTCATGCAACAGGACCCTGTTACATTCTATGGAATAGTTTTGAAGGAATGCATTAAAACCACTCTATTTTTATTGTACTATTTTTTTTTAGGTTTTGATAGCATACAGCCCTCCAGGCTTTTCTACTGAAAAATTAAGGAAAATGCAAATTACCCATGTGTGTTATTGATGGTCTGCTTGTCTTTTGAATTCAATTTACTGTCTAATGTCTGTCTTGCCTTTTAGTGCAAGCAGCAGTACAAGAGCATGTTGCTTCAGCCTTAATTTTAACTGATATTAACAGAAAGGAAGGATTCTGTAAATATCTATTCACTTGAGTCCCACTCAAGTGAAAATTTATTTGTGTAGAATTACTCAGGTAACTTTAGTGTATGAAAAATTAAATGTAATTAACTCCAGTCAGTGCTTTTTTTTTTTTTTAAAACAACACATGGTGAACTTGAAAATTGTGGGTATATAGCTACATGACATCATTTATTTATTTAAATGTATTTAAATCTTGTAAATCTTCGGGTTTATGTTATGGACTTTTTAATTTGTTTATACAAATGTTGAAAGTTTAGGCTCAGTTCAACTCAGTTCATCTGAAGGTGATGAAAGGTGTGGGTCTTGCAAAACTCCTTTAATGGCCTCTTTTTTTAATATGAAGTAGATATCT
>VWZZ01003901.1:474925-477588 GCA_013399095.1 Psophia crepitans
AGATTGCCAGGTCTAACTGACTTGTGACTTTTATACGATATGTCAGTTGTACATGTTATAGTCTCAAAAACTCGTGTGTGATTATGTGTTCTTGAGCAGAGGGTTAAATGAAGATTAGGGAGAACATCAAAGCAGCAGTTAAAATGAAGAAATGATGAGTTAAAGCCAAATCATTAGAGATCCCTTTGAAGTGTTTACAGATTAAGCCCTGTCTCTTTTAAGTGGGATACTTATCTGCCTTTCAATATTTAAATAATAAGACATGACAGGCAGCGCTTTTCTGAAGGATTATTGTATGCCTGTGCTGTGTTGTAAGGCATCAGGCCAAAGGCAAGTGACTTCAGTTGCAGAAAAACTGTAGTAATCCTTTAAATTCACTGCTGGAATATCTTTCTGCCAATGTTAAGCAGACATTTCAAAGGTGAGAAGACCACACAGTAATGCACTTTCAGATGAGCGTTGTAGATGATGATGTGACACTGGCATTGGCTAGAGTTGGGTTTGAATGTGATGTTTAGGTTTTCAGATAGATAACAGATCTTCCTGTAAGATGTTTTAATGACCTTTTACAAGAAACAAATTTATTATCCCTCGATCAGATTGAAACATTGCCTGTTCCTGCTACCTGTGCTAATTCATTTTGGCCTGCCAATATTAACGCAATTGTTAGAACAAGCACCACACAGGAGACCTGGTAGGCTGTGACCATGTACATGTCAATGCAAACGAAGGCAGACGGCGTCTGAGGGTGCTTTTGTGCAGAGAAAGTCACAGCTGGCTTGTGTTTGTATCTAGTCAGCAAATAGTCAGAGAGCTGTTAACATTTCCACTAATAATTCTACATATTCGTAGCCATGCCCAGAATTATTATTTTTATAGTGTGAAATAAAACCCAGTTTTTTTGTTTCGTCTCTGTACAAAGTACTTTTTCACCAGAGAAGCTGCAGTACCAAAGCTCATGGAGTCAGAGAATAATGTATGTTGGAAGGAACTTCTGCAGGTCATCTGGTCTAGCTTCCTAAGCTGAAATATAACAAGAGAGACAAATGGGAGGCAGGGGTGGAATAACCAATATAAATACAAAAAGTGTGCAATTCTCATCCCGGTCCGAATAGGCCTGTGAGCAGGTGGATGCAGTCCTCTGAGTATTAACAAGCAGCGGTGAGTTTTGACAAGTCCTTCGAGGGACAGCTTGGTCGGTAGGTGCTGGCTGGTGTCGTGAATGGCACTGATGGAGAACAGGAGCGAAAGGTAGCTCTGTTTCTGCTTTCCGCTGTAAAAAAGACTATTCACCATTTTATAATATTAAATTTACATTCTATTGAAAGGTTTCTGTGCTTGATTTAAAAAGCACAATCCTACCTGTATGTACTGGAATGACATATACAGTTCTGGCAAGTAATGATGTTTATTGGGGAAAAAATAATCATCATAATGGCTTTGCATAATTGGAACTACATTTCATATAGACGTGGTACTCCAGACAAAATCCTTGTGTGCAACCTTGTCATAGTGTGGGTATTCATTGGTCTGTCAGTGGGAGACTGGCATTAGGCAGGAGGTGACCTTAATCTGAGGTGGGAGGGGCACATGTAAAAAATAGTGACTGCAAAGTCAAGCTTCCTCTGTTTGAGAGAATCTTGAACACATACATATGCCTGAGGCGGGTGTGAATCCATCCTGGCCGCTTGTCAGCAGGAACTTGATTTCACTAGAATCTCCTTTCCTAAGGACTTAAAACTCTTTTTCTCGATGATGTGAAGACGGAGTCCTGGCAACTGAGATGTTGCTAAGCAGCTGGCATGCTCTCTTCGTTCCAGATGTCTTTCAAGAATCAATACTACAAAAATGATTACCTGTAGGTCTTCAGGACTCGTTGTTTTGTCCCAAGCCTGTTTTTTTTAATGGAAGGAAGATATTTCTTTTTATCATGATGCCAATCAAGCCACATGTGATGCCTTTTTAGTGTTTAAAATTTTACCATTAGAGCTACAGATCATTCATCTGCACTGATAATGATAGGAGTATCAAACAACATTTATTAAGGTTGTCATTGCTGGAACTGAAGTCATCTGTAGTGCTTTTAGTATGATGAAGACTGGCTACTCCCTTCCATGCTGCATGGCTGCCATTGTCTACAAAGACACCTCTCGTTGTCAGGGCTGGTTGAAGCAGCCTACTAAGTTGTTCTGAGAAGCTGAATATTTTCCTTTCTTGACATTTTGTTCTGCTATAAAGAAAAACTAAAAAAGAGGTTACACAGAAACATGGCTAGCAAATTTCTGTTAAATCCAGTATGTATCTCAGATAATGTCAGAGCTCTCTAGGAAACAGTGCTTGGTTTCCCAAACTTCGCAGTCCAGCCAGAGCAACAGCCCCGCGCCCTCGGGGCAGAGAATGGATCAAGAGCAGCCCTGAGGAGAAGGACTTGGGGGTGCTGGTTGATGAAAAGCTCAACATGAGCCGGCAGTGTGCGCCGGCAGCCCAGAAAGCCAACCGTGTCCTGGGCTGCATCAAAACCAGTATGGCCAGCAGGGCGAGGGAGGGGATTCTGCCCCACTGCTCTGCTCTTGTGAGACCCCACCTGGAGTACTGCGTCCAGCTCTGGGGTCCCCAGTGGAGCTGCTGGAGTGAGTCCAGAGGAGACCACAAAGTTGATCAGA
>VWZZ01003901.1:477619-500515 GCA_013399095.1 Psophia crepitans
TAATGGGTATAAACTAAAAGAGGGGAGGTTTAGATTAGATATTAGGAAGAAATCCTTCCCTGTGAGGGTGCTGAGGCCCTGGCACGTGGTGCCCAGAGAAGCTCTGGCTGCCCCTGGATCCCTGGCAGTGTTCAAGGCCAGGTTGGATGAGACTTTGGGCAGCCTGGGCTGGTGGGGGATGTCCCTGCCCATGGCAGGGCTTTGGAACTAGATGGGCTTTGAGGTCCCTTCCAACCCAAACCATTCTATGATTCTACGACCTAAAGCAGAAGCTGCAGTGTGCAGGGGTGCAGGTTGGGTCTGTGGTGCTGAAGCAGAACTGGTGGTCCCAGTCCCACCCTGGGAATCTCTGCCTAGGGATGTGTCAGTCTGTCCGTGTGTGTGGAAGCTGTCAGAGAGCGTGTGTGTGTGCGCTTCCGCTTGTGCCGGAGCTTTGAGCCTGTGTGGCTGTAGCCGTGGCAGCCTGGATGTTTTTCTTTTTTTGGGGATATTTCAGTTTTGCTTAGAAGTAATACTTTTCAGTTTAGCAAATACTCTTTGCTGAAAGGTTCAGGTTAAATTGCAAAAAAAAATTGCTGTATCATAATGAAATCCCCTGTGGTTTATCCTGGCATAACAGTAGCTGTGCAACTGGCAAATACTTTCTTCTGTGCAGAAGGTCATTTTTTGGTAATGTGCACATGGCACACAATTTTCAAGTTAATGTAATTTTCTACTTGGAAAAATTAAAGATGCAATATTTAGCAGCATTCCTGCTAAGAAATACAACCTTAGAAGATTGCTTTTTAATGGTTGGTTTTTTTTTTTCAAAGATGTATTTGGAGCACAAGTTAGATAAAATAACTTTATAACATATCTTTGGGAATATCCCCAGACCCAAACTTCTAGGTTCTCCCTGTCAAACACAGAGGTGCCGTGCAAGAGGTTCTGTTACGTGAGGGAGATAGACACAAAGAAATTACAGAATTCTGACAGATGTTTAAAGGGGAATTGGAAAGCCTCTGCTGTTCCAGAGCCTTATGAGTATCGGTATATCCCTAACGTGGAGATAACTGTCAGTATCACATAATATGAAAGCTTATTAATCATTCATGACTCTTGTATTGACTATTTCTAAATGTACCTTAATTTATTATCAAGACGACATAGGCAAAATAATTCTGAGGAAGGCTGTAATTTATGTCGAGAGCTCCTATTTTTGTCTGCTGCAGGTTTTAAGATTGCTGTAAGCTGTCCTTGCTTAGGGGACAGCTGAATGTCTCTCAAGCAGTTTCCTGAGGAGTAGCATTTTCAGTTTCCATTCTTTTTGCTACTTCTCTCCAAAACTGTCAATAATGTTTTTATTTTTTTCGTTTTCCAGTGGGAAGCAGGAGAGCGCTTGTGTTTCATCGTGTTTCATTGCTCGGTTGGGTGGATTGATAGACAAGTTGCTTATTATGTTTCAGGTGAGAAAATTCCACACACCGTCTTCCTGGGCAACAAACCTGGAGAAGGAGCCTCCTGCTCTTGGGATGGGGGTGGCAATGACAGCTCAGGCAGAGGAGAGAAGGAAATAATTGCTTAAGGAGAGAAGCTGTACTGCAAGGTGGGACAACAGGGACTTCCAAGTTGGTCTGCCAAGGTGTTTTGGTGGGAGACCACTTCCTTGGAACGGCTATGAAAAGCTGGGACTGTTGAGTTGGATTTAACACAGAGTTTCTATTTTAACTTGCTCTGTTTTACTGTTCAGCTCTATAACAGGATGTGAGGAATGCTGTCTGTCTGTATTCCGGTTCCCAATCTGTTCGGGATTTAGCTGTTTGGGGAACGTACAGTAGATGATGTTATTTAAATAGAAAGTTTTCCTCTTTTGGTGCCTTGTGTTACTCTCGTCGTTTTGGAACTAAAGGAGGATGTCGCTCACCCGTCTGGAGCTTTCTCTTCCAATTATATGTCTAAAAATGAGTTTCACAAACATGTCAGACTTATTATATACACAGTAAAACTATTCCCTCAAATTATAACTCACACAACTAAAATATGTGACTCCCTTAGATGTATTTCGCCTGCCTGCCCTCTTTGTTTCACTTGGCAGATAGAAGGTGCTAAGAAAAGTCTTTAGGATAAATCTTTAGATTGGAGTTGTCAGAGCAGCCTAAGGGAATTCAGGTGTCCAAATCCCTGCCCCAGCCAGAGGCTTAAACCACTATTTTATTCCTGCCTATCAGCTCATCAGCAGGGATGGGGCCAGATTAAGTCTTTCCATTCAGTCAGGTTTTGTGGGCTAATGTTTACTAAGTGTTTGACACTGAGCCACTGGCCTTTCCTACAGCTCCTGCTGTTACACCCCAGGGGTTTCCCTTTCAACCCAAGGGCTACTCAGGCCCACCTTGGCTTCCCTGTAAGGCCAGGTTGGGTAGGTCCAGCCCAGTCTGCGTCTCTGAGTGTCTGTAAAATATCATTTGCCAAAAATACTCTTCTTTTTGTAAGATTGAATTTTCCACTATTGATTTTTATTGTAATGAGGGATTATAGTACCTAAACAAAAAACTGGTAGTGGTTAAAATAAACTAATTTTCCTCTTGTTTATTTCGCTGAGGATTGTGCCCATAAAGATTTTTATGACTACAGCATTGTGGATGTCTCATTAAAAGCATTCATCATTGCACGCTGGCATCTTTTATTATGTCATAAAACTGCAGTGCTACATAATGTCTGATTTTTCACCCTACCGTGGTATAAAGCCAAATCCTGCTTTCCTTTCAAAAGGTAGATAGGTAGTTTTATACTAGCAAGATTTGTGCTAAATGTTACCAGCCTCCACTGTATCCCCCAGGGGAAGATACAACAAAATGGTTTTGAGGTGGAATTCTTCTTTTTAATCATAGCCTCTACCATCCAATAGGTAGGGTAAGGCAGGAAGTCTGTTAACTGACTTAAAGAAAAGGAGCTGCCTGATTTAAATTTAAATTGTATTGTTCAACAATGTTGTGTAATTAGATGGGAAAGCAGGAAAGTCCTTTTATTAGAGATGTCTTTGTAGACAGTAGCCATGAAAGCCACAGTGGTTGATGCTAATTACCATATTTTGTTGAAACTTCCATCTAAATGAAAGGATCATTCAATTCAGAAACTGCAGCCATACAAAAACCGCAAGTGCAGTTGAATTGCTGCTGCCAAGCAGATGGGGCTTTGATCAGAATAAGTTATTTGCAGCTTTATTGTCTGGCTGCCAGGGTGGGGCCTGTATTGAACCACCTCGCTCAGAAGAAGGGGAAGGGGAGAAACGGGTCTTGCTGCTCTGAGATAAGTTCATGGGAGAATTCTCCCATTCTTAGATTATTTTTGCGGATGAAAACCCAGGCTCGAAAAGAACAGCCGTAAGGTACTTGATATGGGGCTGACATGAAAGATGCTGTTGGTAGGAATACGTTGGGATGTCATTTTAGTTTTAGGAAGAGGGGAAACAGAGAGTAGTGAGCCCAGCTGACTGCGTATTTTTCCAGGGTCAGTTCTGTCTAGAGCATATGAGTTAAAACTTGCACTACTATATTTTTTCGCTGATGTGTTTCATACTGTGTGGGTCGGACAAGAACTTAACAGCTTCACACGTCTGAGGTGCTTTCTGCAAAGACAGTTTTGGAAAGTGGCCTATTTACAAAGCCATTGAGAGAGCAGGACTGGGGAAGTGAGAAAGAATGCAAGATGTGGGACACTGCCCTGCTAAAAGTTTAGTGGGTTTTTGGGGTGGTGGTGGTTTTTCCAGTTACATAGCATTTCTGGGATTTATTTGATTGCAGCAATTTACTGATACAAAAAGGTGATTTCCAGCAATGAGTGGAGAAGGTAGGAAAACGTGGCACTGTGTGAATATGAGGTGGGGAATCTGTATAGAGGGAATATACTGAAGTATAAAAGTAGAAATTATCTACTGTAGATCACCTACTGTAGTAGAAAAGTTGAACAGGACTAGCCTGAGCAACACATAGAAAACTTTTTTTCTCTTTTAAAATTATATTGATTGTCCTCAGTCTTATCTTCCAATGAAATTGAAAGCCTAAAAGTGAGAATTAATAATTGCTTTTGGGATCTTGGTAGTCAAAAAGGAAGGCTAAGAACATGGTCTTATTTTGACCTGTACCATAACTATCTGCTTCAGGCACGGAAGCTTTCTCAAGCATAGGAAGTTTTTCACATGCAAAGGCAAAAAGGAGAGGAGTGGGTGAAAACCCAAACCTGACAACTCTGGATTTGTTCAGTGTCGCACTGCAATACTGTGGCAGAATAGTATCATTTCCATGCAGTTACCATTGGCAATATTGGAAGGCCAGGTCAGAATTATGGGTTTTTTTGGTGGGTTTTTTGTGTTTGTTTTGTTGGTTTATTTGGGTTGTTTTGGTTTTTTTTTCTTTACGTTTTCTTGAGGTGATTATCCCGTTTGAGGCCATGTCAGTAGCTGCTGGTGCTCAGAGTGTTTGGGATTTGGCCTTCACCATGCCTATGAAGCTTGGTAATGGTTTACCCCCAAATACCAGTGCATAGTCTTACATTGGTCTAAATGTTGAGATCTCTGTGATGGGTACAGCTGAAGTGGTTTCAAGACAAAACTGTAGACTTGCTGAGGCTGACTTCTATTTTCATTTAGTCATTACAAAACCAAAACAAAACCCACAAAAAAATCCCAAAACCTCCAAATCAAATCATTTTGATATATTTTGCTTTTTTTTTTCCTTGAAGTCCTTTCTCTTTCTTTTACTGTTTCAGTTCTTGTCTTCTCTGTGAAAAAAGATCTCCATGGTGCTTTACACATAAGAGGGTTTCAAAAGAAAATGTTACAACAATCTAGTCTTTGTGTTAGATGATGTTAAAAAAAAAAGCATGAGAAAGTTTAAAGTCAAAGGGTAGTTCATAGCACTTTGAAATTTTAATCACATTTTATAAGTCAAGCTTTGTTTTAGAAGCACAGCAACACAGATGTCTTTGTTCTAAGTAGATTGAGCGTTCCTCCTAAAATAAATAGATGTGAAAACTATTATTATAGTACAAACCCGGATTTGAGTTGCTGTGTTAAATCAAGCAGATTTTGATTCCGAAACTTGTTTCAGAATTTCCCCCCCATCTCCCAAATGAAACCATAAAAGAGAATATGTCTCAGTAGCTTATGCGGTGGAGTGCAATCATTAACATTAGCTATCTGCTCTTCTAAGTGTAGTGAACATAGGGTGACAGGAATTTAAAAGGATGTCCCACTGTTGTAAGTGGTATGGTAACAGATGAATGAGACAGCCAACAAACCTCCAGCTCTTCTGCAGAGGTGATACACCGTAACTATACACTTAGGAGTAAGGCATTCAAATATGTGTTCCAAGATTGTATTAATCTGAATTTCTGCAAGATTTGAGAGGAATTTGAAACCTCCCAGGGCCTAATTTTTGGAAAGTCAGTTAAACTGTAGGACAGGCTGGGTTTGTTGGTTTGGTTTTGTTGTTTGTTTGTTTCGTGTTTTGTTTTGGTTTTTTCCTCCCCCCTCCATGAGTGGTAGTGGATAAGCAAACCCTTTTTGTCATATTTCTGGCAGTAATATAACTTAAAAAAATAAAGGGGGGGAAGAATCCTTTGAAACCAACTTTCTCTAAGTTTTGTCTTTTCTCCAGATACAGAAGGCTTCAGTGGTGGTGGAGAGGGAAGGCATTGGTGGCAGGCAGAGAGCAGAGACTTTGGTTTTTTTTTATTGTGATGGGAGAATTTTGATTTCACTCAGATGTAGAATTTGGTGTAACGAGAAGGTACGGGTATATTTGGTCATGCACAGCTCGAATTCAGTGTGCTGCACAAAAGAGTTTTGTTACCTTGCTCTTGAGAAAGGAAGGCGGAGTATGTGGATAAGCAGAGTCCAGTGCCTGCCGAACACTCGCGCCCAGGGTTGGATAGCAGGACACATCTGAATTACTCCAAGAGATGAGCCTGCTGCTTCTCGCTCTGATACTGCCTCATACCAGGGAAATAACTGGTGTGGACTGGGGTATATCAGAGACTCGTGGCTGTTGGGGATTTCACCACAACGTCAGAGAGCATTTCTTTAATCAGTAAAAACTTTTTATCAGTAAAATGTTCAGATCCTGAGTGATGTGCTCTAGGTGGCCCTGCCTTGGCGGGGGGGGGGTTGGACGAGATGATCTTTCGAGGTCCCTTCCAACCCTTGTGATTCTGTGATTCTGTGATCAGTCCTCAGACTGAATTTGCAGGTTCTGTAATACTGCGTAATTGAAATAGTTTTTGCTACTGAAATAATCCTTGACATATAGTAAAATGCACTTCTGAACTTTTCAAAAAAATTTTCAAAAATTTTTTAATGTTGAACTTGTTGTGGTAAAGAATAATACGTCTCCAAATACTTTGTTGTTTGAAGACCTGTGCAGATGGCTAGTCCTTCCACTGATCCTGTGCATGAAGCAAAGGGCTGACATTGCAATTTGTTATCTTGACAGTACAATGAGTGCTGCAATCTAATTGGCAGCTTTAAGAATTAATGGTGAAGTGATAAGTGATAAGAGGTGATAAAGATCATAATCTGTGTGAAGTAACAAGGACCAGGACAGAGCTGGGTCATTGACTTTCATGCAAATAAGGTATTTGTTCAGCATTGCTCTGGTAGTTCAAATGAGGTGAAACAAATGCAGAAAGTCAGGGAAAGCATGTTTATAAACACGAGTATTTACCACAGATGTCCATTTATCACCAAGTTATGCTAGAGACCAATATATCTTTCTTGGCTGGTTTATATATTTACAGCTGGATATTTTTACAAGAATAAAATAAAGAATGATTAGCTAAAGAGCACTGTACTTCTGTGGTTTGCTTTCCTTTTGCTTCCTTTTTTGAAACTTCAAAGTATTTCATGAACCATTACCATAATGACCTTTTGATTCAGAAGTTTCTGTTCTTATTAGTGGTTAATTAAAAAATACAAGGTGACAGCTTTGTGGCTGCTGTAGTGATGATTTGAAAACAAGAAATGCAGCCTTTTTTTTTAACCAGGAAGGAGCAAACCAAATTCCTGATCATGTGTAAATAATCTAAAACTGGCAGCAATTCGGACGAGAACTTCCCAAAGTGTGAAGCGTGGATTTCAGCCATTTGGCATGTTTTCCTCAGTTGTGCAATGTCATGTAATACAGTAGCTGGATAGTTTTACCATAATTTGGGAGAATATGTAAGTACTTGAAAGCTTTCATGTAGTGACTTCAGTCTTTTCAGCCTCTCAGGAAATAGTTCTGGTTTTGAGTATTTGAGTTTAATCGGTGTCTGTGAAAAGCATTAAGGATGACTAAAGCAAAAAGCTCTCTGGGTTATGGATTTCTGTTCCTTAGTATCTGCAAAGCTGGTGGTGCATTTTGGGACGTTTTCTGATTTATTGGGGGAAATGAGTGTTCCATAGGTTGAGGGTGAAATTACAGTGTATTCATGCTGTTGTACAGAGCTCCTATCTTTAGACTCCTAACTGAGGCTCAGAGGATTCCTATATAGCTAAAAGTAAGACATAAGTACCCCCAGCAGGTGATTTTTATCACATAACTATAATTATAGCATAACTCTAATTGCTCTCTAGAGGAGTATGCCCATATCCATACAGTAGACACCCTACACATCTTGGGTTCTGAGGACAGGAGACTTCTGCCTTAGGTACCTACAGTTAAACATCTGGTCAGCACTGTGACTGTCCCCCGTTGTGTGTCCTGGGTATGACTACAGAGGGGCATACAAATCGAGTTACAGGCTGTAAATTCACACCGCTGGCTGTTACTCACTGTTTTCCATGGGCGAGTGCTCAAAGGACGAGAGCGCTGACTGTCCTGGTTTAGAACACACTGAAATGTTGTGGGCTCTGGACTTGGAACCAGACCTCGGCACTTAGGCTTCTTCAGGCTTTCAGAGCTTCTGATGATCTCATTTTATAAACATACTCATTAACACCTCTGAATCATGACAATCTGAGAACCTGTTGATGTGGAAAGGTTGCTCCATACAAGATTTTAATCTGAATGACATGCTTTCATGTAAATTTTGTTTATTCACTGGCTGTTGGTTGCCCCATATGTAGTGAGTTATGATTAACTTCTGGTTTCTGCGTAGTAGAATTTTCCTTACATAATGTTTGAAGGACAATACTCGTGCAAACAAACGTTCCTCCTGTTTGTGGCAAATCTGCCACTCATTTCAAAGTGAGCCTACTCATAAAACAAGTCTAGGTGTAATTAAGGAAATCATTTTAAAAATACCAGTCCTGACAGTTTGTAATAGTTTTGTAAACTTTCACCAAAACTGGAAAATTTTACAGGGAATACTGGGGTAGAGCATCAGTAGAGCGTTTAATCTGGATGTATGGTTGTGTGACAAATGTATGAAAACGCATGTTAATCTATTTTTTTAAAAAAAATAAGAAATAAGACTTAAAATAACAGATCCTAATCTAAGAGGAAGGTTTGCCTGCATATTACTAAAACTAATCTAATTCAGAGTAGGTTCACTAGAACGCTGAATAGTTTTAGTAAATTGATCCTTTTTGCTCTTCTGTAAGAAAATCTACGTAGTGAGTTGCGTGAAGAATTGTAGTTAACTGATACGTTAAGAATTACTTTCTTCTAGAGAGGAGAGAACCTAGTTGTGCATTTAACTGATTTCAGGACAATTTCCTTATTCAGAGCAGAACTTCACTTTTGCAGAAGAGGCCTGGAGGGACAGACTGCAAAGGAAACGGGGAGAGCTTCCTCTGGGTTGTTTTGTTAAGATGGTTTTTCCCTTACAAGACTTTCTCCTCTCCATTGGCTCAAGGTCAGCAGTGACTTTCCTGGCTCGCTTAAAGCACAGCAGTAATGAGAACACACTTCTGGAAATGTCTTTGTTGTCTGTTGCCCTTGGAACTAGTCCTTAAAAGGGTTTTGTCCTTAAAAGTGCGGAGGAACAATGTTCAGTTTTAGCTAAATTACTTTCCATTAGATTCCTGGTTGGTAGGATGGGAGACCGCATGTATTACTTACGCTCCCTGAGGATTTCTCCTCCTCTGTCCCCTCCCTTGCTGACCTTGCAGAGGGACTTGGCTGGAGCCAGAGCTGCAGTGGTGCCGGCTGACACATGGGGATGCGAGACGGAGAGATCCGAGCCTGAACTGCACAGCTGTTAAAGCTGCTCTTCGGTACTGGCCAAACACAATTCCAGCGGAGTTTTACATTAATTAAGACTTTGGTACGTTGTCTTGCAGACTAGCTAATCCTGTAATTGTTTTAGTGCTGCTTACTAATACAATTAACAGGTATTAATCCCCGTGCTTTTTAAAAAATGAACAATAATAGAATTTCTGTATCAGCTTGTTTTTCACAAACATCCTTCCCGAGCTATACCTTCATGGCAAGATAGCGCTAAATGTAGCTGTGTGCAGTTCTCCTAGGCTTAATTGGAAACGGCTTAAGGGGCCTAAAAATACATTGGAGTTATAGTCATCTTCGTAACATATTTCAGGTACCTGTACCAGATCTTGATTTTTTAAAAAAATTATTATTTTTTTAAAATGTCCATATATTCTCAAAGCAATATATTACAAGTTTGGCTGTCAGCAGCATGAATTAATGTTATCAATCAATCTTCCTTCCTTCAGACATTAATTTTCTAAACCCCATGTTTTGCGATGTTGTAATGCAAATAAAATTGATGCCTTATTTGGCTAAATGATGGTTGGGATTTAATTATGTATACGTTTGGCTCTTTTTCTATTTCTTGTGGCTCAAATTGGTGCTACATTTAATGTTTTTTTAATTATTTCTCATTGACATTTTAAGCTATACATCTCATGCTCTCAATGTTATATAATTAAATCAGATCTTAATAATAAATGAGATCTTAAAATTATTTAATTCAATTTTTAATAGCTGTGTTTAGCATCTTCATTTTAGTAATCTCATAAAGAGATTAGCTTTTACTAAGGAATCAAAAATGTTTCTGTTATCTTGCTGGTAATAGTCTGTAGATTTGAATTGCACTTTTTCTTAAATACAATTTTTTGAGGGTGTCTTTTTGTTCTTAGGATAATTATAAATTTTAGTGAGGAAAATTACCAACACTTCTTTTGTGTAGTGAACAAACTTTTTTGCTGTAGAGAAAATCTGTAAATACATATAGTTGAACTAACATTTTTAAACGTAGCTTGAATTGTACTTAGTTTTCTCAATTCTCTGGATCCACTTTCAGAAAAAAACTGAGTGCCTTCTCAAAAGTTCCTTATTCAGAATTAAGTGTAACTACCAGGCCAGAGAGCGAAACCCATTCACATGGAACCATGTCTCAATAGCAAGATTGCAAATGTTTCAAAAGCAAACAAGCTGTTATTTAAATAATAAAACAAACACCTGCTCCTTAAAAGCCAAACGCAAAGAAAATCCATCTCCCCCTGCAGAAACCCAAATCCAGAAGCATCCTCTTTGGAAGAGAATGAGTTAGTGCCTTAGGAGTTTGCTGAAGTGAAAGATGATTCTAAGCTCACCAGCTGAACAATGCAGTTACGTTTAGTGTTCGCTTTAAATAAATGTTCTTTGGCAAGTGCCTCGTTTACTGAACATGCTTTTTGTTGGTTTTAGTTTTTCTGTAGCATCCTCCTCCTTTCATCTCCTAGATTTTGAACCCATTTTTGACAAAGTGTGATTTATGTTTTTTAAAAAGAAAAAAGCATTATGCATCTTGTATGTGGGACTCTTTTTAACCTACGAAAATTGTGAAGGATCTTGTCAAAAGTTGATTTCTTCGGGTTGATCTAAAGAACTTAAGTTAAAAACTTTTTGAAGCGTGCAGCAACTGCAACAGAAATTTATATGGATGGGAGATCAGAACTATATAATAAGTAGCTAGCTGTGTATATATAACTTCTAAAAGCCTGCTATCTTGTCCATTAAATAGCTTTTTCTTTTTAATTAAAAAAATCCTTTAAATAACCATGTGGTAATACTGTGGTATGATCAAGGGAAGTTTAATTTGAACTAGAATTCTTTTATTTGCCAATGTGAACACATTTTGGCAACATACTATTTAACTCCATCTCTGAATCGAGCTTTCTGCATCATAATATTATTATTACGGTTTAATGACAGAGCTGCCGACTTACAATTCAACTAGCATGCAATTACAAGGCTCCTTGAGCAGCCGGTTCCATCCCCAGCTCTGCTGGCCTGGATGACTGCCCCAGAGAGGGCTGACCCGTTGTGGTCATGGTTCACTGCAGCATCCCACTGCAAAATATTTGGGGGGAGAGGCCCACGTTCCTGAGTGATTTCCAGAGTGAAGGATTGAATATCCTACCCCAGCTCTGTTGTGTCAGGTTTTAACAGGTAACACCGAAGTTCTAAAACGAACAGATCATGGCAACACCTTCCTCCGCAGCCTCCACCATTGCTTCCTGTGACTGTGTGCTCAAGCTTTGCTTTGCTCCGCTCCTGCCTAGCCCAGGGTAAGGGTACCCATCATTCCCTGTCGAGGAATAGCGGGGTGGTGAATGCAGTTTCCTGCTCCTGTGACCTGCCTCACTGGGCTCTCTCGAGTACCAGCCGCCCAACGAGGTACGTGCAGGGAGGATGACAGGGTTGGTTTCCTTCCTGCTTCGCTTTCTCTGAGCTGGTGGAACGGAGGAGCTGCACTGACTTGTCAAAGCCTGTTGGGAGTTAGTGTCTCATTGGAAGCAAGTGTCTGGTTGTGTCTGCTCCTGCTGGAGGCACCTGGATATTCCAGAGAGCTTGCACCCAGTGAGTACCAAAAATAATGAGCTGCTAGGATGCGCCCCCAGGCTGTCTCTGATGTCTGATGGTATGCTGCTGAATGTAATTATTTCAAGTCATATTGAAACACAAGCCGATTTTGTGGTCAAGTACCTACGCAGTAGACCTCTGAGCATCATCTGAAATTTAGAAGGTACAGAAGTTCTCTAATCATGTGTTTTGGGATTGGACTGATTAATGCAGGAGATGAGAGGGAACAAAATTAATTTGAACCCTCCTTCCAGAGCATTTAAGACTAAACTTCAGTTTCCTAAACCATGATTGAAATAGTTGTCTTTAGTGCTTTCTTCATGTGAAAAACCTGTGGCAAAAGTAGTTAAGCGTATGATCTTCAGTAACATATGGAATATGTAAGTTTGACTTGGCTCATGCTGATGGTATTCTGTGTGGAAACAAGAAGAGGTGACAAGATGACAATCTTGTCTTCCCTTTTTCTGATCAAAGAGGATTGTTTTTCTGTATGTGTTTCATACTAAATGTTTTAGGTCCCATGTCTTTTCTCATCAAATGTTCAGTCCTGTTTTTTTTGTACACCTGAAATAGACTGTCTTTTGTAAGGGATGCAACTGACTGTACAGAAGGGGTAAGAAAATGTCTTTCTGGCAAAAATGGCCTAGAAATTTTACTTAAATCAGGAAAGTGCAGGTTTATATGTCTGTACATATGTATTTATGTATCATCAGTGATGTATATGTGTGCTGTGAAAGATCTGCTGTTTTGTTTTTCAAGTATAGGTTATGGTGGGTAGCTAACGTAACAGATGAGGGGTATGTCAGCTGATGGCAGGATAGGGCAGAGCACCCTCTGTGTCACTGAAAGGTGACATGCTCTGTTTAGATCAAAACTCAGCAAACGAGTGTTTGGGAGCGTATTAACATTTTTTGTGATGAGTTTTTTTTTCTAAATGGTACTTCATAGGCTTCTAATAAAACAGAATGGGAGCCTGTAAGTATACTCAGTTATCCACAAGTAGTTGCAGAGTGAGTGAGTTGGCTTTTTTGGAAGGCAATTTTGATGAGTGTTAGTCTTCTGCCTCTCTTCAAGACAGGTTTTATTGTCCTGGCAAAGTACCAGTATGTCTGACTGCTTGAATATGCTATTATTACCAGCTAACTTTCTGAACTCAGATAGTGGACAATATAAGATTGGGCTTACATTTTCTTTTTCTTTCTTGGCCAAATTGGTCTTCTGTCATATGACAGAACGGGGAAGTTGTTACTGTTCAAACGTATCCACTGTTCTCAACAGAACAATCTGCAAATTTAGATAGTAAATGTTCCATCTCATAACATGTATATAGAATTTGTAAGATATTTTATTATATATCTTGGAGTATACCGTGAGAATGTAGTTTATAGAGTTAAACAATGACTAATTTATGTCCATTAAAGATGTCTTGTGACAGGTTTCTGATTAAAATAATAAAAAACCCCAATGGCTTTCTCTAAAAAAATGCATTCAATTCAGAGTTATGAAATGCAGAATACCATGCAATTACTATTTTAGATACAAACCAGTTAATCTTTCAATAGAAAGGAGTTCTTGGCATATCCAGTGTCACATCCTGGCTGCACTTCTTGGTGTCGCCAAGCGAGGTGCATGACAGCACTTCTTCCAAACAAGCTGTTCTCCTGTTAAAGTCTTTGGATCGAGGCATCCAGGAATAAATTAGTTAGAGGTGAATAGCTCATAGGTAGGAATGCTGTGTTTCAGACGACGTCTTGATCCAATTAACTGGGGCTGGGTGGGAGAGCAGGGAGTAGAAGAAAATTAGAGTTATGAAGTCCTTGTTTAACTTTCAGCACAGAAATGTGTTAACTTTTCCTTTCTCAGTCTCCACAGTTTCCATTAAATCTCCTTTCCTCCCAGTGAACTGAAGGAAACTCAGGCTGTTAACTAGCTTGTAGGATGGTGTTTGTAGCAGCTTGGATTTTGTCTCAAGCTAAATGCAGGCTGAAATTTAGGAAGCAGACTTGCCTTAGAGACAAAATATACAGTACCGTTAACTTCTAAGAAAAATAGTTTAATGTAATGAAAATTCTGCCTAGCTCTTACCTACATCGATATGAACGAGACCATTTGATTTATGACTTCATGTTTAACTCCAAAGGTGGAAAAACAAAGCACGTCTCCAAGTGCACACACACTTCATTTTCATGTTTGAGGGCTGGAGCTCTGCTGTAATATTGCCGATAACGAAGGGGACTCTATATTAGTCCTGAACAGCTTTTCCTGCTTTCCCTTAATAAATTAACCTAGTCATGTTTGATTTCTGTTCTTACACTTTTAAACTTGCACTGTGTCTTCTCTGTGCTGATATGGCAGTGGCATATTTCTGTGTTTGCTCATCTCTATCTCATGCAAAATCCACACGGTTCCCAAATATTGGCTCTCCTTGCTATACCCCTCGTCCTTACTCGTCTGTGACCTGCTGTACTTGTCGGAGCAGCTGTTCCGATGATACCACCTTTTCCCCCATCTGGAAGGCAGATGGGCTGCTCCACAAAGAGCCACTATTTGTTCATGGATCAATTTTCAGAGGGTCTAAAGTGAACAACTGACAACCTTCCCAAAGATGCTGAGCATGTCCACGCCTGGGCAGTGTTCCACAAAACAAGCAAAGTCTTTCAAGACTTTTCTGTATTCCTCTTTCTATGTATAGGAATAGGAAGAAAGACAGACCATGGTAATTTTATATTTTTAAATTAGGAGATTGCTTTGCACACCCCCTTATGCAAGTGCTCAGCATTTTTTAAAATTTCATTCTACTTTTTAAGCGAGAAAATACTACGAAAGGAAAAAGGAAGGACTTGTTTTCCTCTCCTAGACAACAGAAACTGCAATAGGTTAAGTATTTCACAAGTTCAGCAAGGATTGTGTCATATCCGAAGACTAATGCTTGTTTGTATTGACCTATGTTCTCTTAGATGTTTCAGTTTTCCTGCTGACATCCTGCTCTTTATTTAAATATTTAGCTCTGTTGCCTGGAAAGTCACTATTTCCTTGCTATTTAAATATGATGTAAAACTATTTATCCTCGGTTTCTGGAAATTTTGAAGAAGTACAGGAAGGACTAGAAGTACACCGTCCGAGTTTAGTTAGCAGTGGGATGTATGCCATAGCGTATCTGACGTCATGTAAACTGCATATATATTAGCATAAGAAAAAGCTCTGTTGGAGGACAACTTGTTACTTTATAAATTGTTTTTTTAAGTCAATCATAATGGATTGAAAAATAATGGTTTTCAGGTGTATTTTTTGTGAGTTAATTGATGAGATTGTTTTCTCTGTCTCCTCAGACTTTGAGTTTCTATTCTAAAAGATGGTCAGTGAGATGTGTTCCCTTTCACAAACAATTACACCAGAGCAGGATGTCTACTGCAGTCCAGGTTGTTTTCCTTCACAGAGATTGTATCTCTCTTGTGAGCCTCATGCGTTGCCCCAGGTAGGGCAGGGAATACTTCAGAGAGAATATTAACAGAGTCTGCACATACTGTAAGTTGCTGGGAAGTGGCCCTGTAGGTGGGACAGTCCCATGAAGAAAATTATAGGTTTTCCCTTCACAGCATAGGCTGTCACAAGAGTTGTAACACCGTTTAGTGGAGGAGTGGAACTGCTTTCTTGTATGAGCTGGCCCACGCGTATTGTGTGCTTTTCACCTTTGTTCACCATCTGTCCGTGCTGGAGCTGATGTCTGCCATCCGAGGGCTGCCTCCCTGATGCTTAATTCTCTGGTTAGATGCTTATGGCACCCTCAAAAAACCCCCGGAAAACCAAAGACAATCGGGTGTCTTTGTACGGTACACACTTCCATATCCCCGTGGCGCTTTTGTGCGTACATCCTTATGAACAGCCTTTTGTGTGTCCAGACCCCAGATGGTTGCCTGCAGTCACAGCCCTTAGTAGACGAATCATATTCAAATTGTCTAATGGATAATAAACTGTACTGACTTTGCTTTTGATGTGAATGGATGTTTTCAAGTTGAAGAAACAAAAGATCTCCTGGGGAAAATTGTCGAAGATATGTATCATTGTAAATCTTGAGGGGGGGGAGGACAAGCTGAATAAACTGCAACTACTTACCAGGTTGGCTGAGGAAACAAGCGCTGCCGAAGTTGAAGATGAAAACCCAGAAAATACGGTAGCATTAGTAGAATACCTCTTAAATCCTGTTGCCTAGATTATTGCAGGTAAGCAACTAACCCAGACATTTTTGTATGTTCTGAATTCACACAGCCTATATTTGATGCCTGGAATACTTAGCAGTTTAATTTTTCTGAAACAAAATTATTTCAAGACGACGATTTTACAGTTGCTAGAATATTCCCAGAAATGTGCAATTGCAGTAACTGGAAACCTTTGAGGCTCTCTCCCTTCCTCTCTACCCTTCAAATCAGGGAACAGAAAAATGTGACACATCCTGAGAGTTTCAGATGGTGTTTCTTGGAGTTTCAGGTGTCGGTTATCAGTCTGAGCAAAAGAGTCCACATGGATATTAATCAGCCTTCAGTGGTATCTTTGAGTAAGTATTCCAGGGCTGGGAAAACGAAGCTGTGTGTGGGGAGGTTATTTTGTTTGTTTCTTGGTTGGTTGGTTGCTTTTTAACATGATGAAAAATGTATTAATGTAAATTTTTTTTTATGCTCTCTGAGGCATGTTACTAAAACATGTTTTTCTAACAACTAAATAGGTTTTTTATCTTTTTAGAAGTAGTAATTAGCATCAGACTTTTTTTTAACACAGAAGGTAAGACCATGAAACAGTATAACTCTATGATGTATCTAATATTCCTGGATTGTTAAAATATATATATTAAAAAACCCTGTTAAACAAAGGTAAATGTTTGGAATATGCTGGGTAACAGCAGTAGTGTATTTTTATAGGGAGGATGTGAATAAATCCATCTTTGGTACAGTTTCCTCAAGTTCTGGAAAATGCAGGATTTTTCTTCCAGAAGCAAGGCAGAATGCAGGGTAAATTCTGCCTTTACAAAGAGAAGGATCTTTTTTGGACCTAACTTTTCATTTGTCTGATAGTTATATTTTGAAATCTTGTTGAAATGATCCATGAAGCTGTTTAGGAAAGCAGTTTTGAAACAAAAACCAGTCTGTTTTGGTTAAAAAAATTCTGGAGACTGTGTCTGAGAGGTGCATTGTTACTTTTATTTCCAGAAATACATCGTGGGGAAGTCTGGGTGACAGATCTACCCACATTAGCTGCTCGTGACAGGATTTGAAAGAACATCTAACGTGCTATGGTTTTGCACGCTCAAGCTGCCTGTGATCCAAAGTATGTGTCTTGTGGCTTTCCACATGTGATTATTTTGGGATGTTGCAGTCACATTAAAAGAAAAAGATAGGAGAGAAAGATCATCGCAGTCACTTCTTGCTAAGTATAAAGTCAAGACTTTTTCCATGGGAGGCCACGAAGACCCGTTATCTCGCTTGACTGGCTCAGTGGACAAGTAGACCGATATTATCAAAAGTATGAATAATATCTAAGCTGAGTTTCCTTTACGTGGGTAGTAGCTGATAACAGAATGAATACATAGCGACCTAATGATCCAGGGGCTTGGATCAGTCATGATTCAGTCTAAATCAAACTAAGATGATATTGATGTCCTGAGTCTTAAGTGAGCTAATGAGGATCCACTTGCACCCCAAACTCATCAGTGTCACTGTCCTTTTGCAAAACAAGCACAGCATGTACTGCAGCATCAGCAGCCTTGTATACTGACTTGCTTTGAGGTGTTCCTGTGACAGCCATCGTCCCAGGCTCTGTATCCATCTGTTCCAACTGAAAACTTTGGATTTGATTTCTCTCCTGAAATGGACCTTCCTATAGTTGCATTTGGTTGCTATGATGTACTCCAGGAAGTGCTATGCAGTAATACCACGTGAAAAATTAAAGCTAGTGCAAAATATGATTACTTGCGTTATTAGATTTCAAAGCAGAGACCACAATGTCAGAGTCTTGTGATGTGAACTAGCTGCCAGTCAGGTTCTGATGGGGTTTGTGGCATTGTAATGACTTGAAAGGGTTTGTAGTTTGAAAGCAAATTCTAAGAAAATGCTTCTTTGTACTGGACTGCAGCATCCAGTGGAGGTACAGGCTCTCTGGGCTTCCCAAACAGGAACCATCACTCTCAGACAGAGGTTTCTGTGTCAGAATATAACCACTGGAATTTGCCCTTTAAGTTCTGCAGAACCCAAAATAAGTAAGGAGAACGAGTTTGGGATTGTTTTCAGTACCAACCTGATTTGCCATCGTTTATCAATTGATTCTGTTGTGTCCTCTGAGATGTCCCTGTCTTGTTTACTGCTGGCACAGGCCAAGTGGTCATTACAGTATTTAAGAAAAAACTCTTCCCTAAAAGCCTTGGACTCTGTTGTTTCTATGTTGGTGGAAACTTACAGCTGTCTATGTCCAACTCAATTTTGCATGAAGGAAAGACTTGAATACCAGCTCCTCAGAGCAATCAGTACTTCAGACAGTCCTTGAGACCATGAGCTCTGATGAAGACGATACACAAGTAAAATGAAAGTGGACTTGAGCTGCTTGCTTCTTACCTGAGAGTGCTGTGACTGTGTTAAAGGATATAAAGTATATAGTAAGTTCTAGAAATACATCTGAGAGTGTGGGTAGCTCTGCTTTTTGCTAGGTGGACTTTTGACATTTTAAAACAAGCTACTTTTGCAATGTTCAGTATTTCTGAATGTCATCCTTATTTCTCAAATGGGGCATGCAGGATCTTTATCCTCCATTTAAAATCTTTGAACTAATGAAACATTCGTGCGAGTGCTCATTTCCTAACCTCTCTGGGTTTTCCTTGTTGTGGCTGAAGGTAAATTCTAACTTTCGCCTAATGAGGCTGGGTCAGAATGAAAACCCCCATGTAGAGAAGCTCTGTCACCAGGTGGGGCTTTGAATGGTTAGAGGAAGGTGCGTGCCCCTGTTGTGTCTCTGGATCCTCTGATACCAGTGTCCGGCATCCATGGAAGCAGAGCTTTGGGACTGCAGTACTCTTAACATTTAAACATCTTGTGTGGGAATTGTGTGAACTTTAGACAACTATAGCTAAGGTCATATCTTTTCATGTGGGTATCTAAAATGTGTGAAAACAAAGATTTTCATCATAATTCTCAACTTTGGTTCCTCTGTAAGAATGATGACTGTAGTACTGCTGTACCTGAGGGCTGTTAGAAATAACATGGGTTGCTTAAGCAGCTTAAATGGAAAATATGATGTGGTGAAATGTAGTTCTTTACAATCCATAAATCTCAGTTGTTTATTTATGCTCTTGTGGACTTCAAGGTGGGCTTTGTCTGTACTGTCCATTCTGCTGATAGTCATTTGTTTGTAGCCTCCCTCAACTCCCCCCTCTGCCCTTACCTGGAGCTTCCCCAAAACTCAGGCCTGCATCCAAACAGCAAGAGTTCCAGGGACGTAGATACGTGGGATACAGAAGCAGCGCCTAAATGGTCCTTGCTGTGAGCTCCTTCTGCCTGTGCTGTGAGGCAGCTCTGACCGGGAAGCCGGGCAGCTGCAGGGCCGTCAGCCCAGCCTGTCAGCAGGGCACCTCAGCCTGCAACAAAAGCCGGAGTAGATGTTGACACTCTGAGGACAGCAATAGCCAGAAACCAAGTGGATAAAATAATAGCAATTGATTTGTTATTTAGATGGATTGTAGGGTCAGGGCTCAGTGCTTACTGCATCTGTGTAGGAAATGTTTCCTAATTACTTCTGAGCAGAATTGAGGGTGGATGAGGGTTCACCACGCGGTAAGTGTGGAACTTGCCTTGAAAGGTCACTGTGTATGGGAAGAACAAATTTGGGCAGTTAATCCTTTTCGGCCTGTTTGCCAAGCTCAGGTGCCAACATACAACTTCAAACTATGATTCTCATGTGTGATGGAAGCAGAAGGCAGATCATTGCCTTCTCTCTCTTGATCTAAATCAACTTTCTTTTTCCTCATCTTTTTTTCTTAACTGCCCTTACTCTTTCATGGGCAGCAGTGGGCAGCTTTTACTCTCAACTGTCTGCCCAGCAATTCCAAGCAGATAGGAGAGGCAGAGTTCTCACCTGCCCCTCACCACCTACCAGTGGTGTTTCCCAGTCATGTAGAGAAATGCATATTATTCTTAGGATTTCCTTTCTGACTGTGATTTTTATTTCATGAGGTAAATCAAACCAGGAAGGCTTGGAGAACCAGAGTAATGCACAATGCTTGTGATACAGCCTGGGTTCTGCCCTGCGTGGTGCACGGCTCCAGGAACTGTACCAAATGGTTCTTTTTGTTGATTTTGTGTCACAGAGTTTATCCTGAAAGGCTCCTAATGTTATACAAACGTGCCTCTCTTCCTCACCTCCCCAGGTATTGCATGAGTTCAGCTCAAAAGAGCCAGCTGTATCTATACTGTGCTCTGAGTCTGTTTTAAAATTGTGATAATGTTTTAAAATGTGATTGTTTCCTGTTCTGTTAATAAGCCCTGTGGAGAGGTGTATATACATTTTCATCTATATACAAAATAGCGTGTTCTAGCCCTCATTAATCAAAATGACACTTTCTACACCCTCAAGTGTTTTCACATTTGCACATTAAGTGCGTTCCCAAAACTCTGTGCTGCCTGATTGATCTCTGCATTGTTCAATTTTCAGACCTACGTGTCCTAAAGCTGGCTGAAAAGACACAAAAGTTGACTTCTAATGGGATTTCTTTCATCTTCTTTTGTAGACTGAGTATTACAAACCATGTAGAAAGTCTTTCCAAGTTTGCTTTTTGCATCAAGCTTGGCACAGGCGCTAAGGACCACATCCCATCTTACATTGGAAAACATACTGCTTACTGCCAAGAGAGGTGTTAGGGGAACCGCTGCTTTGGGAAAGTGTGTAAGAGAAATAAGTCTGTTAAAAACTGAGGAAAAGAAAGCAAAACATCCTTCAAGGCAACAGCTTGCTCCACGTACTCTGTTCAAACGTTGCCTGTTGTAGGGCTCCTCTCACAAGTGCCGTGGAACAGATACTAGCCGGTGCTCACATCCAAGAGGAGGATTTAAATTTGGTAACTTGTCTGCTAGTAAAAAGCACAGCGACTACTCATTTCAAGACTTCCATGTGTGTATATATAAACCAGACAAAGACTGCCTGAGGGAATGGGAAGCAGTAGAAAGCCTTTCTGAGGCTTAAAGAACTGTGGAGCACACCGAAAACTCCTATTCATCCTTTCTTTTCTATTTACTGTACTGCTACCAGTTTTCCCAAAGGCTGTGGGATGGGTGTGTATGCAGGGTCTAGAGACAAACTTGAGTTTAGTGCTCTTTTTACAGTATTTCAGTAGGGTTCGGGAGTGTCTGACCCCCGGAGGCACCTCTAGGTCCCCACAGAAAGGGCACTGCCATTACCTGACACTTTTTCTGCCCACATGGCATGTGTGAAACACACGGCCGCTTTTACTGCAGCTTGTGCTGAGGATTTCTTGACTGAAGACTCACAAAGAATTTGCAGAATTTCCTCTCCTTTTTTTTTTTATGGTCTAAGCATGGGTATTTGTCTTGTCTGGCTCAGTTCTTTGCTAAAAGCTTGTCTGAAGATTTTAGTAAAAGAAATAAAAATTATATAGAAATAAATATCATCATGAAAGAGTGTGTGTGTGGGGAATCTTGCCCTCCCCATCCGCAGAAGTATAAAGCATAGGTAGAACAGCAGAATTTAAGGAAAAATACTTCCTAATTTAAGTTCCTCACCTTTGTAAGTTTATTGTCTTGTCCTGCAAGAGACGGTTATTTTACATCACCTTTACAGACTGCTCTAAAGTCTGAGAGAAGTTAATCTAGCTTCGGGGTGGGAAGTGCATAGACAGTGAGAGAAGCAGCATCTGACATTTCTTGTCTCACGCTCTGACCCAGACAGTGGGAGTGTGAGAGGGAAAACGCAACATCTGTGCAAAGCTATGCTGGTGTTCCTGGGGGTGGGTGTGGAATTTAGAGACAGAGATTATTAGGATTAGAAAACACTGATTATCGGGTTGGTATTTTCTGATATTAATGAGTAGTGATGAAGCGCTCGCCTTTTGACTGTCTTGTAACCTGCACTGTGTGACAGGACTCGCCTTGCCTGCAGCCGTGTAGAAGCCTGCTGTGGTTTAACGCCTGCCATGGTTTAACCCCGTCCGGGAACTGAGCATCAGGCAGCGCTTGCTCACCCCTTCCCTCCAAGGGGTGGGGAGGAGAATGGGAAAGGACTCCTGAGCTGAGACAAAGGCAGTTTAATGGGATAACAAAGGACGAGAATAATAATAATAGCAGTAGAACAAGTGATACGAATGCAGTTGCTCACCACATGTGGAAGTAAAAGCAACGCAGCGCCCAGCCTATTTCCGAACAGCAATCCCACCTCCCGGCTCGCCTCCCAGTTACATGCAGAGCGTGATGTGCTGTGGTGGGGAACATCCCTTTGGCCAGTCTGGGTCAGCTGTCCTGGCTCTGCTCTCCCGGCTTCTTGTGCCCCTGGCAGGGCGTGAGCAGCTGAAAAGTCCTTGGCTTAGTGCAAGCCCTACAACTACCTAGCGACAACTGAAACCATCAGTGTGCTGTCAACATTGTTCTCATACTAAATCCAAACCACAGCACTATGCCGGCTACTGGAAAGACAATTAACCAGGACAAAGACTTGAAGCTTACCTAGAAGTGTGTTTGGTTTTGGCATCCAAAAGTGTCATTAGAGCTTGACTGGCACGTATATGGCCTAAAGAGATCAGAAAATGCAACCCCTACCCCCAAGAACACACATGCTTCGTTTATACTAAGCCCATGCGCAACCTCTGCCTGCTCCCCGGCTCCAGCTCTCCCTTGCAGCCCGTGAGGTGCCAGCAGGGTTTGGGGCATCTTCCCGCCGCTCCCTCCCCGGCGAGGCGAGCTGAAGGCTGACGGCTCTGGTCTGCTCCCGGCGACGCTGAGCGGAGCGCTCCCTCCCGGGGCCGGGCTTCTCGGAAAAGTTTGGAGGTGCCCGAGGGCGCGTTTCACGCGGGGGCTGGCGGGGAGCGGGCGGGCGCTGCCCGGCCCGCGGGGCCATGGGCGCCGGCTCCTTCGCCGCTCAGCGTCCG
>VWZZ01003901.1:501520-660802 GCA_013399095.1 Psophia crepitans
CGGGCGCTGCCCTCCCGGCCCCGCGCGTCCCTCGGGAGAGGGCTCCGGCGGAAGGGCTGCGAGGGAGTTGGTGCGGTGCGTCCATGCTGGCAGCAAATCATTTTTATTTCTTTTGTGTGAACTGCTCCAGGAGGGAGAGCCTCCTGTACGGAGAGATGGCAGCTGCTGCTTCAGTCGCTGGTTCGGTGTTGGCTACAGCCCTTCAGTGCTTAAGTCGTAACTGGTGTTTTCACAGTGTTCAGCCTTTGGTGGCAGAAGCGGTCCCTGGCAAGGTGTCCCCACATTGCAAAAGAGCTTATCCTCTGGGGACAAATCAGCCCCAAAGAGTTACTCTTGGTGCTTGTGGCTGAAACTGGACTGGTTTGTTTAGCACATCTCAAAGGATGTTACGTTTTTAATGTTGTTTCTGTAACTAAAACAGCCTGTCAGGGACATAAATATGAAATTGCCAGTAGGTTATTTAGTGCTGCTGACAGAGTAATGCCAGATACTGTATGTTCTCTTAAAAACAAGTGGAAGTTTTATAACTGGCCCCGGTAATGGAAATCTGGTTTTCTTGGTAGCTAATATGCCTCGGTGTCTTGCTGCTGACTCTGGATGTCCTTGGATGACCATCCCACGCCTCATTGTCCCTGCCAGGGCTGAAGGGAAGCCCGGTACTTCCCTGCGTCACAAGGATGATAAAACTTCACAGCTTGTGCTTGCTGAGGCCCTCATGTGGGTGTTGCTCTGGAAGTACACACTGGCGCTGTTTGGCTTGGAGAGCCTGGTGCTCACACCGATACCATCCTTTGCAAACGTCACTTCAGCCAGCTTAGAAACGCCACGTTCCTGTTCGACAGGCTTTGGGGCTTGGCAGCAATAAAGCGGTGCCACCTTTCTGCAAGGAGCTTTTCAGAGTTGTGAGATTCTTGGGTTTTTTTTGCACAGAAGTACAACCCTCCCCTAGTGAAGTACTAATTGAGCATTTTCCTTCTTGAAGGAACCAGAACTTGCGATGTTTGGTTTGACCAAATTAGTTATCTTTGACCGACGTTGGTGCAGCGTAGGAATTTCTGAACGGTGGGCCATCTCTCCTGCAACTCCGCAAGCAGCAGCTTGTTAATTTGTCAGTCTTTACTGTTGCTGTGTAAACTGCTGTAATGGATTTTCCATGTACCAAGAAAAATCAGGCATGCTATTTTTGTCTCATTTTCCTTCACAGTCGCTGTTTGCCCCTCTTCTGTGTATAGGTCACTGTCCTCTTTTTGTGGGGAAGGAGCATAATTTTCACAGTGGAACTTGATGCCATGTCACAAGACTCTGTGATGGTTACTTTGAGTTGGCATTTCTTAATTCAGACAGGTGGAGAATTTTCCTTTGAGGAGCCTACACATTTGAGGCATAGTGACAGCAATCAAGGAAGAAAGCGGAGTATGGTTTTCTCAGATGTTGATTGTTAAAAATACCGATTAGCAACATCATGTTAGATACCCAGCTGTCCTATCCCCATAATTCTTGGCCAAGAAGAGGAGAGTAGAAAGAGGGATGCCCTTACCAGATTCAAGATCTGTAAGTCATGCTGTGTCTTGCCTGTCTTCTCTGTTTAGCCTGCTTGACTGCTGCACTGACGTCCTTCACTCAATTCTTTTTGTGCTGGGGCAACATGACTTCAGTGCAAATTTGAGGCTTTCAAGCATGGTAAATCCCAGTTTGAATAATGGTATCGCAGAGTGGCCTTGATGCTCACTTCCATTTCCTCCCTCGGTTAGTGAGGATAAATGCACTCCCCTTAATAGAATACCCGCATACAGGAAATCTAGACATATTTTCATTTTAGCAGGTGTCCCAGGATAGAGGTTTGACAACATACATGTTGCTGGACTTCATAAATTCTGGCTTAAGGCCAAGGCAAGATTGATGGCAGTGAGGAGCGGAGCCTGGTATCGAGGGGGTGCCTGCCTTCCTGACGCCATCCGGGAAGCAAACCTGGGCTCGTGACTCAAGCAGCAAAGGGGACCGTGCTGGCAAAACTCTATTTAAATGGATGCAGCTAACGTAGTGTAGGCTTGCTGAGCTGTGTAATACAGCATACAGCTTGAGGCTAATGGAGATGTAGGTCATGCATGTTGTCCTGAGGGGTCTTAAAGTATTTATTAAGCCATTTTATGTGATGAAGGCAATGCTTAAGACTGCCCATTGAACAGCTAACTGATTTTTTTGAAGTCAAAACTCAGTGTAAGGTTGCTGTGTCTACCTAAATATTTGCTAATAATTCTGGAAGTTAGTGTTGTTGGATTTAACTGTTAGAAAATAAATATGTGCTGTGGGCTGAAACTTGCCAGACCAGATAGCTACCTCGCCCATATGTATCTTTCGTGGGATTGTGTACATGCTGGTGAATCTGTGTCACTCCACGCAGCACACACATCCTTCAGGGATGCCTTAAAGCTGTCCTTTCAATAAGCAGTTTAGGGACTGAGAACTCTGTTAGCTGACGGACAGTTGTGCAGTAGGATAAGGTGTAATGCATTATGTGCTTCCTCCGAGAGTAGTTTGTCTTCAGACTTCTTTACCTTTACTCCACTTCTACACAGGTTGGTTGGGGAGGTTGGTTGGCCTTTTTTGCTTTGAAAAGGTGTGTGTATCACTAACACTATCAGTAGACCATATCCTACAAATATATTAGATTTTGCCACTCCAGAGTTTGCTAATAATGAGCAGGCAACTCTTGTACTGTACTTTGAGAAAGTGATTTTGGTGGTTTGTTTTTTTCTTTTTTTTTTGACACTGTTCAACCTACTGTTTCTTGAAGACAGCTGTGTACTTGACCTGCACTTTCTCCAGAGTAAAAGCGTTTGAAATGGTGGGTGCTACCTGAATCCCGCTTTAAGATAATGTCAGGAAATGCCTTTGCCATGCCTCAGCTGCTCACACTGCTTTACAGTCCACGGTCTTCTAGATCATATCTTCATAAAACTGGGGTTTGGGTTTTATTTATGTGTGGACAGCTGACAGTATAATGAGTAGCATCCACGACCGAGCAAGAAAAAATCCTTGCTCTGAAGAGATTTAATTTTTAAACAGAGCTTAAAGGAAAACAGTGTGCCCTGGCAGCCTTGGTGGCAGCATGGAAAAATGCATCAAAGAAGAAAGCAAGAAAAATGTGGCTTATGTTTCGGGACCAGTGCTGCATAACAGTGCAGTGCTCAGGAGGTGCTATGACTTCAAGCTAAGAACTGCAGTTGCAATTTGACTGGCAATATTTGATTAAAACCTGATGACAATATTTTGGCTACCTCTGCTCTATTAAAGACTGGGCCTGTCCATCAGGAGTGTTGGGTAAAACTCACTACTTTCCTTCCTCTGGTTCATTTTGGACCAAGAATGGAGTAGTGACAGGTACCAACCTATTTAGATACTCACATATGTGTTTAGATTAATGTTGCGTGTTTGCCTTTTTTTAAAGAAACGTCGTAACCTCAGAGGCCAGTGGAGTGCAGCTCCTCATGTGTGTAGTGATTGAAATGCAGAAATGTAACACAACTTGTGTTTTGTCCGTAGCAGGAAAAAAAAAAAGCCACCAACAAAATACCCACAAGGGAGTTTATATCTGTTTTTCTTCCTTAGTAAGAAATGAAGTACTTAAGCTACATGTGGGTGCTCAGCTTTGACCTAAATCTGTCCACACTGAAGTCACTTACACTTAGACCAGTGCTGAGCTGTATTCTGTTTAATGTTTCGCGTCTCTCTGCTTGTTCTACGTATCTTTGGGTTGAGCATCACTGATTAATCCTGCTCATGACTGGTGTCAGATGAGAGGTTTTATTGTGTTGCACTGCAGAGCGCGGGTGACTTAGCAACTTTATCTTTGAGGATTTGTCAGAGGCTGAAATGACAAGCACGCTCTAGGGTGCAGCACTAAGCGCGGCAGTGTACGAAATCCATCTTTGAGGTGATGGTGAACTAATTCCTTCAGTGCTGCACACCAGACTCTTTAGTTGTTTGCTTTCTTGATTTAAATATGTGCGTTTCCAAACACTCATTCTAATACAGCCTGTCTCGTTTTATTCTACGGCCAAAGTCTGGTGTGGACTTGTCTTCTGTCACGCTGGGTCATCCCTTCCTGTGGTAACAATTCCCAAAGAAGATCTGGCAAAGGGCTTTTGAGAGAGAGAGAAAAGAGTGCCTGTGTTTATGCTGCTTTGTCAGAGGAACGAGGATTTCCTTCCTGCAGAAACAGGTCCCTAACCAGGCTCTGAACTGCAATAGCTCTGTCTCCTGAGACCTCCCCTTGGTGGGATGGCGGCTGAGATTCCTGCGGGTGGGCTGGGCACCCTGGGACAGCTCTGTCTTGAGGCTGCAATAAAGGGCTACAGTAGAATAGAATGGAATAGAATCATTAAGGTTGGAAGTGACCTCAAGGATCATCTAGTCCAACCATCAGTAGGGACTGCCGACTTGTGCTTTTCTGTATTTCTTGAGTAGTTTTTCTACTTGGTACCTGAATGCAGCAAAGCTCTGTGTGTGTGTGTGTGGGGAAGTGAGTCCAGTACCTAGAGATCATTCAAGTCCCTTCTACGCCTGGCAATAGCAGCTACCTCACCAGACTTTCAGTTTTTTTCCTGATCGGACTGCAATATTCAGTAGTCTGAGCCATGCTGTTTCCATTTCTTTTTAAATTCAGTGGTCTTTGTTAAAAATAGTGTTTCTTGAATATTTAAAAGTTGGTTTATTGAGAACTGCCCTTTCAAGGGGGCAATAATCATGTGAGAGCCCTTGCATAGCTTTAGGAATGGAAAGAGGTGGAGTTTTTCAAAACTGCCAAAAAGGTACACAATTGTCATTTCGTTTATTTATGCATGAACTGAAGAAGGTTCGGAGGAGAAACATAAAAATTCCCTTCAGTGGAGGGCTATATTTTTCATTAGATATTGGAAGTCATAATTTTAAAATAAAGCCTTTTTGTGCAAAGTGTTGACATCAGTGGTACACTTCATACTGGGAATGTGCTCTCGTCACACAAGTCCCTAAGTGGTGATTGTAGGCATGGTCATGATCTGTAAGTTTGTTTTTTTGTTTCTCTTTAGAAGTATTCTGAAAAATAGTTTTACTGGGCAGGGCCAGAAATGGCTTGGAAGAAAGCTGGCTGTTGTTATCTTTGAACACTGACCTATTCCCCAAAATCTTGAACTTATTTCATAATTAAGCTATTCGTGATAGGAACCACACAATACACAGCTTTGTCAATGATGACTGTATTGCTTCTCATGTGAGAAAATGCTCTGACAATCAAAGCAATGTGTAGCCAAGGAGATCGTTGGATTAAGTGTTGGATAAAGGGAATTTTTAATTGAGAGCTTTAACTATTTTGTAAGTTACTAGATAAATTATAAAAGGTTTCTTTGTTTTGAGAATTACTTTAAGGGTAGCTTGGACATACAGAACAATCTGGAGGCCAGTACTGATACTTCTGAAACTTTGTTTTCCAAGTTAAATATTTTAGACTCTGTTTCCAGAATAAGTTCTGCTGTGTTCCTCGCCAAAGGTTGTCATGTGCTTTTGGCAGCAGAATCCTTGTAGTGTTTTGAAGTGAATAGTTGCTTTAAAATAAAAATCAAACATTAATTTGTTCTTATTAGTGTTCCTTGCTCAGTGATGTTGTCATATATAATTTTGTGGTGTATCGGGTATTTGACTTATTTATATGAATTGTTGGCTCAAGTTAAAAATTATCTGAAAAGTCAGTGTACCTAATCTGGGGATTTAAGAGTTAAAATCTGGTCTTTATGGCATTGTTTGTGTTGTATTGTTTGCTTTTCTGGCTGAAAGAGACACTTAGTTGAGGTTAAAAAACCCCCATTAAGGTTAAATTTTAAACTACTCCGTTTGTTTGGTTATCTCCAAAGTTTATCCTTATTTAACCTGTGAAAAGATTGACTTGTAGATATCTTTTTTAAATTTGCATGACACATTTGCATGGACAATTGAGTATCTGTTCCCCATGGTTTATCACTGGTCTACTTGAATTTAAATTGAGGACCTCAGTGTGTGATACTAGCATGTGCTGAACTTTTTCAAGGCCCTGGGAGTGTTTTGGGGCTCCAGCTAGTTCACTTGAGCGGGGCCATTATTTTATCCTTCGCATAGGAAAGAAGCGGCAGCATGCCCTCAGGTGTGTGTTAAACCCGAGAATATTGATAAACTGAATTCTGAGCTTTGATGGTTTCATCTCATGCTTCAAAGAAGTCCCCACCTGTGGAGCACAGCAGCTGGGTGGTTATTTTGGGGGGTGACCTTGCAAGGAGGTTTAGGTGCACATTATGTCATCTTACTTTCACAAATTCTGACGCAGCATAAAGAAGCGAAAAGACTATTTTCCCTGTTGCTGTTGAAAACTGTTGTCAAGCATGTCAGAGATGACAGAAGTTGTTTGAACTCAAGATGATGACACATCAAAGTGTGTAGAAGACAGCGAACATTGCCATCCCGACCTCATTTTGGCTGCGTTGCTGCGTATTAGTACTACACCTGGTTTGTGCCAGCTATTGAGCGTGCCCCTGTGTGTCAGCGTTGTCAGTCTCTGGCGCTGTTAACGTCTGGGTAATGCTTGCTGTGATATTCTCACTTCTAATTCAGAGTGTACTGATCACTCGCTGATTAGTTATGTAGTCCTTGTTTTGATGTTGCCAGATAAAAAGGGTGTGTTTCTATCATCATTGTTCTTCAAAGGCAAATAATGCATTGAGGCTGCTGATGATTTAAAAAGATTAAAAGCTAAAATAAAGAAGCTCCTTTGTGCTTTGGTCAATTCTGATGTAACTGTTTCCAGTAGCCTAGAAAATCTTGGGGGCAGTTCATTGGTGGCTTCTTTCGGCTGAGATGTGTATTGTAAGTGCAGTGATCACCCACCAAAGATGTGAGAATGTGCTCAGGAAGGATTTGTTACAACACGTATCATATCTTATCCTTTGAGGTTTAACTATAACAGGATATATTAAACAAGCATGAGCATGAGGCCTGGAATATGTACTGGTTGTTCTTAAGTTTCTTAACATTCATACTAATGGTACGTGAAGCAAACTGTGTGGGTGGGGAGAAGGCAGGGGGGAGAGGCCCGCCTGTACAGTACCTCTCCGGTACTTGCGTACTGAAGCGCAGATGTAGCAGGAGGAGGGAAGGAGACAAATGTTCAACAGTACAAGTTCTTGGAGGTGCATCTGAGCGAAAGGTGATGAATTTCTCAAAGATGCTAAGCTTAAGTATTCATCATGATGTAAAAATGAAAAGTGGAGTGAAAATAGACTTCGTAGGCAGGGTGCTCAAATGAAACTCAGAGTTGCTGCAAGGTACTTCTGTGCTCAAACTGCCGTGAGAAGTCAGCGCTGATGTGGTAACACACCTTCCCATGCCTCAGTAAGCTGTATTGGGATGGGAGGAAGCATGCGAGGCTGCTGCCGTGAATTCATGTCTAGGGCTACAGTGGTCCTTCAGTTTTCTTTTTTTTTTCTTCACTGAGCCACCTACAGCAATGATAACTGGCTTGCATTTCCTACTCTTGAAACCCTGTAGCAAGAATCAAGTTCATTTTTACACCTATGCACCTCTTTCTAGAATGTTGGATGATAGTCCAAGAGGAGAAAAAAATGCCTATGTGCCAGGCTATCTCAGTTTTACTGCTGGAAGAAGACACCAAAGGGAAATTGAAGCTGAAGTGTATCAATACTCCAGGGACACGAGGCTGGCTGATGAGCTGGCTTTTACTGCTCTGCTTCATCCACGTCCTGCTAGTACAGTATGTTGGAGCAGGAAGGCTCCATGAACACAGAAGCCAACCCTTTACTCCCTTTATTTTTTAGAAATTATTTTCCCTGTGGTAGAATAGTTTGGATCTTGAGGGAGCTATGCCCAAGGATGGGCAGAAATGGGACTTAGTGGTGAACACTGCCTGGCGTGCCATTATTCAGGAGGTGAGGTGGGAGACTTACTTCTCTTTCCCTGTAGCTAGAGGTTGCTGAGATTGATTGTTAGTGTAATGTAATTCCAGTGCATGGAAGCTTGACATCCAGTTTCCTTCTGCAAATGGATGAAGGTAGTGAATTAATGCAGCAGTATTTTTCTTTTCGTTTTGGTTCTTGGAAAGAGTGGGAAAAACACTGCCTAAATCTGGCATTTAAATTTAGATGCCTGAATTAGCAATGCAGGAAACATAGTAGTGAGTGTAGCAAGCAGCTCAGTTCTTCCAGAGCAGTGCTGGCAGTATAGACAACTTGGGCACTTAACTCATTCAGGCACCCGAGCTCTGCAGAGCAGGCATCTCTTCACACCCGTTGTGGAAAATGTGGGGGGGATGCTTCCTCTGGAAATCCTTACACCAAGGCGTAACTGGCATTTCAATACAACTCTTATCCTGTAGTTCGCACTGAAGTGGTCGTCACAATAGATTTTCTGCTTGTGTTTTGTTTTGTTTTGTTTTTTTTTTTTTTTATTGTGGCATTTGCATATAGTGGTGTCTGCTTCCACAACTGTTCTGTGTTTGGTTTCCTAAGTGGTAAGAAGTGTGGTATGTGGAAATCAAAGCAGGGAATCAAATTGGGAAAATTCAAGCAGTTGCTGTATTGCAGCAAAGACGTGGGTGGATGGTCTTGGTAGAATTCAGTTCTTGCATTTAGATCTCTTATGGTGCAAGAAGGAATTTTTATTACATGTAATAATTAGCTTTTGAAATAAAGGGGATTATCTTCCATTTTAATCACTCTGCCTTAATAGCAGGGAAGAAGAATAATCATTTTTGTAAGAGTCGCAACTCGGTTCTCAGTGTTTTCTAGAATGACATTTTAATTGAATTTTATATTTATGGGACTGATACTTAAAACTTCTCATTCTCGTGGATTCTTACCATTCCCCCACTGTATATTAATCAGTTGTATTTTTAAAGAGTATAAGCTTCAGTCCTGCTTGTCTTACCAAACAAAAATTCAGTAAACGTTTTTTTTTATGAAGAGAACTGTTACTTCTATTGGTCATTCTTAATGTGCCACTCTAATAGCTGCACTTCTCTTGTTAACATGAACCATTACATAGTTGCCTCATATCTAGTACGTGAATAGCTTGTAAATAAATAACAAAAGTAGGTTTAAATTTCCTGTCTATTCTTAGCAAAACTAATGGATGGTAATCAGCGTAATGGCTGATGATAGATTGTACTGTGCCAGCAGGGGAACTTGCGCCCAGAAAAAGTAGCGCGGGATCAGGAATGGCTGGAGACTGGCTGGGGAATGTTTTCTTCTCCGGATGCTTTCTTAATTCCTTCAATTAACTTGATTAAGCAGCTTAGCTTAAAAAAGGAGAATTTGTGACTTGGAAGTTCTCCCATGTAGTATTTTCCCATTGCCTTAGGAATTAATTCCTTTAATATTTTGTCTGTGTAAAGCAGGCAGCCTTGGTTGCTCCTGTGTCTTGCACAGGCATGAGATGATGTATGCTTAGTATGAGGGGCACACACAGGGGTGGGTTTTTTCCTCTGCAATTGGATCTAGGCAGAAGTAATAAATCATAGTGATTTCTGCACAGTGCAATTGAATGGAGGCTGGCTACCTTATTTTTTATTAGTATTGAAAGTTCCCCTCTGCTTAGATTACTATGAATCCTTCCCCAAAGAGAAGAGCATGTCCTTTTTTTCCCTTTGCCTCGTATTCTACCTCAGAGCTGTGTTTTGTAGCACTAGGTTAGCTCCAAATGCCATCCTCTGATTCCTGAGCTAGGTAGCTGGTATGTCTGTGGTAGAGCCTGGCCAAAGCAGTGACTGAGAAGACTTTATATGCAGGATCCTTTGTCCAAGAACACTGTGTGCCGTGTTCCAGTTACGACATTTGAAGGTGTGTTTTCTCATTGCGCTTGGGTGTCTGTGTTGGCTGTGGCACAGCTCACCGAATATTTTTCCTCCTGCACTTGCTGGACAAGTGGCTGTTCGTGTATTCTTCTGACCGCCATTATAAGGCAGTGGTTCCCAAGCCTGGGAATTGCGTTCAGGGTCTGCTTTGGAATATAATTAAACTTCTTAGTGGTATCTCCAGTGTCCTTGTAACCAGGTAACCTGGTCTGTCCTCTTCCCTACCCTACAGTGTTAGAGAGGGAAGTTAGGAAGTTAGCACAGGGCTCCTGTCTGTGTCTCTCTGCTTTCCTGGATGATGTTTTCTCCCTTTCCGGTGAGCATGGTGGTTATGTTATAATGCCCTCTATCTTTCAGGGTACAGAAAAGTGGCCTGAGATGAAACCTGATGGTACCAGAGAACTTGCCCATTAGTAACGACTGCAGTGCAAAGCTAGGGTTGATTTTTGGGTATTATTGTGGTAGCCTGGAACTTCGTGCGGCTCATCTTCCATGATTTGGGCTGCTGGACCAACAAATTGTTGATGTCCAAATTGTAGGTCTTTCCATCTGGTTCTGCCTTACTGTCCCAGCAGGAATGTGCTTTCAGTTCCACTGGGACATGGTCACAGGTTATTTTGAACAGTTTTCTAAATAAATGCAAGTGTTTTCTCAGTATTAGAAGTAGCAGTGTCTCACGTAAGTTGTCTTTGGAATTTGGGATCTGTGTTTATAACTATTTTTTTCTTGCAACAATTTCCAAGACAACCCTGATGCTATTGCTACTTTTTCTCCTCCCCTTAGTTATACTGTGCTCATCAAAATCACAATATAAAAATGTTGATAATTACTAGTGAGTCTGAAGGTTGGTGTTGAACCAAGTATCTGCTACCTAATGAGAGGTGGTGATTGAGTGTCCCTGTGTCCTCTTTCCAGCAGTGCCAGAGGGTTCAACTAGCCTTAAGAACCTGTGCTGTGGAGTTCGAGGTAAATGTCATAAAAAGATGCTAAAATATGAGAAGAATGTGCAAGTATTTCTTGGTGGTCTTATGTATGCATTGGTGTTTCCCTCTTTATCAGTGTTGATTATGATGGGAACATTGAATGAGTTATGTTGGTGGAGGTGTATGAGATGAATCTGGTTAACATTCCAACTGATTTCTATAAATTTGGAAACAAGTGGTCTTTCAGGAATTAAACTGAGCCAGTGCCTGTGAAGAAAATGGGAGCGCGTCCACTAGTGGCTAGTCATGATGATGAAGCCTCTGGAGTGAAATCCAGAACACTCATGTGGAAAAGAGCTCTGAAGTTTGAGGGAGTGTCAAAGCCTTAATTCTTAAGAAGAGAAAACCCAACAGGGACACACAGTGTCTTTCTCTCTGTTATGCGGTGAGATGAGTTTGGTGTGTTACCTTGCATCTCTGACTAATGAAAGCAAGTTAGCTTTTATAAACTAGTGTTGCCTAATTGTAATTATTTTGAGGATGTTTCAGGAAAGCTGCATGATTAAGCAAACCACATGTGGCTTCTGAGGGTTAAAGAAGCTGACAATGGGATGTGTACGGAAAGGAGAGGGAGCCTGGAAAGACTGGGATTATAACAGACAGCCCTTTGCCATAAATCTGTGATGAAGATGATAGGCAGGGGAACAGAAAATACCTGGTTTTCATTCCTTTCCTCACTGGAGGGGAAAATTGCTGTTCATGAGAGAGATTTTTCAGGTAGGTAGAAGGATTCATAAACTTCTGGATTTTAACACCCCATTTAATGCATAAATTACTTTCTTCAAACTTGGCTCTGTTTTTGATCTGGCTTTACTGCTAAACTGTATCAGAGTTAATGATAAATATAAAAATGCACGACTGCTCTTGATACCATGATTCTAGTAGTAATTTCTGTCCGCACAACACTTCTGGGAAAAGTACGTGCCTCTGTCTTTTGAAAGACTGGTTGAAACTTAAAAGCCCTCAGATTTCTAGTATCTTCAGATACCCTTTTTTTCTTAACCTGTTGGCCTAAAGGGCTTGCTTTCCTCTACTGAAGCAATTTGTAGTGTTTGTGAGATATCCAGTGTGCTTTTTATATTCAACAGTGGGGTAGTTTGTAGGTGTGACTTCCAGGTCTTTTGCAACAGTAAACCATACCTTGCTTGGTAAACACAAATTTGCATCTATACTCATGTGAACACCTTGGTTAGATGTCACTTTGTTTTAGAAGGAGGCTTGTGTTAATCAACTCCATTCTATCCTGCCTGGGCTGTTCTGGAGGATGTGGTACACAGTAAAACAAGTTTAGCTCTGATAAAGTTTAAAAATAAATAAAAAAATCCCAGTATTTGTTTGGGAAAGTGGGGCATATTGTGTGTGTTATGGTTTTATAACTCAATGGGAAAATTACTTTTTCTTCCCTGGAGGTAGTCCCGTACTTCTGAAGACATTTCCAAATGTTACATTTATTCCTCACTGTGCTGGAAAATGAGGTGGTCTGTATATCCGAATGCAATCGAGGGTTTCACTTGTTTTTCCAGGATTAACACTCTGAAGAAGTTTGGTTTTTACATTATAACTGTTGATGGAGCTCAGCTTGTATTCACTGATGTGCTTTCTCTTTGTGTGTAGTCCTGCTGATCCAAGTTTAGACTGAGCGTGTTTTTCTTCAGGACAAAGCATGAGCCTGGCTGAGTTACTGGGGAATCGGTCTTTGGCAAATTCAGAGATTCAGTCTTGAAGATTCTTTGCAGTAATATTAAATGTGTTCTCTTTGTGCAAAGATTAACTAGGCCATGTTCATTTTTATATAGCTTTCGCAAGGCTTTCAGAATGTGATGCTCGTTATTTTATTTAAGTGACGGTACACCTAGACATTGAGTACCAATATCTTTTTATTCCCGGCAAAACTTGCATCCTTGGACAACTTTCTTCCAAATAATTTTCAACTCCCCCTTCTCCTGCCTTTCCTTCCAGTGCATTAAAGAATGAAATACGGGTAGTAATTGTTACAAATAAAATGCTGCTTAAAAGAAAATTCTCTGTGGAAGACTCTTTAACAGTGGGAAATTCAGTGTGAAGTTATTTTGAGAAATACAGACGTCATGTTTGAGCTTACAGATCATAGTCTGTGTTGAGATTCCTGTAGGTAGGCGCAAAGCAGATTTCTTTTTATCCATACTTCTATTAGGAAGTCTAGGGTGGGTTTTTAAAGTACTTTCCTGTGGCCAAAAATACCTGGGATTGTTGGCATTTGTAACATGAAATTCTTCTAGGATGTATACTGTTAGGTCGGTAGTAAAGAGATGTAAATGCTACTTGGAGTAGTAACTTTTTTCAGCATGGTTTTTCCCAATTGGAGGCCCTTTCTGATTTTTAACACTGGAAGCAGTCTGGGATACTTTTTCTCTGTAGAACAGTATTTGTTTGAAAAGGCTGCCTTTTCAACCTTAATGTGGCTCTAGGATAATGAGAGATGGAGAAAGAGAAAATAAAATGCTGTATGGCCTTCACCACTCTGAGACCCATCCTGGGTTGTCACCAAGGTGTCCCTTGTGTCTTCAGGATTCTTGATGTGGGGACGTAACTGGCTGTACATCTTTAACTCATTAAATCCCCATGGCCTTTCCCAGCCTCTCCTGCGTGACCAAGTGCCCCATTTCCCCAATGACGAGCAAACACAAAGGAAAAATACCACTCTCTAAAATGGGAAAGCTTTCGCATAACAAAAAACAATTCTGTTGCTTGGACCTGCCGCAGTTTGTTTCTATCATATTACTTTCTACTTCAGTCTCGTCTGTCTCTGCAATTGTCCTGTACTGACGGATGCGCTTTGGCAGAGGCGTCTGTTTAAGACAGATGAAATTCATTGCTGTTGCTTAAAAAATGGGTTGAGTTTGATTTTTTTGAGAGAACACTTAACAGGAAGTTGGTTTGTGTTTTTGTTAGCGCTCAAAAGCTGTACGTAACTTTATTTGTCACCTTATCTGGGAAATACAAAATCATCCACGTAATCTAAGTTTGTGATGATGCTTCCTTGAGTTATATAAAACTAATTTCTGTCCTTTAAAAGAAGTCATTGTAGAAACTGCAGGACTAATGAAACATTGCTTCCTGGATTTGTCTTGTGTCTACCTTAACTTGAAGTCTTTAGGACACTTTGCCTGCAGTTACAGCTTTGAAGTGAGCTCATTGTCTTCTAGGTTCCTTGGCAAGATGTGCACTTGCAGCCCAGCCTGGTCTTCTGTGGGGTCACTTCCAACGTGTGTGCTCTCCCCAGCTGCCCCTCCTGTAGGAGCAGAGTTATCTTTGGGCCTTCTGCTGTAGTGTCAAATTTGGCTGATGGTGGTTGTTGAAATAGTTAAGGGGGAAGGGTTAGGAGGGATGCAGATGGTGTGATTGTGTAAGACTTTCTTCTTATTAAACAAAAGAATACGCTTTTGTTCAGGATCGAACTTGTTCTTGTGTATTCATCTTCTACGTGTTTGTGCAAGTACAATGGCTGGGTTGCCTCCAGCCCTGCCTTCCCCCTCCCAGCGCAATCCTGAGCGGAGGGAACGGGCCTGAGCCCTGCGTGCGCCTGTGGCTCCCCTACGACACATCACCCACAGTTTGTCCGAGACAGCCTTTTTGGGCATTGTCTTCTGAAACTGTTCAACTTGCTGCAGGGAGAACAATCTTGTCAACTCTTCCCTGTTGTGTTTGGCTAGAGGCACAGTGTGTTGCTGTCACTGGAGTTTGGCAGCTCTGTTGGAAGTATTAAAGCCATCCAGGTCAGATCAGGAACTGCCTCTAATGGGCTGCTTCAGCTGGAGGCATCTGACAGATTGTTAGTATGCCACCACCTCAATGCAAACGAGAATTAAACAAAGTAAGTCTTAAAAGCAAAAGAAGATGACAAAAGTATTTATCTCAGCTATTCCAAGACCATTGCAATTTTTAAGCTGTTAGTGAATGTCTTTTTGTACACCAAAAGGTAGGGAGGCCAAGCACTTGACTCATCCACTGGCTGCAAAACATATAGATATGCACTGTGAAAGTGGAGCCATCTCTTTCCTGTAGAGTCTGGTAAGTCTACAGCAGCCTTGTGATTAAAAAAGAAGAGCTGCTATTAGTGGGTCTTCCTCCTTGCCTCCATCCTCATCTTGATACTGCTCCTAGAAAACCAGTTGTCAACCAAGGCTCCATCATGATTTACAAAGACTCGCCGGTCTTGGAATACATTGATATTTGCAATGTTGTGACTGAACCTTGAGCTAAGGGGCTAAATTTTCACCAGAGCATGTTATTACAGTTTCTGCAGTTGTAAAAGATCTGTTGAACAGTTGTGTTAAGCTAGAGGAGCTCTGGTCTGATTGTCACTTTCCACCATCTTTGGACCTCCCCTCAGTCATCTCTGGCAGGTGCCCTGGGATTTGCTGCTGGCTGGAATAAGGAATGGTGCTTCCCAGGAGTCTTTCTCATCTATGACTGTCTATGACTTTTCTTTCATTTTGAAGGCCAACTGGCTCCAATGTACGTTACAGCAAGAGAGGGGTAGTGGGAAGGTGTTCAGCCATCGTGGACATCGTTGAATGAACTGGTTTTGAAACTGAAGCTGTAGGGGTATTGATCCTCTGCAAAGCTGTAGAGGCAAGAGTAAAATAAGTTATCTAAAAAGTGTTAGGGTGGTGAAAAGTAGTAGTGACTGGAGAGGAACTGCAATATTAAACCTTAATTATTCTTTGGGCTTTAAATCTCACATGGTCTAACACCTATTAGTAGTACTTACTTGGTGAAGCATGGCTGAATAGAAATGTAAAATGGCAAACGATCCAGTAAAATGCAAAGTAGAGCTGAAATCACAGTTCTCAATTTGATGTTAAAGCTTGTTCACATGTTCATTTGCTCTTTTAATATAACCCTGACACTTGAATATTCAAAATGGACTACATAGACATTCAGGAAAGACAGGAAGGTATTTACTGGAACAGAGGGGTGGCTGGAGGATGAAGGATGCATCACTTTGTGCCAGAAGGGTGAGGAAGATGTAAGCAGAAGCTCATGGCTGTACTGAAGTTAAACCTGAAGTTCAGCTGTGCCTTAGGACAGCTTGAAGTAGCTGTGGAAATTCGTTCCACAATTTGGGCTGCTGCTTAAATGGATGGTTCTGCCTTTCAACTTTTAATTACTTTCTCTCTCATTCCTGACGCCAGAGTTAGTGTTTACCTGACTGTATGATGTGCCAGATCAGAGGGCTTATCCACCTGAAAATAACCTGGCAAAATAAACTACGGGATTTTATCTACTTCAGTGTTCCGAGGCAGACCAATCTCCCGGCCGTTTGAAGGCAGGTGGCTGCAAGACAAAAGGGAAGAATGAGTAGGAAGGAGTGGTAGAAGGGATGTAGCAGCTTGAACATCTGTAAGCTTATGGTAATTGTGGAATCATGTGGGTATTGCTGTTAGATACTCTGAAAAGAAAGTAAATGTTTCCTTTCAGTAACTTTAGAACTGGAATGGTGCTGTTTTAAAAAGTACTTGCATAGTAAAAAAAGCAATTTTTGTTGTATTATGTTACTATGTTTGTTTTTCAAATTACATTGTTGTATTCTAACTGAGAAGTCGTTATGCAAAAAACCTGTTTACGGAATAGACATGGGTTTTTCCAGTCTTTCATGTTTCTTCAGGATATATGTTTGCATTTAAAACCAACTTTAAGTACCGGAGAGACAAATTCCAGAAACACATGCAGAGAGATGGAAGGCATAAGAAAAACCCGAAACCTCAAATCAGTTCCGTTCCGAAGGACAGTAGATGGAAGTATTTAAAAATATACATTCTGCTGTATTCTTAGCTACTCAAGATTCTTTCTGAATACTTCATCATATGACTAAACTGCTTCTAACTCTGGTGGTACAGATGGTGTGGTATTGCAGATTATTCTAATTCCAAGCAGCTAAATGCACAGTCTATTTTAATAACAAGCTTATCTTGAATTTTGAAACAATTACATTTTTGTAACATTAGAAAACAAGTTACCCTTTACAGAGGAACGTCCTTGGGATTTTCAGGATTTGCATTCCTTTTGGGAATTGAAGAAGTCATGACTTACTGCTGCATTGTTCATCCCACATGTTAAATGTCATTTGCAAAGTGTGCATGCAGCATAAAATTTTATCCTTAGCACAGGATAATTTAGAGTATCCAAGCATTTTTGGCTGGTTGCATTGTTACTGTATATTCCCAGTTTGACAGGGAAAGCCAACATTGTTCAAAATGGGCAATAAATCAACAATGTTGGATACCAGGATCTACAGTTGAATCCAAGCTGGCCAATCTCTTTAGGATGCCAAAAATGTACTTTATTCATTGTCACCCTGAAAACAGTGTTGTCATGGTTACGTAGCTGTTTGCACACTGAGAACATAGCTGATAGACACTGGGCCTCATTTGTCTACGTTGTCTGGGTGGAGGTAAAAATCCTTATTCTTGAATTTATAAACCCTTCTTCATCAACTCGCCTAGCATAGCTGAGCTGGTGGTTTTCTTCTTCCTCATCCTCCTGTAGAAACATTAGGACCAGGGTACGATTCGCAGTACTCATAACACGTAGGGTTTCAATTCTCTTCAGGCATCTGGGGAGCCAACAAGGCTCAGTAGTAAGAAGAGTGGGAACTGCTGTGTAGAACTCCGAAATGCTGGAGGTGGAGGGAGCACCTTCCCTGCTTCTTCTGATAGACAGTTTCACTGATCAGTATTGTTGGTACTCATCAGTTTCTCACTTTTTTGGTGCCAATTTAGGAGAATTAACTGAAGTATTAGCATGTTCTTACTGTAGTTTTGAATAGCGTTTACATGGTGTCATTTCTCGTGCAGAAAGCTTGAAAAACATGCATATCTAGCTCGTGATAGTCCGGAAGGGAATATAGCTATGAATGCTGAAAGCTGACTTTGCAGAAAGCATGTTTCTTTTATCAGCAGTTGTGTTCTAACTGATGCCAACACACTGACTTGTTAATGCACCCTATTTAATTACAGCAAAGTGATGTCCCAGCAAGCCTTTCTCTGGTAAGTATAACTTGTGTTTTTGCTGTGAATAACTTCCCTAAATATTTTGGCAGTTTATGTGAGGACACTGCTAAGCGACGCTGACACACTTTTCCTGTTTGGAGGTGGCTTGGTCTTGTATAGTACGCTTAATTTAATCCTCGTATCATGACAAAGCGTGGCATGAGTGTGAAACTGAAAGACCGAAATAATTTCGGTTACAGAAACTAGCAGTGCTCTCAACAGGAGATTTCCAGTTGCTACAGGAGTGTACTAATGTACGGATCTTCTCTTCCCACGAAATACCTTTTATTGCAGGGAAGACTGATGAAATTTGTTTCAGTTGTAGTCATCAAACAGGTAAATTGGAGAGGTCGTATATATTAAGCCAGATTGGAATAATTTCTTATTTCCTAACTCATGAGATGGTTTGAAATTACTGGAAGAGCAAAGCTTGGGAGAAAGTTCGAAGCAAAACTATACAGTGAAAATGCATGTTCTTTTAACTTCAGAGTACTTCTCTAGTGAGAAGATACATGCAAGGAAATCTAAGTTTCTCTAAGTAGTACAAGATTACAAAAAGTCACAGGAGTTGAGTGATGGTGCTGTGCTTTGTCAAGTTTTTCTTAATTAAGGAGATGGTGAGAAGGTTTTACAACCAAATATTTTTGTAAATGGATTGAGTAGTACCTAGTCTGAAAGGAATAATCTCACATCCTTTCAGGTCAACCCACAACTTTTACTAATCCCATTTGGTGTAGCCATTCAGTCCTGCAGACAGGAAGCCAGTTTGGAGTACCTGTGTCAGATGAGTTGTAGTCACCTGGCTTCCCCTTGTGAGCACTGTGCCCGGCTTTCCCTACAACCGTGGGGGTGTGATAGTTACGTAGCTCCACGAGAGCAGCTGCTGGGAGATCCTGAGAATAATAACGTGAGTGAGATGTTTCTGAGGCTTTGGCGTTGGAAGTATGGTATTAGCTGTGGAAGTAGGGAGGGTGTGTTTGTCAGTGGAGATGGGCTGTCCCTGATAAGCTGTGCTGCTCCAAAAGCAGCTTCTGTTGGGGAAAAGGTGGTGCCTCTGCTGCTGTTCCCCGCCTCAGTGCGAGTCTCTGCCATCTGCCTGGTGTAAGCGGACGGGATGCAGACAGGAAAAGGGTATAGATGGCCTTGGCTGTGAGACAAGTTGCTCCTGCAAGCGACCATCCAGGAGTGTTGTGAGCTGCCAGGAGGGCTTTATGCATGAGTCGCTCCTTGTAGAGCTGATGTTAATGTTGCAAGGGTTGTAAACAGGAGGCATGCCTTGCAACCCCTCACTGCCTCCTTGTATAAAGTTTTACTGTTGGCTACTACTAAACACCAGCAGTCAGAGCTGTTAGATCACAGCCAGCACAGGGTTGCACCTTTATTGCTGCACTGGTACAAATGATTAAGTGTTGACTTTTGCATTTACTTGGGACCAGTACTGTTAGTCCATGTTGCCGACAAAAATGTGGGTAGGATCGAGCACACCCTCAGCAAGTTTGCTGACAACACCAAGCTGTGTCTGCACACTGGAGGGAAGGGATTCCATCCAGAGGGACCTTGACAGGCTTGAGAGGTGGGCCTGTGTGAATGGCATGAAGTTCAACAAGGCCAAGTGCAAGGTCCTACATGTGAGTCGGCGCAATCCCAAGTGCAGCTCCAGGCTGGTTGAAGAATGGATCAAGAGCATCCCTGAGGAGAGAATAGGATGTTGGTTGATGAAAAACTCAACATGCGCTGGCACCCTAGAAAGCCAACCGTGTCCTGGGCTGCATCAAAACCAGTGTGGCCAGCAGTGTGAGGAAGGGGATTCTGCACCTCTACTCCGCTCTCGTGAGACCTCACCTGGAGTGCTGCGTCCAGCTCTGGAGGCCTGAGTACAGGAAAGACATGGAGCTGCTGGAGCAAGTCCAGAGGAGGCCACAATGTTGATCAGAGGGCTGGAACACCTCCTCTGTGAGGACAGGCTGAGGGAGCTGGGCTTGTTCAGCCTGGAGAAAGGAAGGCTCCAGAGAGACCTAATTGTGGCCTTCCAGTACCTAAAGGGACTACAGAAAAGCTGGAGGGGGCTGTTTACAAGGACAGGGAGTGATAGGACAAGGAGGAATGGGTTTAAATGGAAAGAGGGGAGATTTAGATTAGATATAATGAAGAAATTCTTCCCTGTGAGGGTGGTGAGGCACTGGAATAGGTTGCCCAGAGAAGCTGTGGCTGCCCCCTCCGTGGAAGCATTTAAGGTCAGGTTGGATGAGGCTTTGGTCAACCTGGTGTAGTGGAGGGTGTCCCTGCCCATGGCAGAGGGTTGGGACTAGACGGTCTTTGAGGTCCCTTCAACCCAAACCGTTCTGTGATTCTATGAAGTTCACTGATACTTGATTGAGATCAGTGTGGCTGTAGTTGACTTTCTTACAGAAGCTCGGAACAATTACCAGTTACGCAGAACTAGGGTGCAAGAGAGTGTAATGTGTTACAGTGGGTGGCAGAAGGTATTTGAAAGGTAGCTCTTGAGCTGTACCACTGCTTAGGAACTGTAACATCTGGTAATTACAACTCTTAAGATTTTTACATTGTTGTTCAGTCCTATGTCCATACAAAGCAATTTGGCAAAATGTTTCATTATATAATTAAATTATCTGGTAATGTCTGTTTACGAAGAAAGCCTCATATTGTAAGATACAGTTTCAAACTGAAGTACGTACTAAGCATATCCCAGAGTAAGGACACAGTTGCGTGCCTGGCAGGGTACTTATGATGTGTTCTACCCCTCTGAATCACCGCTCTATCTATTAGCAGCCTGTTTGTGTTACATTTGGGGCACGTTAGGAAGAGTGTTTGTTTGTGGTTTGCCAAGTGAGTCCCTTTGGTGTTTGTAATCTCTTGGTGATTTGCCAGGTTAACCTCTGTGCCAAGTTTAGTTTCGCATGTGTTCAGGAAGTGATGCAGGAGGATGTGCTGAGAACTTCCCCGGCTGTCCCCCCTGTGCACACTGATAGGAACGTGGCAATTGTCTTGTGCTTTTAGAAGGAAATTTTCAAAGGCAACTGGAGCTAAACCTCATACAGAAATTTCTGGAGTTCCCTTTGGGTAGCTGACATTTTCCCCTTTTCATACCCTCCTTTCAAGCTCAAATAACCAAGTACCTTTTTTAAAGGAATTACTCAGTCTCTGAGCATGTGTGCTTCCAGGAAAGCTTCCTTACTTGATGACACTTACTCCCTGTTGCTTTCCTGTGTGTGTATTAGCATCAGTATTTCATTTCCCCCAGGATTAGTAGTGTGGGATCAAGTATTGAACTTGCTTTGGTAGGTGAAAATTGCCATTGTACCTTTGAAACAACCTGTGAGTGCTTCTGTGGAAATGGCAAGCTTCAAGTTAGATGTAATTACTGTTTAAACTTTTGGATTCTTTTTTTCTCTATGGTTTGGAAAGAGGCAAGAGGTTTGTTCAAGCTGATTTCAGATGAGGTAATTTGCAAATTGTGGTACTGCTTCAGTGAGAAGAAGCTTCTGTGAATTGTTCTTGATCCCTCCTGTAAATGTGATATAGGGCTCTTGGGGGCTTATGCTTAATTTTGATTTTAAAGATTAGGTGTGAAGAGGTGGTTGTTTTATGCTCAGGTATATACCTATGTGGGACCAGATACCAGCAAATAATATTTTTATACAGTAACTGACACATGGATTTGAAAATCAACTTTTTACTTTTTTTTGAAAGAAAGTTTTCACATAGCACAGGTGTCTTTCCATTTCTGTATTTAATGCATGCAGAAAACACTTTACATGGTATTGGCCGTTGTAAATAATATAAGGACTTCATTCACTTCTAAAATGTGGTTGAATGGTAAATTTTAAAAGATGTTTTCCTAGACTTCTCTTCTTATTTCCTTTAATTATGAGTGTGTGTTTCTTACTGGTCATCTTTCAGAAATGATTTTTGCAATGGGACGGTATTCCTGGGGTAGAAGTCCTTTAAAGAAAAACAACGTGGACTTGTGACTTACTAAGCAAAGCCTTGTGAGACATCTCTGCCCCTGCCTGCTGTTTGGTGCTTTATGAAAACCAGCTGTCACCTTGGCTCTGCAGGCTTTGGAGAGCCTAGTGATCTTTGCTGCTTCTTGAAACACTTCATCACTCTGTCAGTAAATAAACAGAGTGGGTCTCCTCAGCTATATTTGAGCATTCCCAGACTTGGCACTTAGTCTGCTAGAAGACAGACATATGTCTGCTAGTGCAGATACTTTATTTGATCCTATGTCAATCATCTACTTGAGTCTATAGGACTCTGTCCTCGCTTTTATCCCTTTAGTACTTTTAGAGGTTCTTGGCTTCCCTTTCCACTCTACCTGAGCTCTAAAACATGAAGGAGTCTGACTTATCCAGGCTGCAAAGTATTTTTTGTGGGTGCTTTTGACTGCTCTTCAGCTATGTTACTGTGTTTGTCTATGGAAGCACAGAAAGAATAAATTTGAAAATCTTGTGTTCCCCTTAATGAGTTTCACTCCTTTGCATCACCCTAATACTGCAGTACAGGAAATGTGGATTAGCCTGCTGCCCAGTGGCATGAAGAAATACCCAGTTGAAGTAGCTTCCCATATAGAAAAGTCTACTGAAGAACTGAAACAAACAAACCCCAAACACCCCTTCCCCCCCCCCAAAGCTTCATGCATTTGGGGGGTTTTTTCTTTTATTTAAGGACAGGGTATGTAAAAAGCAAACATTAAAAATTTGTGGCCATTTGGTGTTGGCTGCATTTGTTTTAATAACGGTAGAGAAGCTGAAGCCCTGTGTCGCCATGGCCCAGGGAGAAGAACGGCTAGAAATAAAAGGAGATTGTCACATAGTGCATTTTTCTAAGACTATGAAACAAAAGCGCAAGTGAAAGTGAAGCCGCCGCAAGTTTATTGCTGTTGCTGGGGAATAGTGTACGCCTTCTTCAGGTCCGCTGTGAACTTGGCCAGACAAAATGGGTGGAAGGGCAGAAGGTGGGGAATGTCTGCATCCTATTATGAATTGGAGGAAATGACTGTCTGCGCTCTGTGCGCTGGTGGGCTCGGAGCATCCTGCTGGCAGGCTGGTTAGTGCTGTAGGATACTGAACAAAAAGGGGTGAATTGTCAGCTTTGGTGTTTGAAATGACTGCTAGGGATGAGAAGTAGTTCTTTTAAAATATGCTGTGGGTTTTCTGTTGGCTTTCTTAAACTAACTGGAAACTTTCTGCTTTCTTTCAGGAGCGTTTTTCCTCTGAAAACATTGCTGCTAAAAAGCTCCAAACGGGAGAAGTAAATCCAGTCAGCTTGTCAGGTCACTGGCTCAGTGTAAAAGTGCTTTCATGAGGTAACGTTGGGCCAAAGTCAACTTTTCTTTCTCCTTTGTAAATCTGCAGCCAAGCAATGGGCCAGAAAATCTCAGGGAGCATAAAGTCGGTGGATGTGAGGGAGCCCCCTTATAGACCTGTTAAACGAGAGCTGAGAGGCCCAGATTTTTGCAAGCCGGCGCGACTGGACATGCTGTTGGATATGCCCCCCGCCAAGCTGGAGGTCCAGTATAAACATGCTTGGAACAATGAAGATCGCTCCTTAAATATATTTGTAAAGGAGGATGATAAACTGACTTTTCATAGACACCCAGTTGCCCAAAGCACAGATTGCATCCGGGGCAAAGTTGGCTACACGAGAGGCCTGCATGTCTGGCAAATCCACTGGCCCACAAGGCAACGGGGAACTCACGCCGTGGTGGGCGTCTCCACGGCTGAAGCCCCGCTGCACTCGGTGGGATACACGTCGTTGGTTGGTAGCAACAGTGAATCGTGGGGCTGGGATCTGGGACGCAACAAACTCTACCACAATTGTAAAAACCAACCTGGGGTCACATATCCTGTCTTTTTGGAACCGGATGAGTCTTTTGTACTCCCAGACTCCTTACTGGTGGTTTTGGATATGGATGAAGGGACGCTTAGCTTCATGGTAGATGGACAGTACCTTGGAGTGGCCTTCAGGGGACTAAAAGGGAAAAAACTTTACCCCATAGTCAGTGCGGTTTGGGGGCACTGTGAAATTACCATGAGATACATCAATGGACTTGACCGTAAGTGTTACCATATTTCTTCATTGCACTTTCAACTTTTTTCAAGTAGAATGTTCTTCTCTCCATCCTTTTGTTGTGAGCAGCATGCTGGGGCAAAAGAGGTCTGTCCACTGTGAGCCGGTTGCATCCCATAGTTACTGCCCACAACTAGTACCTATCACTTGTGTCTTGTAATGATGGTATGGATTATATCAGAGTATTTCCCCTTTTGGCACACTGAGCGGCAAGAAATCTGTGTCCAAAGAACGCGAACAGACTGAGAAAAAGTATCTTGAAACTTCCTGGGTATATTTAACAGTAAAACTCTTGTTTACTGGAAGGTATGTTTTAAATCTGTGGTTTTCAAATAGGATTTGTGGATCCTGTAAAAGTTTCCTGTAGTAGTGGGAAGTCTTACGTGGTGTGTGTAAACATATTTGAAGTCAGGCCAGTAAGCTTTCTTTCCACAGTTGCCTTTCCAGGACCCTCAGAAGCAGCTGTGGATCCCTGAGAATCTGGGAGCTTAGGTCAAATATGGCTTTCAGCAGTCTTTCTAAACAAGAGCTCTGTTCCTTAGTTGAAGGTGCTTTCTCAGGGTATTTTCTTCCCCAGAAATAACGGGGTTTTGGATAAACATTAGCTATTTGTGATCTAAAGGGGTAATATCAAACGAAATCGTTGCATGGTAAGGAGCAGCATGTTGCTGCCGTGACCTTCAAGTGGCAGCCTACCAGAAGATGAGTTGCAGAACTGGGTCTTGTCCAGTTGCCTTTGCTGCTCTGTGCTCTGCCAGATCTGTGCTCTGCCAGGTGGGTACACAGCTCGGCGTGCGTTCAGTTGTGCCCACTTACCTACAGTTTATCGGCTGCTGTGATTTGGGGAATGGAAGGCTGAATGAGGTAGTAAGGGGAACTTGGTTCTTGTTTAAGACTGTATTATCTGAGCCATAGGGGGAACCCTGAATATAAATATATAGATTTAAGAAAAATAGATGACTAAACAAAATCTTCATGGGTTTGGGCTTTATGAAAGGAAGTTGGTCTTGTAAAAAGAGAGTAACAGCAAGTGTACAACACCTGCCTTTCAATTAGTAATTTCTAAAGGGATTTGCTATTCTTTTCAATTAGGAGGGGGTGGTCTAATTTTTTTCTGTAAAAAATTAATTCTCTGCTCATTAGCCTTACACTTGACATACAAAGTAGAAACATAATTAAATAACTTGACCCTGTTCAAGATTACCTTTTCATAACCATCTATAATAAGCAGTGGGGGAAAGAATCAGTATCCACAGAAGCCCTGCAGGTTATTACAGCCAGATTACAGCAGTCAGCAGCTTCCTGACTGCTTTCATAGGGGGGAATACTGGAGGATCGTAAGTATTTTGCAATTACATTGCAAGAGCGGTGTGTTGACAGTTTTGTGTGGGTTTTTTTTGGGGGGTGGGGGTGGTGTTTGTTGTGGTTTTTTGGGGTTGTTTTTTGAGGGTGGTGGGTGAGAGAGATTTTTGCAGATGGAATATTTGTGTGCAAAAGCAGTTTTTATAATACTAAGAATATCTGCCAAACTAAGCAAAATACAGCTCGGCTTGGTCCACCACGTCCACGCAAGGAATTGTTCTGCATTCCTTTTGTAGCCTTCACGGGGCTGCTCAAGGGAGCTCTAGAAAGATGAAAACACAGGAGGAGGATGTGAATGACTTTGGTAGGAATTATAAAATAAAAGGGGCTAAGTAGAGAAGGATAGCTGTGGTCTGTGAGATGGCAGAGAGAGAAATTCCCATCCGGTTTCTCGTGGGATAATTTTGCTGGAAGAGGCAGGATAGTTTTCTAAACTATCCCAGAGAAAGTCAAAATAGCAATTTTTTTTTTAATAACGTGTGAACTCATGACTAAAAGTAAACTTGTAAACTAAACTTCTGCGTAGGCCTGAGTGTTAATCTGATCATGTGAAGAGGAAATTTAAAGCCACTTGTGCTGTGGGGCAGTTTGACATCCTGGAATCACATGTGTTATCACATGCTCACTGATGCGTTACTGTCCTGCAACAATCTTCCCTGCTGGAGGTGTTTCTATCCAGCCAGCCCTTGTGTAGCAGTGCGAGTTTGGTCGTGGCACTCTTGGTGTTCGCTCCCATAGCACTTAGGATTACAGGTTTTTATAATTGTTTGTTCTTGTGAAAATGGGAGTAGATCTTGAAGAACAGCGAGATGCTTGTGTTGCTCTCACAAATTTAAATACCTTTGAACATAAATATGTGCGCGGGGGTGTTTGTCGTTTGTTTGCTTTTTAACCTTACAAATTCTCTTTTTTCTTTCTCCCCTTCCCGGAAAGTATCTCATGCTGCTGATTGCAGCTTTTAGTAGATCTGGCCATAGTAACTTAGCTGTTCTTGAAACTGTGCTGTCAAAACAGTGACTTGTAACTTGCTGTTTGGTGATTGATTGTTACCTCTCAGAAGGCACACCATAGCTTGCAGTGGGTGTTTATGTGGTGTCTTACAGAGCATATGGAGACCCGAGCTGCACGGATTTCTCATGTTTTCAGTCCTTGCTGTTTGAATAGAAGACCTCTGAATACTTTAAAGGCGTGTGTATTTCGGCTGCCTGGCAAAGAGTGAAAGGCTCGCAGGAATGGAGGAGTGAAAGGACCAAATGATGGGCTTGTGCAGCTGCAATGAACTTAAACTTGTGTCGTAGAGAGATAGAGATGATGCAGACTTTGAAGTGTGTTCATTACTGCATAGACAGCAAAACCATGGAAGGGTAAGGCCACAGGGCAAAGACCAAGAACCTGTGTGCCATCTGCACTCTGGGTATTGCTCCTAGAATAATGCTGAAATTAAAATCAATTGTAGTTCTTCGAGCTGCATCTGATACCCAGAGTATTGCGCTTTCAGAACCTACTTTGAGCATCCCGTGCTGATGTGCTGTGACTTTCACAACACAGTTTTTCACTCACATTTGAGAGACTCAGAATTGCAAATATATGTGAGGGTTTGGGAGGGAAGGCAAACCCTTTGGGAGGACAGGGTGGAGAGTGCTCGTCATAAGGACATTGAGTTCTTCCTGGGACAAACTTCTTTGATCAGTGTGGTAAATACTGATAACATTTGATGTTTACCCAGTGCCTGAGTTTTACAGAATTTTGCATCAGACTTATGACTCATTGCCTATTGCAATAATTAAAAACCCCAAATAACATAAATGCAGTATATATTATTGTTCAGATGCTTTTCTCATCAGGGTATGTGCATGTTTAAAAAAAAGCTAGGCTATTTATAGCTGTTTTCTGATAAGGAGTCCTGAAGACTATTCATAGACTGGAACAGAGATACAGCAAAACACTTGTATAAATGTACATCGCAGATCATGACTGATGCATTAGTACAGTGTGTTTAAACAAAGTGGTGGGAGGACAATGTAACAGTGCTGTGGTGGAAAATTTGGTCATTGGGTAGGTGAGTTGAATGTAGCTGTTGATTTTCGTCCTTAAAAATACCTGACAGAATACCTGACTTCTGGAAGTCAAAATACTTCTTGTAAGTGCACATTACGGGTCCGGCTCTGCCCAGTTCTGAATTGGTGTGGAAGAGCAGAGCAGCTGGTCTGTGTTCAGTATATAAGAATAATAATAGGTGATCCATAGACATAGAATTTGATAATGCAACTCATAGGTACAAAACTTAGAATTTCTTCTTAGGCATGGAGAAGGCAGAAGGAGGCCACAGAAAGAATTTTTTTTTTTTTGCCACCCTTGTGTGATAGTGTAGAGTTGGTTGAAATGACATAGTGCTGGTAGGAGGGTTTGTGGAGCTCTGCTGGTCTTGGGAACTGTCCCATGTGCATATGTCAGCACTGCATGTTCTCGCTAGCGTCATGAGGAAACATCTGCGGGTGCGCATCGGCACTGCCCTTCTGACCGTCTCTACAAATGCCTGCTGGTAGCACTTTCAAATTTCCTCGTCCTGTAACAAGCACTCTTGCTGAAAGTGCAGTGCTGGCTGCTACAGCTGTTGCCTTGGAGTGACACATCTGGTTGGGATATGTTGCGGGATGCATCCTAATTGGAGATGCTGTCTCTGTGATCGTGACAGTTTTTTAAAGAAAGTAATAACTTGCCAGACTCCTGCCTAAAATCTTGACTGTTGTGCATTTGCATGAAGGAAGGATAAGTCAATGTTTAAATGAGCTCTAAAAGTCTTGCAAATTGCATGTGAAAGGAAAGAACTCTGAATTCTACATTGACATGTTGAGTAGATTACAATAACTGAAGATTAAAAAATTGCTCCTCACTACCACCAATTTAGATGTTTCTGGTTATAAGTCCCTAAGGTACTTCTTAGAGATGAGGAAATTTGGCAGAATTTTGGGGTAATGTTGCCCAACCAAGTTTGGTAATAATGGCTGATGCCCAGCATAGACGTATTTTACTCTTGGAACTTCTTTTGCCTTTTTAAGTTCCAAAAGAGAGTAACTACTGCTTCTGTTAAAAATAGACTCTAAGACTTTAAGATAAACAGTGGTATCCCAATTAGCTTCCTTATTCTCTTACATTCAGAATTTAGCCATCGTGTTTTGAACTGACGATTTATTAGATCAGAGAAGTACATTTTCGTAACACTTGGGACGTTGGCTGATCCTTATGCCTGAATCTTTTTTCAAAAATTAGGAATGTTGATTTCAAAATAGTAACTTTCAATTCCCCTTATATAAGAATACAAATACTTTGAAATGTTCTATAGCAGACTGTTTATTTCCTTTTTGTGTGGTATTTATGGTTCTTTCTGCCGTTTAGGTGCAGAAGAATGCTTCTCGTGCTAAACCTTGCGTAGCCCTTAAACAGTTTTGAAAATAAGTCTAATTGTTGAGATCGGGCTCGGGAAGCATTTGTCTCAGAAGATGACTTTACTTATAAATGTAATTTATGGAAAGAACCCTGTGTGTACCGGTTCATATTTTAACGTGCAGATCTTTGATGTAGTGTTAGGTGCTTATGGACAAGGGTCCCTAGGCGCTGTCAGCTGCCGCTGACCACTGCCTTGCAGCGTATAGTCTGTTTTTAACATCGCTAACTATTTACATCCCCAGATGAAACAGAAGTATTGTTCAAAGTATGTGCTTCAAACATACCTACAATGAATGAGTAGGTGGATTAAAGCAATTGTCCAAAGAGAAATTCTGGGGTCCTGTTTTTACGGGCCGGCAGCCTGTTCTCTGTGCCTGCAGTGAGCTGATGCAAACATAAAACTGAGGATGTTTGGAGAGCATTGGCCAAGTTCAGGGAGCCATGTCCGCTCCTGCGTAGTGGCCTGGGAGCAGTAGTTCGTGTTTGTGGATGCTGCTCTTGCCCCCTGCCCCTGGGGGAACGGTGATCCCTTTGGCTCCTGCCTCTCCGAGTTTGGCTGCTGATGCTGCCTGCGCACCTGGAGCCCACCAGGAAGAAGCCTTGGGGTTCTTCTGCATCGCAGGTGTGGGGAGGGAGGGAGGAGAGCGCTAAGGGTGCATACCCTCTGTTTGCCAATACAGCAAAAGAAGTTTTGGGGTGTGGGGGCGGTTTGACCCTTTTGCACTTAGCCTTGCCAAAGACCACAACTTAACCCTTGAATCACTTTTTGGCCTTAGGTTGCATTGTCTGACACTGAAATAAGGATGATGTTTCTAAGCTAAAATAACAAATATGCAGCTACGGAGCTAAACACAACTTCTTTCCTCTTTTCTACTACTCTCTGTTTATTTTAACTTGCATTGGTTCATCTCTAACACACCACAAAATCGAATTGTGAATATGGACTCTTCCCATGGAGGCCTTCTTACCATTAAGAAATGCCAGTCAACATTGCAGAATTGTTAACTGTTGGGAGAAATAATCTAATCTCTCATCAAACCCTCCCCTCTTTTCCCCCGAATGGCTTTTAATTGAAATTTTAAAATGGATATGTTGGGTTTTTTGTTTATGTAAATCTGTTTGTTTTATCATATTTATATAATACATTACTCTGGAGGTAGCAATGGAAATGATGTACTCTGAAATCCAGTATTGCTAAACCTTAGGAAGAATTTTCCCAACAGACATGCAATCAGAGGATGAAGCAGCAGTGATTAATTCTTCTGTGAAGAAACGATCTTTAGCTTTTGCCATAATTTAACAGGAAACAGCATTTTCAGTTCGTGCTTCAGGGATCTGATAGCTCATTGTTGGGTTTTGTCATCCTCCACATGCACTCACCTTCCCTGGCGTAAGTGCATTTCTTGTCCTCTAATTTATTGACACTTTCTAATTAATTCTCAGCAGGCTGAATCCACTACGTTGTCACTAGAATATGCCACTCGGTTAGTTGGCTTTTTGCCCCAGCTACCTCCTGCCCCTTCCTGGTGTTCTCTGTTACATCTCTCTCCAAGATACTGCTTTTTTTTTTTTTCCAGTCCTCCTGCTTCTTTCCTCTCTTCCCCAGATGAGTTTCTCTTCTTTTTATGTTACGACAGTCTTAATAAATTCTTATATTTTTTTCTGTCATCCCTAACTTCAGCTAGGGCAGTTTTTGTTACTGATAACAGTAGAACATTTTTCAGAGGAAGAACACTTCAGATTTAAGGGTGTGACTTTAGCTGTAATGGTGACTGGTCTTTGTAATGGTCTTTTTGAGTCAATGTTGAATACTTGTAAATTTTTTGTATATATTAATTGTAATCATGCGGAGAATCATCTGATTATCTCAGGTTGGTAGCAAATTTTTGCTTATGGAAACAAAAAAAAAAAAGCCCCTGTACTCAGCTTTTCCTCCTGTACTCGGCTCTGGTGATGTCGCACCTTGAGTACTGTGTCCACTTTTGGACTTCTCAGTACAAGAAGGATACTGAGCTGCTGGAGCGTGTCCAGAGAAGGGCAATTAAACTGGTGAAGGGACTGGAAAACAAGTCTTATGAGAAGTGGCTGAGGAAACAGGGGTTGTTCAGTCTGGAGAAAAGGAGGCTGAGGGGAGACCTGAAAGGAAGTTGTAGTGAGGAGGGTGTCAGTCTCTTCTCCCAAGTAGCGTGCGACAGGACAAGAGAGAATGGCCTCAAGTTGCGTCAGGGGAGGTTTAGGTTGGATATTAGGAAAGACTTCTTCACAGAAAGAGTAGTGAGGTGTTGGAACGGACTGCCCAGAGAGGGGGTTGAATCACCATCCCTGGAGACATTCAAAAAACGTGTAGATGTGGCACTCCAGGACATGATCTAGTAGGCGTGGTGGTGGTAGGTTGACGGTTGGACTTGATGATCTCGGAGGTCCTTTCCAGCCTTAGTGATTCTATGATTCTAAGTATGGAACTAGAAAGAGCTTCTCAAGCTTCTAAACTGGAAAGATTAGTCTTGTCTTATACCATTATGACCTATTAAGACCTCCAGCAATGGACGACTCAGTCAATCTGAAGCACTCATTAGATTTACAGATAACAGGTTTATTTCCCCCTTACAGTCTAGTCCAGTGTGTTTATTTAGCAAGGAATCCAGTTGTTACTGACCTAAAGCATAAGAAGGTGCTGGTGTACTTGGTACTTCCAGTTCAGTAGCTCCTAAGGCAAAGAACAAGCATCAGTCCACAGCTGTGTTGGAGTTTATTTGCATCCTGATATACCTGTGCTTTTCCTTCCTGCTTTGGTTCATAGAAGTGCCAAATCTCGCAGTTTTAAGGAAAAAAACCCACATGTTAATGTGTTCGGATCGTGTTTCCATTGATTTCCTATGTATCCTGGTTTAAAGAAATAAGAACCTTGAAGAGCAATGACTACACTTGTCTCAAAATTGAAGTGAATGTTGTAACCTAAAGTTACGCTTTGAATATCCTATCTATTACTCTGAAATAGCAATTAGAAATTTGACAGCGGTGCTTCATCCTTTTAGGAAGTTGCTCAAGCTATGATGCTGGAGCTACTCACCAATGTGAACTAATTCTCACAGGTTGGTATTAGAAGTGAAGATTTGTAAAGGGTCTTTATTTTTGGATTTGCTCTATCTATATTGCTGTTAGGCAACGTAAATCCAGGCTTAAGAGCAAATAATGATGCTTCTGCAATAGGTTATCCAGTGATATATTTATTGCCAAAAATGAGTGCCTCTTGTCCGTTTTGACTATGATTTCATACAAGTTTCCTCATAAGTTATATTTCTTCTTATTACTGTATTTGTCTCTCTAGCCAGGGAAGTCTCTTCCCTTCTCTAATCACAAGCTCTTTCTACAGATGGCCTCTTTCTTCCCTTAAAGACAGTGTAGCTTCTCTGGTAGGAGAGGCAGATAGCAACCGAGTTTCTAGTTGGGGCTCAGAGCAAGTTCCACTTTAAAAAGATAAACATGAGAAGACCCTCAGCTTCCTGGAGTATGTTGTAGTGATTGGCAATTTCTATAGCAGTCTTCAGGTTATACCAAAACCACATTTTAATGGTAAATTTACATGGAATATGCCTGAAAATGAGCACGTCCAGAAATGCCCCTGTGTTCTGCAGATGGTTCCACTGAAAGCAGTGACGGTGCTGCCTGTGTAAAGCGAGAGGAAAGCTGCCCCAGCAGTAGCGCTGTGTTAGAGCAGCGCTGAGGCTGTGAAGTCAAACGTTGGCAAGTGGCAGAATGGGATTTGCTTTTTGCAGCTGTAGTTGTGAGCTCGGCAGCCTTCAGCTGCGCTGTGTCCCACTTTCTCCCACTGTTGCAAATGGTGAAAGGTGGTAAGTTCTGCTGCAAGTCATCTGGATTGTGTCCCTTTTCTGCCAGCAATTTTTCCTTGAGTCTTTTTTCCCCAGTCCTTTGTGTTTGAGGGCTGGTGTAGTTTGTAGATTCCCCGGAACAGCCCGTGAGGAAACCTGACAGAGCGTGACAGTCCCGGTGTTCTCAGGTTCAATTTTGTGTTGCCCTTTGAAGATAACAAATGAAGAGTCCGGCTAGTGAGGACAGGACTGGATCAAAGCTCACCCTCTTCTTTGATTTGTGCATACACAGAGAATCTCAATTAACTTAGTCTTTCACTTTAAACTGTTTTGGAGAGTCACTGATGATCAGATCTGTCTTCAGGCCTGTTATCACACCTGATTTTTTTGCTGAAAAACCTCCGACACTAGAAGTGAGATGAGGCATTTTGGTCTTCAGTGCTGGAACTCAGGGCTGATGCAGAGGAGATGGTACATTGGAAGTTACTGGCACAACTGAGCCTCATGTACAAGAACTGTGAAGATTCTTTCAGTTGTTTAAACATTACTTTTAAATGCTAGTTGGTGGTGAAGTACAGAGGATAGAACAATGATGCTCCTAAGAGGATTTCTGTTGGTAATTTGAAACAATAGAGCATTTTGTATAGCCGCCTGCACGTTGGCCAGGATTCTGTGTGACTGGTTGGAGTTGCACATCTTCAGCTAAGAGTTACAGAATCACAGGATCTGTTGCAATCGGAAGGGTATTCACTAGGAGCAGTGGATAAAATATTTTTGGTAATGCTTGTTCAGGTTGGACTTAACAGGCAGTAACTGAGCAAGGCAGATGGCCAGGGTTACCTCGGATCAGTTACTCAAAACTATTCCTGTATTTTCTGAAGATATGCCTAAGAAAACAGATATTTTGTAGATGTGTCAAACTCTGATGATAAACTACAATGTAGGAGTACCTCCCTGCCTTATGTGAATGTTTCGTTCTGAAAGTAATGAAATTCCAGACCTGGCAGGTCTTTGAGCTGGTTCTTTTAACAAAAGATAGTATTACTTATTAGCTCCATCTCTGCCAATTTCTTATCACTGGTTGGCCAAACAAATTATCTTCTTCCAGAAACGTTATTTGTATGAAACCAAAATCTGTTCTGAGCGAGGAAGTAGGTTATGTTAAAAAATAATTTTTGTTTAAGATTCACAGTTTCATTTTCTCGTAACAGACACTTTTATTTCCACAGCATGCTGCATTTCCGATGCAAATGGGAATTTGTGTCTGCATGTCTTGTTTGGAAATGAAACTTAAAGATGTGCTTCCACTTTCCAATGAAAAGTAGTAAATGTTTAACAACATTCTCCCTGTGTATCCCACATGTCTGTATGCCCCTGAGTAGGCTACAAAGCCTTGATACAGCATGGGAAAGCTAAAAAAAGAATAAAAATGCTTCCTCTGTGGTTTCAGCAAGCTTGACAACTACAGTATATTTAACCAAGACAAAGTGATGAGTTTCTTGTAGATCCTGGTGCTTTTCCTTGTTTCCTGTAGTATTTACCTTTTACTTTTTGGCTTTCTTTTAAGCGGAGAGCCTGTAATTGCTCTCAAAAAATATGTTCCACTGTCCGTCAAAACGGAACAGTGTGGGGTTATAGTAGTACCTGGTTCACGCTTTCAAAACTGAAACACTTTATGCTTCTGAAAAATACCTTACTTCCAAGTAATTCATATTATGTAAAATATGCTGCTTGGAGAGGCTTTTTAAACGATCTTTCTCTATAAAGGTTAAAGTAATTTTTAAAGGCTTAGGAATTAGGTTTTTAAGCACTTAATGATTTTTTTAAATAGCAAATTTTAAAGCTAGCATAAGTATTATGAAACCAATGTATTTTCACTGAGCAAAGAACCTCTCCCCAGTAAGCTGCCTCTGGTGAAATGCATCATCTGGGCACGGACACCAAGCCCAGCAGCGTGCTCGGAGTTTGTGTTCCTTCAGTGACAGCTTCTCTTCCAGCCTCGCTTTGGAAGTTTTTATATTCTTTGCAGCATTGACTGCCACAGTGCTGAATTAGCACTTGCACTTAAAAATTGGTAAAATTTTGACACTGATGATGTCAAAGACTTCCACTCTTTATAAAACAAAGCACTGTCACAACAGCTTGGGTTAGACTGACCTGGAACGTCTACATTGGCTTCTGAAGAAATGCCAACTAATTTCTTAGTTCATTCTGAGTTTCATTGCACTAGAAAGTCTCCCCATCATGTATATGGACTCCTCATATCTTGGTTATTTTAACTAAAGCAGTGGCTTTAATGTGCTGTGTATGGTTGTAGCCATGACTACATTACGGCTCCATGCGTGCTTGCCATATGTGTAAACAGTTTGCTGATTTTAGTGGTATGACCTATTGGCCTCTGCCTGTATAAACAAATGGAGGCCAAAGATCAGAGAGATCAGAGGGGAAACTTTAAACATCCTGCACAATCTGCAGTCCATTAAGTGTACGTTAGTGTTTGGTTACAGCCAGTCCTTTTGTACTTGGAAATAATTTGCTCATGACACATTTGGGAAAGGAGGATAGCTTCACCTGGTGCATGGAGGCTTTGAGGAACGTAATTGCATTGGGTGATGTGAAGAAACCAGCGTCGGTGGTATTTCCATGTCTCAGGAAGGGATGTAATGCGAACACATGCTTTATTTGTTATTTAGATTGAGATTTAAACAAGTCGTGGGGACAGGCCGTTGGAAAAAGGGCTGTAGTGTACAAAGAATGAACAATGGCATGAGAGACAGATCACCCACAGGCAACAGAGTGAAATGTGTGTCGAGGGAGGGGGGAAAAGAGGTGAAGTGAGAAATGCCAGGGAGATCTAGGAAGATATATTTGAAAGAGCAAATATGAAGAAGGCACTAGTGCTTAAAAGGAAGAGAGAAAGCAGAGAAGTACGGTAAGAGGGTTAAAAAAGGAAAGATGCTGAGATTTTGACAGAAGGAAATAAGCCTTGATGTAGTAAGCCAAGTAGCACATGGAAAAGAAAGGTCAGGGCTATCCTAGCTCCTGAATGACCAAGCATCCCTACTTTACTTTCTTTACTTGCATCAGTTGTTTGGCAGGAGCGCAGGGGCTTCGTTTCCAGCCCCCAGTGGTGCAGTCGTGAGTGGAAATTCACCTGGCCCCTCCTGGTGTTAAGCACAGCTGGGCTTTCCTCTCCGCTGGTAACTGCTTGGGTTTGTAAGTCAAACCGAGAGCCTAAGTCACAGAACTTGATGAATGTTGTGTTTTCAGTATGAACTTCACAGGAATGGCTGTGATGCTGTTGGCATCTTACAGGGTATTTGCAAGTGAACTTTTCAATTTGGCTAGAAATGAGTAAATCCAGTATTTCTGGATCTGAGAGGCTGAATTAACCCTGCAGATCTTTGACTGAAATAATCTTAATTTCTGAAATTCTTTTTTTTCTTAATTTTCTGAAGGCTTACTAAAAATGTAAACCTGTTACTTCCACATAACGGATCTTCTGTCCTCTAGAAGAATTTTATCAACTTCCAGGTATAACTGATCACCAGTAAGAAGTTTAAGGCATTTTATAATTTCCTTGGCCAAGAATAAAGCAGAAGCTAAATCCTCTTTGATGCAAACATTTTCAAAATTCAGCATGTAACTTGATGTACTTGAAATTCTGGAGTTAGTCTTTTATCATAATCCTGGACAACATTTCCAAAATGAAACGATAAATTGGCAATGTGAACAATACTGGCATCTGTATGCAAACAGCAGCTTCCTAAGAATGCGTTTTTTCCCCTATATTACTTATGCAGAGGAATTTCCAAGCTTCCTCTGGCCTGATTTTTGCAACACCTTTACTAAATAATACATATATAAGCTATAATCTTAAAATATTAATGAGAATAAGTTTGTCTTTAAAACAGAATGGAGATGAAACAAAACCCAACGCTGGTTTGGACTTTGCAGCAAAGAGGGTTCTGCCTTCAGCAGCAGCTTAGGCTGTGGAGCAGCAGCAGGTCTGTACTTCTGCTTCTTCCCGACAGACTGGTTCTCTAGGTGGCCACGGTCTGGTGGTGCTGAGATACTGGATGTGAGAACCTTCCTGGTGGGGGGTGCATGTGAGATAGTTAGTGGGTGAAAGCTCTGCAGAGAAGGAGTTGCAGTAGAAAGTGGCTGCAGATTGACTATTTCCAAAACTGCCTGAAAAAGCCCACCTTTTGGGGTGGAGGGGGTGCGTGTGCCTGCCTTAGAGGGGCCTCCCCTGCCAGGTTTTGCTGTTGTGTTGGAGATTTTCTGTTGGGGAATACAACATTGTGGAAGTGACCTGTCCTTTCGGGTACAGTGCTACTTTCAGAGCAAGAAAAACCATTACCCCGTTGTGGTGGATGCGTTCCTCAGCAACCCGCTAGGACGTGCCGGTCAACAAATCCCGGAGCTCCAAGTAACTTCTCATCAGACTAGTCGGCTGGAACCACCATCTGCTTTCTGTTCCCCAGATTTCAGTGTTGATGGAAACTTCCTTAAAATGCGAGTATCGGAAATGTTTTGTGCATGAAACATGAGCAAGCATAAAATCTAAATGTCACTTTTACCATAGTGGACTAAATCACTTATTCCCCATTATTCTGAATTATTTTCATTTTGGTTTAACAGAAATTCACTTTAAGCGTACCCATTTAATTTATAAGCCATCTTAATAACCTGTTACAGGAAGCATGTTACATTAAATAGGGAAAAGGTTTGCTGTCTTAGGTAGAAAATAACAAAATACTGTATCTGGTAACAATGTCGGTTTTCATTCGTAAACTCTGAAGAGGAAAAACTTACTAGCAAATATAAATATTTGGAACTTGGTAGAAGCTCTGCCATTAAGTGGTATTTACATATGTGCATTTTATATTCACAGACGTTAACTGACCCACAGATAGCATTCCAATTTTAAGGATTTTTGATAGTGTTGTGAAGATAAAGTCCTTTGCTGGTAAAGGACATCGTCTATGTGAAAACAGGAAAAGTGTGCTAATAATCATTAGGCAGGAGGGAACTGAATTAACATTTTGTACAATAGTTTTTTTCATCGTAGATGATTCCTTGCATTAACAAATGTCACTATTTGCTCTTTTCCCCCTGTTGTGTGTTTAGTCACCTTTATAAACAGGATAAGCTGTAGATCCAAACCCCATTAATTTTAGCGTCTTCTAGGCACGTTCTCTCCTGAGTGCACAACTGCCTTTGCAGTGTTCATTTTTAAAAAGCTGTTAGACTTTTGAACTAGAGCACCCCTTGTTTTAAACACCACCACCCCCCCACCCCCACTCCCCCCCACTAACTTACTTTTCAAGCTTTTAGGGTTAAGATTTTGAGCCAAAAAGGCAGATGGTAAATCCATTTCCCAATGTAATCTGACAAAATGTTCTGATCCTTTGTGAAGCTCAGTAATGCTGTGTGCCTGTTTGAAATCCAGAGGCCGCTGGTAAACGGTATCTCCTTGTGCAAAAAGTCATCTCTGTTGATTTAGCTGGTGATGGAGGAGTGCCTCCTCCTAGCAGTAGTGCTGTTTCTCTACGGTATTATAAAATGCTGGTTTTGTGGGAGGCAGGGAAGAAGAGTGCTGTGTTGTCCTTTTCTGTGTGGATGGCTGTAAGCTGTCTTTTATTCACTCTTTTCTTCTTTAATCTGCAAATGATAGTCTCTAAGCCTACACATTTGAAAAACGGACTCTGTTCAGCTGATTCTGCCAGTTGTTTTGCAGAAACAGTATTTGTAAGTAGTCTTTTGAGGTGAAGAGTGAGAAATGACCTTCGAAGACATGGAGGTAAGTAAAGTGAGTCAGTCATAAAAACACAGTTATGCAAAGCTGTCTAGATGTGGTTGAACACATCTAAATTGGAATTCATCCCTAAATAGACTCTAAAACTTCACTTTTTTTTAAAAAAAAAACCACCAGTTTTCCTTGACAGTCAAGAAGTCATTAGTTTTGTTGAATGTTGCAAACAGCAATGAAACTGGCTCAGTTGTGGATCACTCCTTTTAACCTTGCAGAATAAGAAGCTGCCAAAGAGAAGGATTTTCAGCTGGTAGGCAGGGGAGGCACTGACTGAAGGCCCTTCTGGACCTTCTTACTGGCGGTGCTGGAAAGGGCCCATTCCGCTTCTGCTTCTCTGTCAAAGTTGGTCTCACTCACAGGGTTTCTTAAGGGCTCTTTGACTTGCTTTGGCCACTTGCTTCTCTTTCACCAGGAGTCCAATAAATTGGTAAGCAAGTGGAGCCTTTCTCACATAAGGGCTGATGTTTGGTTACATCACACTTTCAAAGAATGAAATGTTCTGGATTAAGCAGGATTAGATTTGTAGGTTTTCTGGATCTTACCTGTTTTTTAGGTAATGACTTCCACATTTGATGGCATTACAATTTTACAAATAAGCTTCTGCTGACAGAGCCAAAGTATCTATGCCCCATGTGGGCCATCCAAGATGAATATGTATTCATTCTTAGCCATTTCAGGGTCTATGCTGAAATTCTCATAAAACACACTTTTTGAGAAAGTGAAACCAACTGCTTCATTGAACACATGGTGCAGACAACAGTCTCCGAAGACGTTACTGTCCTTTTTGCTAGGTAATTGTAGTAGGGAATTCGGTGCCCTCTGGGGCACTTCTGCCATCAGTCTCCAGTGGTTTCCTGCATCACAGGACAACCAGCAAACAGTAAATGATTTCTGGTTTTAATTAGGCAGACAAAGATGCCTGCCCTGAAGTACAGTGGAAGATGTAGTCATTAACCGTAGAGTCCTGATAGGCAGGTCCTGGATGTCCCTTACAGTTGCGTGTGCCCAGGGGTTTGCTGCTCAGCAGGCTCTGAGGGTATGCGTGCATCTCTCTTGCCTTGTTTCTCAAACCTGCACCAAACCGCTGTCTCTGGCGGTCTGTATCGCCTGGTGCTGGCTGTCACTCTGATTGCCAAACCTTCTGGCACACTGTCAGCTCTGCTCCTCCTTGCCGTTCAGATGCAGCCAGCCTGAGCCTCTGAAGTCAGTGCAGCTACAGAAACGCAGCGGGTGTGGAGCACACAGCTCTAACAGACTCTGCAGCGTGAGGAATCATTAGCAGCGGTGTGCTCTTGGTCCTGAAAGCGGTGTTAAATTCACCTCCTTTTGGCCCTTGAGAGACCGGGGATTCATGTTTATTGCCTATGCGCTGCTAAGCTTCGTAATCAAATGATAGTTTTGAACTAAAAGGGCAGCAGTGGTGGTCTTGAATATTTATGTAGACTCTTCTTGTAGAGGGATTTAGGTGTCTCTTCAGCCACTGGAATTTGAGTTCAGTCCCTTTTTGATAAGAAGTGTATGGAACTAGAACTTCCACCATTGGAATGGTGACTGCAGCACTTAAACTGGCATTTTTGTGCTCAGACTACAGAAATTTTCCTGTTGCTCCCATCAGAGGCCTCAGACCTACTTCTGCAGCGCTTCTTGATTTACCTAAACGTTCTAGTTGAGAAAACAGGTGTATTTTTAGCTATCTGGTCAAGATTATGTACAATAGACTCCATTACAGAGGGAAACTCAGTTTTTGTTTCTTCTTCATCCAACCTGGAGACTACTGTTCAGATGAAGATTAAATTAAAAATTTAAGAAGAATTTGAACTTCTGCTGTTGAAACTGTAATAAAGGATAGAGTTATTAGGCAGGTGAGTGTATATGATTATAATTGTGATTAGTGCAATGCTTTTTAGAGTTGTCTGAAGGTGGTAGCACATGGGAGTAAGGGTGATCCACTAGGTTTTGAAATTCCAGGTACTTCAGAGAACCTGACTAAAGCATCCCTTCTAAGAAACTTGTAAAACATTGTTAAAGTTGGGCAGTTCCATAGAAAACTTTCTACGAAGACGGGCAACAGAAGACAAAAGCAAACAGTCAGATCATTAGTTGAAAGAAGATTATTAGTAGGATCTCTCCTGGTATCTACTTTGATCAGTACATTAATGATGAACGGGGAAATAAGGTAGAAGTAATTTGCACAAAATTTTTCCAGGTGCCTAAATCTAAATTGGACTCTCTAAAAGAGTTGCAGAAGAATCCTGTAGTACTTAACAGCCGGATAATAAAGTGGTAGGTGAATTTAGTGATGTTATGTGCCCAGTAGTGTGTAGTGGAGGACCAGGGGCAAGGGGAGCAAATCTGCCTGCCTGTAGTGTGTGAAGAGTTCCTATGCACAACAAACTGTTGCCACCTGGAAGGAGATTCTGGAGGCATTGTGCATAATATTATGAAAATATCAATAATGGATGATCCAAAGGGTGAATATGATGTCATGAACCGGAACAGAACAGGAAACCTGGTTATGTTATTGTGACCATGTTGTATCTTGAGTATTGTGTGCTCCTGTTGTCCATATCTGTCATCTTGTACACCTTCTCCCCAGCTGTAAAAATAAGTAAATAAACACTAAACTAAATTGATATTAAAACTTAATAGGCTGGAGTAGAGGCACAAGAAAAGCATAAATAAATCTGGATATGACCAATGGTCTGAGTAGCTTGGTCTACAGTCTTCAATAATGACAATTAATTGCTGACTAAGGAAGAGTACAGAAACTGGATAATTTTACAGGGTGATCCCCATTCTTTTCTGTATTCCTATGAAGCTTACTTTATCTGGGTGATCCGTTAGTCTCTAATCTTCTGGATTTCAGTGATTTAGCCAGATATATGTGTGTTTACTAACCCTTAACACTTAGTTTCCTAAACTCACTAGTCTCCTTTTTGTGGAGCTGTGTAACCTTTCTGCATCTAGAGCAGATTGTGGTAGCTTACATATGTGTTACATGACAGATCACCTCCTTTGGTTTGTTTTGGCTTAACCCTTCAGCCTGAAAAAAAGAAGTAACTGCGGAGAATATTGAAAAAAAGTCTATGCATTCATAAATGGCATAGAAAAATTGACTATAGAAAGTCTTGTGTCAAAATATGACTGAGGTGTTTCAATGAAATATCAGCTGCCTTATTAAAAAAAATTCATACATTGAAAAAATGAGTTGTATGAATCATTGCAGTGAGATTATGTGAAAATCAAAAGTATAAATGGGTTTGAAAAGGGATTAAATATATTCATAAAGGATGTGTTGATATGGGTTGAATATGGCAGTCCAGTTACATCCTTCAGCACAGGAGATGGCAAAATTAAAAACAAAACAGCATTATGTGAACTATAATAAAATTATCTGCTCATAAAAAAAGTTGAAATGTCATATGGTGCTTCCTTGTATATGAAAATAAATACAGGATTTAGTTATAAGTTTATTAAAACTATAATGCCAAAAGGTAAGAGAAGTAAATTTGTGGCTCTACATCTGATGATCTATGATAGGGGAGAGAGCATAACTTGATTTTTAGTAAAATGTCAAGTAATTTTGAAGAGCACTGAAGCTGTTATGAGCTGCAGCGGGGATTACAGGTCTGGTTTGTCTGGTTTTATAAGGTGAATTTCATTTCCATTTTGCCTCTATAAATAAGATTAAAGTATGGAAATACTACTATTAGAATTACTCGATACTGTTTCTCGCATGTGTTTTAGATTACCAACTAAATGCTTAAAATAGTTCCAGGAGACTAGAAACAAGCTTTTGTCAGACACAGTTTATAAAATAGTTTCAACAATTTAAAATGGAAACAGCTTAAAAGGGATTATTATAGGTAAGCCTAAAAACTGCCCTCAATAAAGATTAGGCCATGGCAGAATTCCTGCTGTTGCTCAATAGTGGAGCTTTTTCTTGAGCTGAATATGGGCATCTGTTCATATTTAGGTTATCTTTAAACCTAAAAGGAGCTGTGCATGTTGTTTGCAGGTACCTGATAGCCACTCACTGATCCTTCATTCAGAACTGGTCATCACAAACACGTTGTAAATGTAAAACCTTCCCTGCTGAGGAAAAGCAGCAATTGACCTGCCTCCAGGATAGCAAGGGGAGCAAGGGGGGCCTCCTGACTAATTTTGTATCAGTTGGGTTAGACACAACTTTGAGAGAGTGTTGAGCATTCATCAAGTAACTGGTACAGTACCTGAAATAGGTATATTCAGAAAATGGGTGAAAACTGTTAATGCCAAAGTTCCTGACGCGTACCCTTGAAATGGGTTGCTTCGAGGCTTGTCTGAGTTCGTGGCAAATCTACCCTTTCTGGTTTGCTATAGATATGTTGATCGATTAAAGATTGTGTGTTTATATCCTAAACGTTTGGCGACTGACACTAGCCTGCTCTGTCTTGTGCCTGCTTACATCTGGAGATGGATGCAGTATAATATATCCTTAAAGCATTATGCAGCATGTGACAAAAGCCACCTCTGTCATATGCTGTCGCTCTAAGCATGGATGCAAGTTTGGTCTCAGCGGGCTGGTTGTGGAACATAATTGCTGCTGAATCTGAAGGGAGTGAGTAGAGCATCAGGATACCTTTTTGGCAGTCGGTGAAGTTGGTATGACACTGTTGCAAATCTTCACCTCCCCTAAAGCATCACTAACAAATATATCATCAAAATAGTGTCCAGTCACGCTACTAGCAATGCTTTGCTGTCGAAAAAAGATGAATTATAAGAAGAAAAAAATATTTATAACTTCTCTCTTTTTAATGAAGAGTTGCTAATACCTTGAATCGTTGAACAACCTTTGAGTAGTTCATTTGCAGACTGACTTAGCTGCCAGCAAACTTAATCTATTTGTCATGCATTGATCCAGGCCATTAAAGAGGGTCACTTTCTCATTATTACCTGAGTTGGAGCTTAAGATCCCAAACTGCCCAACTTCGGCAAGGACTTACCTTAAGTGACCAAGTCTTCTCCCAGCCCAGAGTGGCACCACCACTCCCTGCCTTGTTTCTTCCATGCTTTATCCTTCAGTAGCATCAGATACCCAACAAGCGTATGTTTTCAGCAAACCTCTTGGGCCTGTTTATTGTTGGACAGTCAGCAGACCCATTAAATAAAAAGGTGGTTGATTTCAGAGGAATATTAAATGCCTTAGTGCCACATGAAAGTGCTGTGCGGTTTTCATGTTTAATTTTGTGTGAGAGAGTGAGTGAACCAGGGCTGTTTGCAGTTGGCATCTAGTGAGAAGTTCTTTTTTAAAAAAAAAAAGGTAAAAAATCAAACTGATTTTTAATTCATTGAGCAGGAAAACTTGTAGAAGCTTCTGTGGAACAGTTTAAATCCATATGAGAAGCTTAGCATTTTTAATATTGGAGTTTTTTTAATAAATTCAGTGCTCTGTTCACTTAAGAGTTTTTCTGTTTCTGAGATACAGATGCAGTGGGCCACCCCCTGAGTTGCTGTAAATCAGTGCAGTGCCGATGCAGCTGGCGCGCTGGGCCAAGCCCATGTGTTAGGTGAGAATTTAAGCAGCTGACTGTCCGCTCTGACTAGTTTCTCTACTTGCTGAGGTTTGCAGAGTGTTATATAGGTCAGTGCATCAAGACAAATTCTATTTGGTATCTGGTTCACCCTTCTGGCTTCTGTGCTCCTCAGTTTTCTTGAGAGAAACTGTCCTCTTCAGAAATCATCACTGAACGGTGCCGTGAATGGTGTTCGGGCTTTCAAACACTTCATGTTCTTTCCTGATACTAAGGTTCTGTCAAAGTGCCAAAAATACTAAGAAAGGTAATTGATAATGCGTTGTGCACATCACGGAAAGGGCTTGGCCGTGGAATACATTTTAATGTTGATATTTTGGGTTTATTGTCAGTTATCTTAGCGAACACGTTTAGTAGTCTTGGAGGTGCACTTGAAGAAAAGGGTGATCTTCCTCTTTTCTCTCTCTCCCCCCTTGCCCCATTTGTGCTACTTGTGCTTTGGGGTCAGTTCTGGTGTTTTAGCCATAGTTTGTGTTTTTTCATCCTTCACAGGCATAGAATTTGCTTTCCCTTGGGAAAATGAAAATATTGAAAGTAAGCAAACTTTGACTGCAGTCGCAAGATCAGAGGAGACTTACTGCATCAGTATTGTCCAATGACATTTAATACTTGACTAGGTTGCTTGCGGGGCGTAGGAGCCAAGTTTAGTTACTGATGCTGTGTTGAGTGTACTCAGGCTTCAGGGGGGAGGGAGAGCGTGTAAAATCGCACAGCATCATTCTTTCCCTTACTTCAGAACAAGAGCCTTGTTAAGTATCTGGCTAGTGTAATGCATAACACTGTAATGAATCCTGGACTGAAGAGAGGAGGGTAACCTGATAATATGGTCACTTCTGGGTATAGGGCGATTTTGAGGATAGGCTTATTAGGTGTGATTTCATTAGGAAAATTATTGGAGCTTTATATTGGGATTGACTCCCTTCAAATGGACATCAGCATATTTTAAAAGTAGTCCTGTAAGAAACACAAAAAATGGACATTAGAGGCTTTTGTGTAAGTATCAGTTTTATCAGATGCTTATATTTGGTGTATATTCACATACTTTTAAAAGTACTTTTGATGCATTTGTCTGTTGTGTAAGCTCTTAGTGCAAATCTTTATTTGCTATTAAATTTTATTACAAAAAATCTTTTGGCTATAGTAGTACTGTATTAGAAACACAGACTCTATTATTTCACTTCCTGCTTGACATTGCTTTATTACAAAGAAACTTTCTGTTGAGAAAATGGTTCTGTCTGTCTTGCTTCAGGTAGCTGCGATTACTGGAGAGTTAACGTGGCCATGTGCTCCTAGAAGGTTCATAAGGCAAGGGAAAAAGCTTGGCTCTTTTTTAGCTAAAAAGCTTGTGTTGGGGTGAGGCCAAACTAAACACCAGTGCCTCTCCAGGTTTGCGATTTGCATCTCTGTTCAGCTGTTGGGGTTCCTTGGGATCTGTGACATGCTCAGGCTCTGCCTGCAGGCACTATGGATCCCATTATCGTATAGAACAAATACATGGAGTGCATCTAGGGAGAAATAAAACTGCTATTCTTTGACTATTTTAAGAGAAATTTTACTGCATCTCCCCTGACAAGCAGTTCCTGTAGGTGAGTGATTGCTGTTTTCCATGAGGGGAAATGATGAAAAATGTGTGGGTGAATCCACACGTTTTTCCATTACAGTTTAAATGTGTGCCTTCAGTGTTAGATTTTAAAAGTAGGTATAAACCAACTGGCAAACCATAAATCCTCATTAAAACTTACTGAAATTATCGAAATGCATATTTTCCTTGAAACTGCACTCGGGCCTTGTTTGTTTGCTTGTTTTGGTTTTGTTTAGTGAAGTTCAGAGACATTTGTTACTTGGAAAGCTCCACATCAACTCCCATATCAGATGTGTCTCTCTCTCCATATGTCTCCATATCTGTACAGATATAAATAAATAAAAAAAGAATGTTCTTAACCTTGTAAGAACGGTCTTCTGTCTTTGTCTGTCAGAGAGGAGGTTGCCCCCTGCCCTGCAGCTGTCAGCTGCCTCGCTCCCTTCCCTGCATGGTTCGCTTCTCCTCACCGAATGCTCCTTCAGCCAGCGACTGCACCGTGGGTTAGGGGTTTGTATTCCAGGAGAAAACGGGTGAGAAAGAGCTCTTTCAGTCAACGTGTGCAGGGCCCAGAAGAATCTGCTGGTTAGAAGGAAAATATGAACTGGAAGTAAGTCGCATGTTTTAAAAGTGAGGGTAACTTATTATCCTTTGGAACACTTTATCAGGGATATGCAGTAAATTCCCCTAGTTGTAGATTTTGGATTTTTTTTACATCAAGTTCGGATACCTTGATAAAACTGTATTCTGTTTGTTGGATCTGATGGGGGGTTGCAGGTGAGACTGTGGCTGTCGCTGTGCATGGTTCAAGTTGGGTGACCTCCTGGCTGAGCAGGAGGTGCTGGGGTTCATTCAGTCTCACAGAAGCAGACGCTGATTTGGCTTTGTTCTGCCACAGCCAGGGCTGCTCTGCTCCTGGATTTTCGGCAGGAGTACAAGTGAGTACCTCCGAAAACACCTCCCGTAGTCACTTGCGTAGTTGGTAGCTATGGCAGCCAAGGTTGCTTGCCTGCTGTGACTCGGAGCAGGCTTATAATTCTGACAAATAACGGGGCCATTGCGTTCTTCACTTCAGAAAAGGAAAATGGGTGCAGGCTGGCGTTCCATCGGCTCGTGGGCACAACGAGGCAGCCACTAGTCTTTCCCTCTGTGTGAGATCTGGAAGTTAAAGGTTTTGAGGAACATACGTTGCAAAGTAACCTTTAATACTGGGTGATTTACATGGATGGCTGGACAAGACACAAAAGATGTGACAGTTTGTTTTGGTCTGCAGAGCCTATGAAGCCCTTGAATAATGCATGGCCAGCTGACTGATGGCTGGTTTAATAGACTCCTGGTCAGGAATAGGGGCTGGCTCTTGTGAGCAGACTTGCCCCCGAGGGTGGCACCACAGGATTCTTGTCTTTTTGTCATTAAACATTGTTTACTTACTAACATTTCTTTTAGACAGCAGCTAATGGAATTACGGATATTTTATGTCATCTCTACATCAATAATGAAATACGGGCCACATAAAGAATTGATTTTCGTTTTTGTTTGGGGAGGGAAGCAGAAAGATAATTTAAATCCTGGCACTAAGAGATTTCTTTCAGTAATTCCAGTTTGATGTAGATTCTAGTTGTGACCTTGAAGTCACATCTAGAAGCAAGGAGACTAATTAGTACAATTTCATAATTACTTTGGATGACTCTCTAAATTATAGCCATGCAATAAAATCAGTATTCCCTGGAGCGAAGCAAGTTACACTGCAAAGACAGGTTAGTGCTTAGGACTGTACTGGTTGTACTGCTATGCTGAATAGGTTGTAATATAATTTTTAAATTGTGTCTAGAAACTAGGTTGTTGGTTGCTTTTATTTATTTATTTATTGATGGGGTATCTTGTGAGAAGCATTCTTAATTCTTTTATGTGCTGTTTCCACATCTGTTCTCCTTCAGTCAGGGAAACTCAGCACTTTTGTTTGCTGGTGACAACTTTGCTGTGTCCTTTGAGAGGATCAGTGGAGTTCTCTAAGCTGTCTTCAGAAAGGAGGAATAATTTTAGCTTGCCTGCGCCTTTGCAGATGGCAAGGAAATGCAGTGACTTGGCAGAAGTGATCCACGTCAGGAGCATATTCAAAAGGAGATGGCGATTCCATGGTGCTGTAGGAAATGTTGGGAATGTTTGCCACTTGTAGGTGAGCAAGGAACAGACTTTATAAGCTGCAGTTTTGGTTGACAAAACTTCCCCTGAAGGCTGGCAGTAAGCATTTAATTCAGTATTCAAAATTTCAGAAGTCTGGGTTTTGTATACAGGAGTTCACACATATCTGCTGGGTTTTGCTTACCCTGGATAGTAAGTATTGAAAAAACAATGTTGATGTGTTTATACCTATAACGTTTTTCTTTTACACACTCATGTATTCAGACACTTGCAGCACCCGTGCATTTGGGGAGATGATGTGCAAGAACTGGGGTTTTTAACACATAGTTGGATTTTGGTTTTAAAGAGAGAAAAATGTTTCAGATGAAGCTTTTGCTCATCTTTGGTACTGGAAGCTTTCTGTTTGAGATGCGGCATTCCTATGTAGCAAATACTTCAAAAGAGCTATTGCTTTACTGTTAATCCAGAGTTCTAACACAGGTTATTCTGGATGTTGATGCTCCTGACAAATTGTATACTGATTTGTACATAAGAGATAAGAGTGTATGGATGTGGTCTTCACCTAAAGCTGCCTAAGATAAGCCCTTTGGACACTTGTTCTATTCAACTTATTATTTTTTATCAAAATATTTTTCCTTTTTTCTTTTTCCTTTACACTATGGAGGCAAGTAACACATTTATGAAATCTGTTACTTTAGGCTTCTAGACTGACTGAGACAATGATCATTTATCAAATCTGCACCTATCACATAGTAGGATTCCTACAACTGATGAAATATGAGTGTAGCTTTGTCCAGCAGGTCACTGGAGTGTGTAAAAGAACTTGAGATGGATAAATATGTTTTTAGACTCCCATTTAGTTGATGGAAGCTATGCTTTGGGTAGCATTTCCAGATTAAATACCTTGCTGCTTTCTTTGTTTTATACAGCAAGATGATAAAGGTTAAGTGAGGTTACTTTTTGATGTTGTTTTCTGTTGCAAAAGTACTGGCAAACAGGGTACTAACAAATGCGGAAAGCCATTTAAGCGCTCAAAATCCCCCACTCCCCCCGGTATATCATTCATTTCAAGAGAAGTTTTTTTTGGTAGGCTAAATCTTGTGTCTTGATGGAATAGTACAGCAGCTCTATCTTGACTTCAGGTGAGGGCTTAAACCGTAAACAAGCAAACGTTATAACTGAAGAACCATGCAATCAATATGAACGTGTTGGATGCCTTTTATATAGCACACAGTGTTGTATTTTAGAGTCTAGTATTAAAGACTGTAGTTCCGTGTTATGCTACAAACCACTCCAGGGGTTCCTTGTATTGCTCAAGAGGTTCATACAGAAACTAGTTGTACGTTTACACGGAAGCTATTCACCTAATGCCTGTGGGCGCTGGGATAGTCCAGAAGTCAAACTTCAGTGTCCTTGTGTTTAGTTCAGCAAAGGCATGTTCGGGTAATGGGAAGAGCTGAAAGTGCTACTGCCGTGGCTGTGTACTGAGCCCCAATCCCCGTTCAGGGCATCATCTCTATGTAGCAAATCCTTCAAATTTGTGCTCAGGTTCATTTGAAGTCAGTGGCAGGTAGACACAGGCTTAATTGGACTTGAGGACTTCCCCCTAATCTGTAGAAGAGACCAACTTGCTGGTGGCAGAGTTGGTTACAGACACATCTTACCGAGGCAGCTGATCCAGTAGCGCTGACAGGGCTTACGAAAGACTCGCTTTTCTGTTGGTACACCATACATTAAGATAATCAGCTGTGATTATAAACTCAGTCATCGGGTTTTTAAAAAAAAAACAAAACAACAAACCCACAAACTCTTTTCAGTCTTTCATCAAGTATTATTTTGCTGATGCAGACAGAAATGAGAGGCAGGCGTGCTATGAATCACTTACTCTCTTTTAAATTTGTCTGTGCTAATGAAAACTCCCATCCTTCCCCGCTGACACAAAGAGCAGACATGCTTTTTGCCTGCAGACTTGCTGAGTTGACAGTCTCTGTCACTCGGTCTGTGCTATCAGCCCATCATCTGGTCATATTTTTATTCCACCGGCAAATCTGCACCACCTCGATAGTTGATAGAGAAAGTCCAGTTTTTATTTCTACTGGCACTTCATCCTCCTGTGATATATTTATGTTTATGATCAATAAACAGAATACAAGAAATTGAAACTCAACGTGCATGACAAGGGGCCGCGCGCTCGTGGTGTTGGGACATTGGCCTTCGCAAGCACGCCGGTGCTGCAACTTGGGAATAAATGCCTGTTTATCGGTGGGTTTACGTATACTGAAATCTTAAAAACTTGAAATGTTTTTGGATGAGATTTTTTGTCGTTGCCTACGTGGGTGAAAACTTACGTAGAGCGAGATCTTTGCAGCCCACCTCTCCTCATGCGGCGGGAGAGGGGAGCGGGCAGGCGGGAAGGGATCCTCACTTCCCGCGGCTGTCGCTGCCTCCATCTCTTAGTGAGTTCAGCTGGAGGGGGAAAAGGATGAGTCATCCGTCAGCTTATTGTAAGACAGTGTAGACAGCTGTAAATATATCCTGTCTGGAGATTTGATTCCAGTAATCAGCACAAAATAACCATTGACATCACACGGGGTAACTCTGGGCCTGTCTCGCTGGAAATAAGCTGGGGGGGGGCAGGGATTAATGGTGCCGAAATAGCAAAGGGTAATATTCCTTCTTGTGTGGACTGCGTGTGCTCCTGCGGTGTTTGTTGCCTTCACAAACTGCATGGAAACTATTAACTTGTAGACTGCTCCTCTGGGCTAATATCTTAATACGGCTTTCTTTTAAAAAATAATAATAAAAATCTGAACATGAGAGTACGGCAGTTTCTGTGCCTGGGGCTAAACTTGTGGCCTGGGGAGCGGGTTTCTCATCCTACGTTTCTTAATTGTAGGCAACTTGGGCTGAAATCTTGAATTTAGCTTGCAGAAATATTTGAGAAGGATGTGGCCGAATTAGGATGTGTATTTAATTTTTGTAACCATGGCTTTTGTATTTCTGTGGTTAAAGGCTTATGAATTACGTGTCTTCATTTGAACTTTGAAATAAGTGGAAGTGTGTAAAGTGAAGCAGTTTCCCCTGCATACCTTGTGTGTGTTTATTTGAAGTGCTTAAATCTACCGAGGTGTTAAAACAATATAGCTGCTTCCAAAGGCAGATTAGAAACGGGGCCAGAAGCAAGGAGTAGCATGAAGGTTTGATGTTGTTTTCTGTTGGGCTGCACCACAGCCATACAGACAACAAATAGCCAGGACAGACTGAAGGAGGAAGAGATTGTACTCTCTCACTGTACCTATGGCCAGCTGTAGTTTTCCTTCAGGAATATTATTTTAGCAGTATGAGTTTTTATTAAAGCCCCTTTTTCTTTCTGAAACTACTAGTGTGGTTAGGATCACTACATCATAACCCTGTCCAAAACAGCAGTTACAATTGATATATTTTTTATCCAATATTATGAATGTTATAATCTGTTAAATATGTACACAGAGTAAATTAGGAATCTTGCATTCATTTGAAAAAGGCTAATTTGTAACGCCTCATGCAAATCAACTCTTTAGCAAAAAGCCCCAGGGAGCACACGTACACTTTGTTTTCCTGCCTTTATCAAACGGATCTGTAAGTTGGGAGCAGCAGGTTACTTCTCTGCTTGGCATATGGAAATGAGATTCAAGCAATCACGTCTAGATCTGCTGCTTTGAAATGGAAACAAAGATGTTGCTTTTATATGGGTCTCTGATAGTGTTGCTAGTGCTGCTGCAGGAGGCAGGAATGACGTGCAAGATACTAAAATAACAAAACCACCAAATCCTCTTTTCCTTTCAACCTAGCTGTATGTAGTCCATGTTCAAAGAGTTGTTTCTGTCAAAAACTTCTCAAATTAACATAAGTCTATAATTCTGCTAAACAGATGTTTAAAATGTTCACATCAAATGTACGCGCGGTAGGAACCACACACACAGGTTTGGAAGTGGGTAGCCTGAAAAGCCTGCTTGGCTTGTGGCTCCCAAGGTTCCTGAGCCGTCAGGAGCCCCGGAATTCAGCGTACAAGTACTGGCAGTCCTGGGCCCCAAGTACTGCCTGTAGTTCCAGGCAAGCAGGAAACTGAGGTCCCAGGCTGGGGTTGTAAGTTGCTTAATGTCCTAGAAATAATTAGTGTCTATGAGAGCATATGTGAGTTAAACAGTGCTACTGTGGGGTTTTTTCTCTCGTTTTCCTCCAAGGGTTTGGAACCCAATATTATGCAGTGTAATTCTAGGTACTATAGTGTGTGCATCCTGTCTTGAAGCAGGAGCAGGTCTGAAGCGGCCCTGCCATACGTGCTGTTGCTGGGCGCAAAGTACGGGTGACTGCAGCCAACACAATGCTCCTAAAGAACCGGACTCGAGCTGGCCAGCGCATCAATCCTCTCTCATACACAAAATACAAATAATGAAAAGTTTCCTCTTCTGACTCATGACTGAGTGTTTTTTCATGCATCAAAAATCTAAAGATGAGAGGAGGATGGTGACTGTGTGTGGTCTGAAGAGTCACCAGTTTAATACTGAAAGATGTGTGTTGCCTGCTGAATCATCCTCTTGGGGATCCTTTGAACTTTAATGTAGCTGACAAGAAGTGAACATACTTCTTCTGTTCAGTAAAGCATAAATACAGTATCTTTCTCTAAGGGCTTAGTATTTAACATGAATTTTGTTATTTGCTTTTAAAAATTTATTTTGAAGTTTATAAATAAGCAGTGCCTACCAGTTAATTGTTGGAATTAGCTTGTGAAAAGTGCATGCTCTTTCCCAGAGGGAATTCTGAACGAGCACTTTGAAGTTTATTCTCTTTGCAGCTACCTAATTTTTTTGGATGACTTGAAAGTCTGCCAGCTTCTCTGCTGATTCAGAACAAGCTGATAGTGTTCTCAGTGTCTGCTGCAGAGATATCTGTCTCTCTGACTGCCCTGAATGAATTAATGCAATGTTTATGGGATAGAGTCCGTGAAGCCAGTGCAGAATAATTTTTAGAAAGAAGCAGTATCTCTTTTCATATAAAACCAAACAAACAAAGCAGAAGTATATTTCATATACTTGTAATTATAGAATTTCAGTGAGGTGTGTGTGGCAAGCATTATTGCTAAGAAAGGTCATAACTGGGTGGAGATGAAGAGCTTAGTATTTCTTTGTTTTCCAGTAACTCGTACATCAGCTTGAGCTGTCAGCACAAGTGCTGTCGTGGCGTGGGCTTCTTGTGGCTGTTGATAGAATCGGTATTCTTATATCAGTGTCTCCCTTTATTTTGGAAAAAGCTTTGATGTGAATGCTGTTAAGTTTATTGAAGATAGTGTGGAATGTACAAAAAGTTATTGTAAACAATTTCATGCCATTTGAAACATTCAATTATTTTGTTATTCTTATTTCTTTTTCTGAGCTGATTGTTGAACTGTATCGTGGTCTAGTTTTTGTTCTAAAAACCTGGGTACGAGTTGCAGTCAAAAGCAAAATTTGTGTGGTTTTGATCCCTAGTGGTGTAACATGGGAGGTAACCCTGCTGTCGTTGGCCTCAGTAGGATTTGCAGTAAGTGCTGCGGACTTGGTTGAAAGCTACTTCCACTAGTTATTTCACCGGCTCTGGGCCTGGCATCCCTTCATCCTTGAGGGCACATTGCCCTTTTCCTTAATGTTTCCAGGCCCTCAAGCTTTTAGTTTTGGCTGATGTGTTGTAGCTCCAGGTGTTTGGAGTATTAGTTATATTCTAGCACTCCAGGTGTGTTCCCATAACTGTGGGTAACTTTCATCCTTCTGGTAACCAAGGAAACAAGTTCAGAAACTTGAAATTCTCCCATCCTGCAACTTGAAAAAAGAGAAACTATCAGATTAGGATTTACAGGATGTTTTTTGAAACAGGTTTCTGCTTTTTCTCCTTTATTAAAAACTGATTTATCGCGGTAAGATTTTTATTGGCAACTTTGCATTTAATTGTTTTAGGTTTTGAAACTTAAGATTAGACAGCTTGCATTAAAATGTCTAGTGTTTAATTGATGTCTGTGTGCATGTAATATAGTAGCATATATTTAGTATTGGATTTTGATTTTTAGTATTGCAAAAAAATGTTTGCTTCAACAGTAGAGCTATGTCCTACAAAATGTTTTTGTATGGATACATGATACAGAACGACAGAGGTTTTGAAAAATTTGTTACGCTTCTTTCTATCAACACACAACCCTTGACACTGAATCAACATAGTCTGATAATGATTCCGGAGACTTGTCCAGCAAGTTTGAGGAAAGAAATAAAGTCAGTGGAATGCAGCAGGTGAAGAAGCAGGTGCAGTTTGTGCAGAGATGTTCTGGTTTCCAGGGCAAGTGGTGTTTTTGGAGACTGGCTAGTTGTGATCCAAGGTGGCACAAGCCCATTGGCATGTGGTTGCAGACTGTCAGCTTTTTTCTTAAAATTCTGGGAATGCAAATATCAGAAGAAGGAATCCAATCCAGGCCACGTGTGTATCTGTGGGTAGTGGTCCTCAGAAATAGAGTCTCAGAGAATAAATCTGTTTTGGGTTTTTTTATGAACAAGCACCTGGTGCTTTTCATGGAAGCGATAATCCTGGAGCAGCTGCTGGTTAGGAGCAGCAGTATCAGCTCCTGGGCCCTGCGGTGGGCACACTGTGTTTAAGACCCGGTGTGTGAACTCGCTGATCTGCTTTACGATAAACGCAGGCGGTGCTTGGATTGCGAGGACGGACAAATGGAAAGTTACAGAAGGCTCCTTGCTGCAGCTCGGCATACGTTTCTTTGCCCACTTCGAGAGACAACGTTAGTTATCTGCAAGTGTTGGATGCCACGGGTCTGTGCTTGCATCTCTTTGATGCTGCCGGGTGCAGCAGCTCACCCACGCTGCCCTAGACACTGCCTATTTCTGCCTTTCCCTTCCAGCCTCTCTAGAGGACAAAATGCCCCACAGTGTTTTAAAGTCAATAAATGTGTGTGTTTCTCTTTCTTGAATCGGATTTTTAAAACGTCACAGCATAGAAAATTGCTGAATTGTGAAAGGCTTCATGTTGCAAGTTGTGTGCCTTCTCTCGTGGGCTGAACTGGCACTGCCAGGAGGTCCTGATTTAGCAGGGGCTTGGGAGCCTGGTGGCACTAAGCCACCTATTTTTAGCCTAGAAATACTGAGGAATGACTGACACTGTAGTCTTTTGGGGTCAGTCTTTTCCCATCCTTTCTCTTTATGCCAGCCCAATGGCTGTTTTGTTTGCAGAATGATTGCATAAAATGAGGAAAAAACCAAACCCACAATATTTTAAGCTTTTATAAAATCTAATAAAAGCACAGAGTTATTTCTGTGTAATCATGGGGAGCATGTTTCTAAAATGAGTCAGTGTTTTTCCTGCATCTTCTTTCCCTCCCCTTAAAGTGCCTGAAGTTGATGTTCTGAAGATGCGGTTATCCTTACAAGGGTTGTGAAACTTCTTGTTAATGTCACTTGTATAAGCTCACGTGGCTGCTGTCTTTTGGTTATTTTATTTGAAAGAATTGGACTGATAAACCCAGTGTCAGATCCACCAGCCAGGATCCACCTTGGTGAGCTTCTCCTGGTCACCACACCTTAGCAAAATGTGATGGGGGAAAGAGGCAGCAGGTCAGAAGGTCTCTGCTGCCACAGTTTGCGTGTGTTTCCTAGGACGTGTTGCTGTGGGAAGCTGTATTTATGGGATGCTGTTCTTATAACCACAGCAGCATGGTCTGTCTCTCTTCCATTCTTCTACCTGTGCAGAGATCTGAAACTGAGTGGCTTTTGTAAGCAGATGTGTGTTTATAAGCAGAAAATTGGAGGGTACTCCTTCATAATTGACCACTGCTGTGTTGTACCTTTTGAAGAAGATTCCGTATACGTAACATATAAGGCAAGTACACACACAGAGTATATATGTGTATGTATGCATATGCGCACCTCCTCAGTGTCGGTATCCTAGAACTTTAGTTGAGGCACAAGATGAGCAGAGAGAACCTGCAGTGCCCCCAGAAGAAACACCTAATTCTTGGAAAAGTTTTCCCAGCCCCGGTGTAGCTCACAGGGAAGCAGCTCTTATTAGTAAGAGAGCTGTGGCTTTGGCAGTCATCTAAAGGTAACAAAGGATGTCATAGTCATGTGGAAGAAGAGATTAAAAATCCCTTCTCCCCCCTCCCCCCCCGACTCTTCCCACTATCTCTACTTCTCTCTCTTGTCTGTTTGTGTGTGTCTGTGTAACCAAGATCTTTTTAAAATCTTTGAGGGGTGGGGAAGTTTGGCCTTGACGGTGAGGACATCTCTTGATGGACAGAGCAGGGTAAGCTGCTGGGTGCATCTCCTGAGCCTGAGAAGTAATAGAAAGATGAAGCCAGTTTCCAGAGAGCTTTTTTTAGGGCATTCTGGATGTTTGCCTGCAGAGGCTTGTCAGTAAGTGTCTACTGTCATGAAATGCAATGGAGTTCTACCGCTGACTTCAGTAGCAGCAGATAAAGCCCCCTCGTGTTCGCAATAGCTGGAGCTCTAGTTTCTACCTCACTTCCTGGTGTGGCAGCGTCCAGCATCTGGCAAGATCTGCATGCTTTGGGATGGAGCCACAGCAATGAGCCTTTTGTTGCATCAAGTATTTTGGGAGAGGAGGTGGCTGTGTGAAAGTTAGTTTTGGGTAGTAGCTCATCACTGTTCGCATGTTTCCCATCACCCTTTGGTTGGTGCTGCTGATGCAGCCAGATGTTGCCTGGTAGGGAAAATGTGAGCAACTCTTTCACAATGGAAATTAAACTGTGTAGAGCAAATAATTCTCTGGAGCTGTTTGTGGTTGTCTTAATGAGTGGGAGTTGGAATGTGGGCAGAGTATAGAAGTAGGGCTGATGAAGTGGGACTCTTCCTGCCTCTCATATCAGCTTATGCTGTTGTCCTTTACAATCAGTTGTCTCGTTTTGTTTGCTACTGCAGCCAGATTTGGAGGCATGTGCTGATTAAATTACTTAGTAGTAATAGGTCTGAAGCACTCACGTATAAATTTACAAGAATAATAAAGCAAATGCTATTCTAGGTGGGAAATAATATGTTGAGTAGATGATTAATATGAACTCTTAAAACTGTCTCAGAATTTGAGGAGGAGGAAGTTTGGAAACGCAGACTCTAAAGGTCAAGTTTATTGCCTGTTAATATTTATATATTATTGATGGTAATGTATCCCATAACTGTGCTGTGCAGCCAGGTTGTTTTTTTCCTGTTAGGCAATTGGATTTAGTATCTCTCGGTATCAAAAAGCAAACCATTAAAAGTGATACAAGAGCATACTGTGCCCACCTGATCTCCTCCCAGTCCAGTGCTTAGTTACAGATTTTTTTTTTATGCGTGCCGAAACCTGCTGTACTTTAATTCAGCTTTTAAGCAATCAATAAGATGGATACATTTAAACGTTTTTAACAAAGTCAGAACAGACAAATACTTGGTTTTATGGTGGAGGCTGAGCAAATTCTACCAAAAGCTGAGAAGGGGCAGTGAGTGATAGAACTGCCGAGCTGATTAGCTAAAGGCAAGCCAGAAAGGAAAGATCTCCACTACCAAACCATGGCAGGAGGTTTCTTTACAAACCTCTTAACTTGAATTGTTTTACCTATAGGAGCTGTGTTTCTTTATTTAACTTTATCTAGTTCTTGTTTGTTCTGATGAAATGAGGCTTTGAATTTTTCTGTGGTGTTTCTGGGATGCTTACTTTAGGGTAAAGGTTTGGGAAGACTTTTTCCCAAAATATTTGCAGACTTGCACATCCTTTTCTGTGGGTGACCGAACCTATTTTAGTGTGCCTGTCTAAGGGTTTTGTCCATTTAGTTTTGAAGTTAGTGTTCCTAGTGGAGGGGGAGCTTTGGGATTCTCTCTGAAAAGTGCCTGAATGAAGTCCTCATACTGTTAAGCTCTGTGGGAGTTACCTTGGGACTATAATTTGTTCCATTTGTTCTATAGAAGGCTGCTTTTCTCTTTCACACACTGCATATTTTACTGTGTTCTCACACAACCCAGTAGTTCAGTACTGCAAGTGCCTTTTCCTGAGATAAATTGGAGAATTTTTTTCGTAGATTTTTTTTGTGTGTAGATAGTAGTGGAAGATAAACTCTCCATGTGAGCTAATTGCAGGTATTACCATTCAGTTCAGAATATGCTATGCTGCCTTTCTGCTCCTTTTAACATTGCATCATTTGAGACTAGAAAAAACATCCAAGACAAAAACTTGAGATCTAAGCAGGAAGATATGAAGGGGTGGTTGTATTTCAGAAAAAATGAGGGTATACTGCCTGCTAAGCTATACAATGTGTGGCCATTAAGCTTTATCCAGATTTAAAGATGGCAACAATGTACCTGTAGCTAATTTTACTCTATTTTCAATTTGGCTCTGTTACCGCTTGTGTGGGACCATGCTAGTACGTAGTATTTATGTGATAAAAGCAGAGCTGAAAAAAGGCTTTAAAAATATTTCACAATAAGTAACAAACAAAACTTAGGAATGACTGGTAGTTATACTTGTGTTCTTACAAGGGTAGTTATTTTTGACAGAAAAGCTTCTGGTGAGGAACCAGTTAGTATTTTCATTCCTTGCAAAAACGGAGGGGTTTTTTCCAAGCTTGGTTGCCAATATGTGGGCATTAGGTATTACAGTTTACATGCAATGTATTCTTTCCTTGATGATCTAAGTCTCTTAAGTATTAAGGAACAAGTAATTTTTTAAAACTAGGATGCAATTGGAAAAATAATGCTTTTGTAAATGTCACCAGCCTTAGCAACTTGTTTCACATTTAAGTTCTATTTCCGTAAATAGCGCAACAAGGCAAAGATAAAGGATTTAATATAAATATTTGAGATCTGCAGAACTGGTAGGTGTATGTGATGAAGCAGTTGGCTTCGGTTGGTTTCTGGTGAATATTACAGAAGATACTGCAAGTGAGGTATTTGACTGAGATCATGCTCGCTAATGAGTTCAAAGCAGAGCTTCATCATGGGATTTAATATCTGTATCCTCTAGGGAGGAGGGTAGGGATTTGTGAAAGGAAAGTAGACTTCACAGAGCAATGAAGAGGGCAGTGGTAGTGTTATAATGAAGGAGTAATTCATCAACCTGGTGGCCAGCAAAGAGAGGAGTGTAGGGAGGGAACTCGTGGCTGAAATGCTGTCAGACGGATGGTAAGTGCAGCTTTTCCATACATTTAGAGAATAATGAAAAGAATTGACTGGAAATCTAAGTCTTTATAGTCTCAGTTAAAATTTCATTATGGCAGATCTGTCTGGAATAGCCAAGTACGTTGTTCTTCTCTGTCTCCATCTCTGTGCTGTGTGGGGCTGAGGGGACCCTTTCCTCACTTGCCCTGCCTGCAGAGAAGCTGTCAACAGTAAAGGAAAGGATGTGGGGCTGGAGGGAAGTACATCCAAATCTCTTGTACACAGTGAAACTACAAATATCTCTGTCTTTGTCATGAGGTTCTGGAGGTTAAAGCCATACCCCAGTCTGGGAAGCGGCAGCCCTGCAGGGCTGGTGGCTGGCTGGGTTATGCCTTGGGGTGGCTGTGCTGAGCAGGACAGTGTGTGGGGCTGGAGCTGTGAGGAACTCGCAGCACCCTGGCAACCTTCGCAGTAGAAGGAGGAGGGAACTGTTATGGACCAAAAGATGAAGCAAAGAGCTTTGGACAGTCTCAGTGAGCATTAAATATTTTCACCAGTGGGCTTGCAGGTTTTGCTTTTTAAGGAATCCAAGAAAGCACTTGGAGTTTATTTGCAGAGCATAGTAAATACTCCCATTGACTTACAAAGCGAGAGCTGGGATGAAACTCCCTGTGGCAGCTGGCTTTCTGTGGGTTGTGCTAGCTCCCTCGGGAAGCACGGAGGGTTCCTCTTGTGTTGAACTGCGCGGAAGGGCCGAGGAGGATGGGAGGGAGCAGAGGTAACTCTCCCACCTCGCTTCACTGGCAGCATCACCCCCAGGGTGGTCCGGTGGCTTTCATGGCTGCAGGATACGGCTGGTGGAGAGCAGGAGGCAGCAGGTGCGTACCATGGCAGCCCCAGCTTGCTATGGGACGTGGACACTGGGGTGGAGAACCAGCTCCTTTGCAATGCTCTGCTGTTGCTGATCACAGCTCAACACGCAATCCTGTGTTTCTGAGTTGAGTCTTGCTGTCACATACTCAACGCAGGGTAGACCAGCCGCTGTTCAGGTACAGAAGGGCATGGCTGAAATGGAGAAGGATGAGCATGTACACTGCCTGAGGCTGTACAGAAGAGGAGACTGAGACCATGGAGGAGGGGCATGCATAGCTGAAGCAGAAAATGGGAGAAAGAGGAAAGAATCAATAGTTCATTAGATTTGTAGAGCAGAAGGAGAAAAAGGATCGATAGTTCATCAGGTCTGGAGACTCAGCTTGTGAGAGGTGGTCGGTTAACACAAGAATATTTCAGAGGAGTCGTCGTTCATGTTCCATGTACAGCTCATGTCAGTAAATGTAAAAGAATAAAGGAGAAATAGAAGTTAAGGGTAGTCAGCTCGCAAAGCCTAGTTTAGGGGAAGGCACCCCCTTAAAGAGAGCTTGTTGACAAATATAAAATAAATCTTTGAGTTTCTTCAGCCCTCCTTCACCAACACTGTCTTCACCATGAACAACATTGCTCAATTTCTGCAGTTTTCAGTTAGGATTTCAGTGAATGTGAGTTTTGTCTACAAGATTCGGCGTTGTGGTTTTAATAGTTTACAGCCCAGGTGAAAAGTAAATACTGTATTATAACAGACAGATTTCAAACATGGGTGTGGAATTCTGTACAAAATGAGCTCACTTATTTAACACATATGGGCTAGAAGTAATGCAGTCATGCAGTTTCCAAGATTATACTGCAGAGAAATAATAGCCACTGTACTCTCGAGGTGTATTTTTAGAAAGACGGTTGCAAACATGCAGTATGAGTGTGGACTGGCACTTCATAGTGCATATAAATCGTTTTAGCAAAAAGGGCTACTTTTAGCACAGAGTAGCAATATTCTGTGCCTTTATTAATTTAAGAGACTGTATTGGCTGGCATTAAATACTGATGGACTCATTAGGGCACATGAAAGCATGCTGTGTAATAGCCACATCCTCGGAAATCTTAGTAATGTAAGAACTCTTCCTCACGTTTAGGAGTGTCAGTTGGTTTAAATACCCCTCTGCGTTCCTTCGCTGAACAGTCAAGTTCTCATGTTAGCTCGGCGACAGGAGCTCCAGCAGTGTCTGTGAGAACTGGAGGCAGTTCCTCGGCCTACATGTGGCTTCGTAAGAAACGCAGCAGTTAACTCTCATTTGCTTTCAGATAAAATAATGCAGGTAGCCTTTTATAATGGCTACAAATCATGAGAGATTCAGAGTTCCCTATAGCCCTCTAAGCTGATGAGCATACTCCTGTCCTCTGTGCATGAATAATGCATGACCTTGCTAGCTTTAGTAAGATACAGTGAATTCTCTTGGCCTTTAAGGGTTTTTTCCTTCTCTATTATTACTTGGCTCCCATGCTGTTTAAAGGGAATGAATTGACCACAAGTCTACAAATGCTGTCGAGTTCAGGAGACATTTACATTATATGGATAAAGCAGCTCCAGGGTTCAAATTCTTAAGCAGAGATCTGTCTGTCTGGACTTCCTAAATGTCTCTCTTGTGCTGTGGACATTGTTGGTATCCCAGGTACCAGTGAAACCCTCTGGGCGCAGTGGGCAGAGCCTGGAAGATGCATGCTTTGGGGCAGGGGATGTGTTGTGGAACCAGCTGCAGATGTTTCCCATGTGCTCTGTTAATTTTAGCAACATACTCTCCTAATGTTGAATAGTGTCCTGGTTTCAGCTGGGATAGAATTAACTGTCTTCCTAGCAGCGTGTATAGTGCTGTGGCTTGGTTTAGGATGAGAATACTGTTGATAACACACTGACGATGTGGTTGTTGCCAGGCAATGTTTACAGCAGGTCAGGGACTTTTCAGCTTCTCATCCTACGCTGCCAGTGAGGGGCTGGGGGTGCACCAGGAGCTGGGAGGGGACACGGCCAGGGCAGCTGACCCAAAGTGGCCGAAGGGGTATTCCATACCATGTGACATCATGTTCAGTGTATAACTGGGGGGAGGCTGGTCAGGGGCTGCGACCAAGGCTCAGGAGCTAGCTGGGCATTGGTGGTTTGCAGGTGGTGAGCAATTGTGCTGTGCGTCACTTGTTTTGTGTATTCTTTTATTGTCATCATTATTATTATTCACTTCTTTTTCTGTCCTATTAAATTTTCTTTATCTCAACCCACAAGTTTTACTTTTTTCCCCCCAACCCACTGTGGGGCGATTGAGCAAACGGCTGTGTGGCTGTTTCAGCTGCCTGCCGGGTAAAACCACAACAAGTAGGTAAGGCAAAACTTCAGAATGGCAGGGACTGATAGTGCGTCTGCTAAAGCAGGCTGCTATTTATAATCTGTAATTCAAATGTTTATTTTAAAAGGAAATACTTTGGTTGGCAGACCATGAAGTGTGTGATGATAGCTGAGTAAGCCTAAGCCTATCTGGATAGCAGGAGGTAGAACCAGGCTGTGACACCTTGTGCTTTTTCTCAGGGTGCTATATTCAACAATTTTTCAGCTGGTTAACTTGATTTGCTGACCCCTGTAAACAGTAACTGAACCCTAACAAAATGATTTTTTGATTCATGAGAAGCTGTAGCTGGACTGGAACACTTAAAATTATTTTGTAGTATCTCGTGACATTTACATACAGTCCAAAAATAGTTGAGAATAGGTGAGATCTATTGGTGTAACGTGTTGATAGCTCAATGCTAGGTCTTAGTTTTTATTCATTGTATACTATATTGCATCGGTTTGTTGTTACTACTGTTACTGGCAGGCCAGAGGTGGAGGGCTGGATTCTCTGCTGGGGTGCAACAGCCCAGCTTTGGCTTGATCACTGTGCTACAAAGGCTTAGGCACTAAAACTACGAGTTTGTGCCATGTAGTCAGACCCTCTCTGTTGCATCCAATCGTTCTGAATGCTTCTCTTGCTAAGAAATTTTTCTACATGCATCGCTGCTGCCTTCCCTTCCACTGCCACGTTTCTATTACCTCCAAAATAAAATTGGTCACTTCCACTGTTTGCTCTCAAAAAGTATTCCTAGACACTGCTCCGTGCAGAAAGGCCACATAACATCAGGAGCGCATGCAGGTTTTCATGGAGAGCGCTGGATGGGGTGCACTGACATGTAGGGGTGCTGCGCTGCCTAAACCGCCCTGCAGAAAGCAGGTATGATAACCAGCTGACGGGGGACTGCTCTGCTGGATTCCTTGGGTCTCCGTTCTCCAGGCTGGAAACAGTCATGCGTCTTCCAGACTCATTTCATGTGGAGCTTCAAAAATACTTACTATCAGTTTATCAGAAGATGAGAATCATCAAGGCATTTTTTTTGTATATACATGTACATGCATGCACATATATATTTCAATTTTAGTTATCAAATTAAGTTTTTAAATGCGGTATACAATTCAGTCACTTTGTAATATTCATGACTATCATGTGAAAGTGTGTAAATGGCAATAAATTATGGCACCAGCTAATTTAGTATTTCATAGCTGGTTTAGTCCTTGGCTGCCTGACTCAGTTTATTAAGCATTGCCATAGATAACGTGAGAGAGGGAGGCCACTTGCCTTATTTCATAGCACAGGAGAAACATTGAAGAGAGATACTCGACGCTGGTAGAAGCGGTAATTTAGGCTGACAAAATTGTGTGTTATTTGCTATGCTTAACTTAATTGATATTTTCTCATAGAAGGAAAGTGGAATTGTTAGATAAGATTATAAATCCGCAGGTGCTGCATGTTATATGCTGTATTTGTCTGGTTTAAATTTTTTCAAGTTCTAACAGTTGTTTAATTGTGAAGCATAAATTACTTTTCTTGTTCTTGTTCCTGATGATGTTCCACTGAATTTTGTAAAGACTAATTACTGTTGTCCCCAGTAGAGTTGCTCTTTTACATCAATAATCGTTCACAACTTGCTAGATGCCTGCAGCTACAAATCAGTCATTTAGGCAACCCTGGGAAGTGTTTTGTAATTTATTTTTCACATTATACAGCCCATCTGCTAATGGAAGAAGCTAATAGTTACAAGAGTATTATCAACTTGAAATCAAGCCATTTCTGAAACGTCGTAATTACCAGTTACTTCAGCCACTGACATGACTCTGAGCGTGCACACGTGTGCGTACAGAGGACAGGGCTTTTTCCTCTTGCTTTTTTGCTGCTTAAAAACCTTGCAGGAGGAGGGGAGAGAGCCCCGATACCGGCCTTCCCGGGCTTGGGCAGCGTGGTGCCATTTTGTGGCGGTGCCCACTGCAGTTTGTAGCTGCAGCCTCTCCCGTGCTGGCTCAGGGCATCGGTCTGTACCCCAGAGCGGGTGGGGGCGGCCGGCCGGGCTGCGCTCTGTGCTGTGCCGTCATCCGGCGGGAGTCACATCGGGCCAGGCAGAGGAGCCGCCTCTGCGGGGAACCCTGTGTGCGCTCTTGTCCCAGCGCTCCTCTCTGTGCTCTGCTTAGGGTGTGCTTGGGTGCTGCCAACCAGCACAAGCACAACATGAAACCTGGTTTAAAGGCACATTTTGCTTTGATTCGTGGTAATAGCAGGTACATTTTACAGCAGGAGTAAATTTAAAAGGGAAAAAAAACAGACACCAAAACAAAAAGCTGTGGTTGGTTAGATTCCCCTGTTGATCAGCAACCTTTTCAAAAACAGTTTAATTTAAATGGACTTTGAGCAGAAGTCAAACACAAGTTTACTGCAGAAATGCAGTCACTTTTCTGTAGGTCAGACAATATTTCTCTTTAGATCAGTTGTGTATTTCATGTTTGTTTTTCCAGTGCCTGTTTGAGTTAGTAAAAGGATGAAAACCAAAATTTTTGCTTATACCTTTTCCAATTCACCCAATCTAATTATAGGAGCTAGGTCTGACCCTTTTCTACTCTTTCTAACACGTTACAAGGGAAAGAAACTTAGGCTGCTCTAAGATAAGACTCGTTAATGAAATAATCTATATTGAGTTATTTACAGTAGCAAGATAGTAAACTCAATGACCCAGTCTTTTTGTTTGGTTGAGTTTTTGTTTTGTGTTTTTGTGTGTGTGTGTGTGTGTGTGTTGTGTGTGTGGGGGTTTTTTGTTTGTTTTTTGTTTTCTTAGACTTCTGTTCATCTGCAAGAAGACTTTGTTCTGGGCAGAATGGGTTTAACATCTTTCCCACACACACCCTTCCTATTCTAGAAGTATCGAATGATGACGCTCCCCTAGTCTGGCTCCGGAGGTTATTCCACAGCTCGCTTCTGATATTCGTCCTGGACCCCTTTTGTTTCCAAAGTCAAATGATTTCCTAAGCAGTTGCTCTTCATGCTGAGAGCTGTGGCATTTGATTTTTGTCTGTCCCGTCATCTCCTCATTACTGCTTTCATTTTAAGACATTCTGTGGTGTGAGTTCTTTTAATCTCTCCTTCTAAGCTAAATTTAGTCAATCTTAAATCAGGCTTAAATGTTGAATCATTGCATATGAATATTAGAACACTAGAAATGCACCAGTGTAATCCATTCATATACTACAATGTAATGGTTCTGCATTAGGAAACTTGATTAGGGATTTCACTTTATGCCAAATCTGAAAAACTGAAGCCTGTTTTGTCGTCTTGTTACAACCTGGAAGGAGCTGGGGTATGGCTGAGCTTTGCCTTTGACTCATGCTCCATAATTCACTGCTGAAAGACACTTTCTGTGTACATCCCGTTGACACGTTTTGCTGCCTGTTTTCAGGGCAAGCCATCTGTTATGCTCTCAGTATATTTCACTGTCAGTTTTATTCAAATATGCTGAAAGCTGCTGAAGGAAGAGATTTTTTTTTTTCCAGGCACTAAAGTATGACTAAATGGGATGAGTGACGTCGAGCTTTGCTCCTCAGTACTGAAGGGTTTAATAATGGAATTAGGCTGGGCCCATCCGAACCAGAGTGCTCCGATGTTGTTCCTGCCTGCGTGAACAGCCACTGTGATTCTTTCCAGCTTGTCATGATAAACCAAACTAAGAAGAAGGTATTCATCGTGAATAATTACTTTGACAGACATTTTTACTACAAACTTAGCACTAACGATTTTGCCAGCAGTGCTCAGGCTAGCTCTTGGTGCTGGCAAGTGAGTAACCTTGTCTCTGGGCTTATTTGCAGGAACTGCTGGCACTGAGGTGAGCCCTTTTAATCAACGTCAGAAGAACGCTCCAAAGTCGTGCTCCTTTATTGTTTCGTGTTTTTTTTTTTCCTTCCACGTTTGGTGGTTGCACTTCAAAGGCATGGATGCTGACAGAGTGATGGAGCACTGTTGGTAAATAATTTAGATTTGCAGTCACCGTGGGTTTGTTGAATGGTAGAATATGAAGAGAGTATTCATGAGCAGTGATTGAGCGTGAGTGAAGGTGAAGCTTTATTTTAGTTTAGAGAAACTTGCAGTGAGTCAAGCTGTGGTGGCACTCCTCTGAATTCCCAAGCAGAAGGCTCCCCAGGCACTTGTCAGGTCTAAGTGCAACACAAACATGTCAGTTCAAAAATGGCTCATGCTGCTGTGCAGCGTGATGGACACAGCTCCTCTCCGTCTGTATGTGCAGTAGGGCTAGCTCCATCATGCTAACCAAAGTGGGTTGGCCAGTGTCAGGTAGGAAATGTATCAAAACTAGGAATAGGTCCTCTGTGACGCTGTGTTTTCACATGTGCTATGGTTTGGTAATCACAAAGGCCCCAGATCCTCAGTGCTACTTTATTATACATCTAACATCCAGAGTCAGATACCTAAACGTTTGCTGAAGTGTAAATAAAACAATCGCTGGACCTGAGTGAACATAGTGGTCTGTCCTTTTTGTGCCTTTATGTTGTTTTCCTAATTTCTGTCACCGCTTGAGAAACTCAAATGCCCCTTGGATGTGTAAATCATCCCTTGGTGGTAGAGCAAACCAGTCCATCCGTCGATGCCGGGTGCAAGCACGTGCTGCAGGCCTTCTGTTTGCGTCTCTGCTGGTTTAGGGACTCTGCTCCCAGGCTGACGCCCTGTCAAAATGCTTGGCTGCTGCAGAAGCTTCTGTTAGTGATGCGCAGTGTCAGTTGAACCTAAACTGTTCCTTCCGTTCTACAACATCTTTCTATAAATACTGTGAAAGCATTTTGCTGCGTTATTCTTAACCTACTGTGGCCTTCCTGGAACAAAAAAATTGATTAGGAAATTGTTAATAAAGGAATGAATCACAGGCCAAAATTGGAGGCTGTATGTGTAGGAGAAGCTCTTGCAGGGGAGAAAGCGTACCTGCTCTCTGACCATCGGTCAGCTCTTCTTATATTCCAATTAAAAAAAAAAATGCTGTTGTTTGACAGACTGATTTGGAGCGAAGTGAGCTAATCTCTGCATAGCGTTTGGATGCACTCCCCAAAGCTTTGTTTAACCCTTGTGCTATTTGTTCTGTTTCAGATTTAACACTTTTCCATAATAAGGGCTAGTTTAACTTCTGTTACTATGGCCCTTAATCCATGTAACCTATAACTAGTATAGAAAAAAACAATATATAATTTGCTTCTGCAGATAGACCACGCTGTTTTATTTCAAAGAGGCTAGTAAAACTTGATGGTTTACCATTCAGGAACATAACTTAAATATTCAGAGTCCACGGTACTTCCTGAGAGTGATTTATAATACAGCAAGAAATGGAAGGCTTAAGGGAGGAGGGCTTGGATGGGAACAGTTAAAATTTCTTGGCCGATGCTTACTGCTAGGAAGCTTAGTTCTTTCTCTTTCCTTCTGGGAATGAGAAATTTCAAGGAGGAAATGGCTGATGTGAGTTCCTGAGGGTGCTTTCTGAAGGCAAGCTTAGAGAGCAACATCATCTACATCGCAGGCCATGTCCCAGTGAAAAACGTAGCACGTGCGCTTAACCTGCTAGGTTGGCTGGCGCTTTTGGGAAGGGAGCCGCAGCCGCCTGGCAGAGGCGGCTGGCACCAGTGCCCGACGAGCCTCCCTGCGCTGCAGAAAGCTCCTAGTTGAGCAGTAATAAATAGCCTTTTCCGCTGAAGAGAATGCAGTCACGTAGGTGCAACTACAAACTTGTGTTCTTGTTTCTGAAAGCCAAGGTTAAAGACGTACATAAGATTTAAAGGGTTCTGTCATTGCGTGAACGGTGTTACTTTGCTCTTATCTGATGAACTTCAGGTTTGGGAAGTGATATTTTAAATTCCTGCAGATGGTAAATGCAGAGTGCATCATAAATGTTTTAAAAAATACTGGATTTTCAGCATCAGGAATTGTTTATGGCACTTGCGGAAATAATCGTTATTTGTATTTCCAATAAGAGCTTTTATTTCACAGAATCACAGAATCACAAGGTTTGGAAGGGACCTCGAAAGATCATCTAGTCCAACCCCCCCTGCCAAGGCAGGGCCACCTAGAGCACATCACTCAGGAACACGTCCAGTCGGGTTTTGAATGTCTCCAGAGAAGGAGACTCCACAACCTCTCTGGGCAGCCTGTTCCAGTGCTCTGTCACCTTCATGGTGAAAAAGTTTTTCCTTACGTTAACTCAGAACCTCCTATGCTCCAATTTGCACCCGTTGCCCCTTGTCCTATCACTTAGTGAGGCCGAGAAGAGCCTGGCTCCATCTTCCCAACACTCACCCTGAACATATTTATAAACATTGATGAGGTTACCTTCTTTGAACAAAGCTTCCCAAAGACCGGGTTTAATGCTGTGGTCAGTAGAGCTTTACTGAGGCTCTGCAGGGTTAAGATCATACACTGCATTAGGTCTGCAGAGCGCAACTCGCACAGAGCGAGAGGCCGTTTTCAGGGATCCCAGAAAAAGTCGGAGACTTCAAAGGCTGCTGATTTGCTTACTTTTTGTGTTCTGTGCAGTTCCTTCAACTTCCCAGCTTCATGGGCTCTAGATTACTTTGTGCATACAAATATCATTAGTTTGGACATCAATACTAAAGTTTTAGTGATGGATTGTAAATTTATTATGGATTTTTCATCTCTATGGCAGTGGGTATAGCACTATAGTAGCAGTGTGTTTGTGTAATTATTGTGTGTTAAATGTCTCATGTTCCCCAGGAGGTGTGTTTTGGAAACAGAGGAAAGCCAAAGCATGGCAGGTGTCAGTATGGCTACCTTTCAACCAAAAATAAATTTGGCATTTCCCTCTAAGGACTTTCCACGTGGTGATGTTCACCTTCATTTTCTCTGAAGCTCAGCTTTGGCCTGGATGGGCAATGGAAGTGCCTACCTCAGAGCCAGTGAAATGGCTATCTCAGTTGGTACCAGGGTCCCGAACAGACAAACCCCAGAACTCTGATTTTGTATGGCTAAATAAAATTAAATTCTATATTATAAAAAGATTTCGTTGAGAATGAGATGCATGACATCAACATACAAAGATGTCGTTAATAGCAGAGATGATGTGAAGTATAAGATTTATTTTGAAAACAATAAACTAACACAAAGAAAAGAAGCATTTATTTTTCTTTTCCCTTTGTTCATTGGCATTTTTCCACTGATGGTGGTCTAGTGCTTACCACTCCCAAGCTGCTTTTGTATTTGTCAATTAGTAAGGTTTTCCTTAGTTTCCTCATCTCCCAGTTTTCCCAGGCAGGCGATCGGCAGGAAGGGAGCATGCCCTGCCTCCTTCCCTGATGACAGTCCTGGGAGCATCTGCAAAGGGAACCAGGAGATGCAGGTGATGGAGGGCTCCAGGTCTCTGCTCTGTCGCTAGCAGCATGGATGTGCCGAGTGAGCAGCACACAGAAGAGCTGTGCTTTTGAGTTCCAGGGGAAGTACTCTGGGTGGTCACTGTCCCTCTCTCCTCATTGTCTCCTGAGCTGGGAGACACTTGGAAGGATAAAGTCAGTCCATTTCTCATTGCCGTGATGCCTAAGGTATCTCTGCTGTGGTATAGTTTGACAGCCTCTGTCTCACAACTCTGAAGGAAAGCATCTTCCCTGATTTATTAACCATGCTTTTCGAAGAAGTTTTCTGATTTTTTTTTCTTTTTTTTTTTTTTTTGAAAGAACAAGACAATGCAAGACAAGTTTGAAGAAGGGGAGATTTAGATCAGATATTAGGAAGAAATTCTTCCCTGTGAGGGTGGTGAGGCCCTGGCACAGGTTGTCCAGAGAAACTGTGGAGGTCCCATCCCTGGCAGTGTTCAAGGTCAGGTTGGATGGGGCTTTGGGCAACCTGGTCTAGTGGGTGGTGTCCCTGCCCATGGCAGGGGGGTGGGACTAGGTGATCTTTGAGGTGCCTTCCAACCCAAACCAGTCTGTCCTTCTATGAAGTACCAGGACTTTGGGCAATGGGATACATGAGTGGGTCCGGTTACCCAAAACACTTTTCTTGACCCTAGTGCTTGACCACAGGCTTCTCTGGGGTTGCGGTTTTGATTCTGTCTGTGGTTGAATAAGACTTAAAACGAGCACAAGCTCTTGATCCCTCCTCCTGGATAGAGGAGTAAAAGCTTAACCAAAAAACCAAATAATGCAATGGGCTTAGAGGATGGGTTCAGCTGAACGCTCCCTAGGAAGTCTGGTCTGGGTGGCTGATCCCACCTCTATGAAGGATGGTTTTGGAAAGCTATGTGCAGCTTTTTACTCAGTCATTGTTTATGTGGTTAAATTAAAAAATATCCGAGGTATCGAAATGACATGGGCATATTCTTATGCCCGAGGGGGTCAATGTTTATCTCAAAACTGTGAGTACTTGGGAGAAAAAAAAAATTGTTTCATCTTACAGGCAGATTGACATCGCAAAATACTTGGCAACAGGGGAAAAGCGAAATATCTATGGATGGGGGACCCCATTTAGCAGTGTTTACCCTGGCAAAATTCCCTTTTGGCTTTGCCGACAGTGCTGGTGGAGTGAAAAGGGCTGAGTCATCAGGGGGCAGAAGGAATTTGGTGGGAAGCATTATCTTGTGCTGTGTGTAATTCCGAGTGTGCTTTCAATATTTTGAGGGTTTGCACTTTGGATTAAGTACTGCGTTAAAGAATTTGTTTTGATAATTTAGCAATTCATCTGTTGCACCAGTGTCACTTAGATTTTAGATTAAGAAAATTCACTGAAGGACACTTTGAGAGCAGGAGCACAGAAGAAGGGGAAAGAGACAGCTGGTGAGAGGAAAAAATAAGACAGACTTAAATGGTTTAATAGTGCAGAAGATTTGGTTGAAAAGAACACAGTTGTTACGGAGTTTTTACATATATATATATATGAAAATAATAAATAAGTTTATACATGCCACACAAGCATAAAATTGGATTTATATTTGTCTCTCACCTTCTTTCTTTTTCTTTTTGTAATCGTATTAAGAAAAAGATAAAAATCAGTGTTCAGAATATGAGGCTGATAGTAAAGGGTTCTGTCCAGAATCTATTAAAATATAATGGGAATTTAGCATCAAACTGATATTCTGCTAATAAGAAAAAAAATCAAAGCAAACCAAAACAATTCTAAAGAACTTAATGTGTAATTTGAAATTGTCATATCCCAAACTGTAAATAAAATATCAAAGAAAAAGTCGACAAAAAATACCATCCCTTTTTTTTGGGCTTGAAATGGCCTTTTTGTTTCCACTAAGCTCTGCTGCCTGCTTGACACCATAATGAATCAAGTCGTTTATTGTGGTGTCTAAGTATGGGCTTGCATAAACTCACTCTTGAAAATGTTAACCTGCCTATTTACCAATGCCCAGATAAGAAAATGTGTCCTCTTGTAGCTAAAACTATGTTGAAATCAGTTTGTATTTTGTGCTAAGAAATTACTGTACATCTACCCAAATTGTAGAATTCTAGAAATATTTTTCTGTGCTATTAATCACAGCATTTTTCTTCATATAAGCAGAATAATATTGATTGTAGCTCATAGCTTCATCTCTTTTGTCGCTTTCCCTTTGTTTAAATCTAAAATCTGATAGTAATAGCTATTTTGTGTCACGAAACTCCTTGGTGCGTTACTGCCAGCTAAACTAAGTGATGTATGTGTGTGGGAAGGAGAGGGTGGTTCAAATGTTTCTCTTGTATTCTTACCTCTTTATGTTCTTGTGTGTATGGGTGGTGTATTTATTCGTGTATACACACACACACACGTATAGTGGTGAGCTGAGTGCCTCAAGCTGCTACCTGAGTCTCTTCAGGAATCTGAAAATGCAAACACGTAAAAATTGTTATAAGGATTTTAGTATATATTCAATGTCTTTGATTCTGTTTTTTCATTTGAAATCAGTTGTGTTAGTGGGTTGATGGGATTCCCTTTCCTGCAGGAATGAGGTGTGCAAGTGCATTAAAGAGGTGAGTGAATTGCTCAGCTTTGCTTCGTTGTTCCCATATGCAATTTTTTAATTGTCGGCCTTACAGATTGACTTAGAGATCTGAAAATGTAGATAAATCTTCATTCCTAATAGCTTTTCTGCAGGCCAGATGATGCTTTCATGTACACCTGGGCAACTGCATTAGCCAGCCGGCAGCTGGGGGGGAGGGAGCTGGAAAAGGCTGTTTATGGACAGAGCGTATTTGATAACGCATCGGTACGAAGCAATAAACCCAGCCCCTTTGTGGTGTTTATAGCTCCTTCCAGCGTGCAGCCACACTGCTTGGTGGTTCAGCTGCGCTTGGTTTTCTCCTCATCTTGTTTGAAATCAGTGACATCCTGTGCAGATGGTGATCATAAAACTGTGACTGGATAACAGAAAGCACGAGGACAGAAGGACCAAGTGTGAGCTGGGAGGTGTGTGAGGAGCAAGGGGCTGGGGTAAAAGCATCCCTGGTTGCTTCTTGCTGTCCTCCCCCTCATGTCTGAATTCACTGGAACAGCAAGCAGCTGCCATCGAGGGAGTAGTTGTCATGTGTAGTTTGGGAGGTCCAGAAAAAATGTATTAGCTGGATCTCATCAGCTGGAGGAGGGTGGGGAAGAAGCCAGGAGTTGTATGCTGCTGCAGACCTAGTTCTCCAAATATATTAAGCAATGTTGTGAGGAGTGGGATGAGTGGGATTTCAGCCATCCAGGTCAAAGACAACTATTCAGAGAGGGCTCCTGCTGTCTGTGTATCTGGTAGGACCAGGTGCAGGAAAGTTTTGCCCAGCGATGCGGCTCTGGAGGTGAAGAAGTTCGGTGTGAGCACAACTTGAGTTAGCTATGAGGTTCTAGTAATCCGATGTGAAATTCCAGCTTTTTTTGTTAGTGAATTTTAATGTTTGTCATCATGTTGGATCCCCCACAGACGCCCAAGTACAGAAGAGTCCCTTTAGTGGCAAACCACTCTCCCTAGCCTGCCCACCCCGTCACCTCTCCCTTCCCATCAGTGGCGTTAATTTTGGTGCTTCAGAGGCTCAGGCTATAACATCCCATACAGTGGCTGTAGGAGTCCATAATACAGGAATCATCTTTCCACACTCGTTTTTCGCAAGATGACCAGAGCATTTGTGAGACAACGTGCCCAGAGTGCCGGTTGTAGGCAGTGGCACAGCAGTGTGAAATTTCAGGCAGAGCTTTGCCAAGGTTGAAAGGTGGTAACAGGAGCTTGCCGTGAGGGGAGCTGAGCCAGTAAAGGCAGCCCTGTGTGCTCTGCCTGTGATACGAGAGTGCATTTGTGTCCAAAATGAACGCTTCAGAAATGTCGTCAGAGAGCATCAGTTGTGTTTGCATACCAGGAATGATGATGAATCTTAAATTCCGATGAAAATAATAATGAAAACAATTCAGATTGTCTCCAGTACCCATTTTCTGCTGATAAAGATTATGGTACTAAAGAAAAAATTACTTTACAGAAATGGAAAATATAAATGCTACTAAACCGATTGGATCAAATTCATTACATTGAGGCTAATTGCAACTTCATTGCTCTAGATTTCTTCCAATGTAGTCCTATTAACATCAAAACTAGAGTAACAAAGTGGTAAGTCAGGTCTGTTTGCCGATCTCCCCTAGAGGCCATTAGTTTGTATTCAACTGTGTTAAAATTTAACTGACACGCTGCTGCCATTTTTCCCCTTGATTTGAGGAAATCTGCATATGTTGGAGCCCCCAGGTAATTTAAGCTAAAGCAGCTGAAGAAACGTCATGTAACAATGATATGTGGAATGTAGTCAAATACTTATTGTCTTAACCAGCTCAGCACAATTTGTATTAGTTTAAGTAGGAGAGTCATCAGTTCCCTTGCGCTGTCAATGTGGTGAAATTGGAAGAAAGCTGCAATGTGGTGCAGTGGGATGCAGAAGGTGCTTTGAATTAATTTAATTGCTAACTAGCATAAATAACTTCATTATTTAGTGTAATACTAACCATCCATACAGAAAAAGTACTGTGATTGGTTCCATCTGCGAATATGAGTTGTAAGCACTGAAAATCTTGAACGACCATGTATTATTTTAGTATGGTAGTATTTAGAACTTCTTCTGAGGCTCCAGCATGCTGGGCACAGTACAAGGTAACAGGGTGTACTTCATCATCCCACACGATGAATATGTCATACAACATGCAGCAGGTGATAAAATAGGGCAGATGGGGCAGCCAGGCTACCAGGAACCCACCTGGTTCAGCACAGGGTGCCAACATTTTGTCCTTTTGCATGCCTCTCCTCTCTCTCTCAGAAAAGCGTACTTGATTAGCTTAACCCAAAATAAAAAAGTGCTTACGAGCAGCTGTGAAAACAGTTTTGAATTTTAGAATATTTTAATCAGTATGATTAGGTTTCCCACCAAGAAATCTCATCATCAGCTGTTATACAGTTAGGGCAGAAATGTGCCAACAAATTGAGGGATAGAAAAAGACTTGCCTAAAATCTCCCTCTGATTTCACCTCCCCCCCTAATAAAGACTTGTTCACAGCCATGAGGGTGGTTGTTGTGCACAGGTGGTTTATTTGCCCATTTCTGAACAGGTAAAATGCAAGAAACTGTTTCATCATATTTCGTACCTGTTGCGTGTTGTTTGCAGTGTGAATTCCTGTTGCAGTAGTCGCGTCACTGGTTCATCCTTGGAACCTGAACTTTCCTTCAACTTTCTCTGTTATTACTTTGCCCATAAATCTGTCTGTAACCCCTGAACAACATTGTCTTTGAACTTCAATGCATCTTCTCAGTGAAGTTCTCATCCAAGCTTTAATCTTCTCTCACCTTCATATATTTTAACTTCCCTCTTTATAGCCTTGCGCACAAACTGAATTTGATGGTGATAAATGTATTTCTAAGAGTAAAAGCTATAAAGTACACGTTAGAGATTAATCTAAGCCAAATCCTTGTTCCCAACATGTTCAACTTGGGGAAGTTTGAGCTGGGAGGTGCCAAGAAGCCAGCGGTTGTAGCTTGGGCTGATATCTAACATCAAGCATTTCTTTACTTTTTTTTTTCTTTTGTTGGTTTTAAAAGAGCATATGTTTACATTAGGTGTCTTTTTTACTGCAGAATATTTAGATCATCACTGTAATAACTGTCTCAATTTACCTTACTGTGTTCAAGAACAAAAGAGTTGCTCTGTGGAAGTATTTGAGGGGAACAAACAAATCAAGACCAGAAAGCAAATCTTTCCAGCTCATCCTTCCTATTTGCGTTTTCCTGATGCGCACAGGGAATGAAATCATACGTACGCTTCCTCTTTCAGAAGGGAAGTGGCCACTGCTCTCGCTTGTGTTCTCTGGCAGCATGCGAATCTGGCTAGCTGTAGCAAAACCCACTTGCTTACAGGGCTTTGCTCCTTTTTTAAAAGCCACTCATTTGCTGGTAAGATTTGTTACTAGCTGGCTCTGCTTTGCAGCTTCTGAATAACATAGAGCAGTACAATTCAGTAATCTGTAACATGGAGAAATAGTGTGTTAAAATGTTTTCAAATATAAATCATACCTGTGATTTTAATTTTTTTCATATTGGAAATCGAGTTATTGTAATATATATGTACATTTAAATTGGCTCTTGTAATTCAGAAAATGAAAGTTTTCAGGAAAGTTTCCACAGTGAAGTTTGCTTGTAGATTTGGCCAGGGCCAGACTTTGTATGAGTCCTGTTCTACTTTGGCCAGGGCCAGACTTTGTATGAGTCCTGTTCTACGTTTTAAATGTGCTTGATCTAGAGCCCCTTTTAGGTGGATCATAAACCCACCCTCAGGGTAAGAACTGTAGAACACATCGAGCCACTCGGAAGAGGTTTTCTACAGATTTATACATGTATGACTCTTTATATACAGCCTTCCTACAGATGTACATGGACAAATTGCTCTAGACAGAACACTCCTATAACCAATATGATTCGAAAAAAGTGTTTAGGTATATGCCTAAGTCTGCTAAATTGAAATCTTTTAAGAATGAATGTTCAGCCTGCATTGAATTCATTGGGTTTAGGCCTGTGAGCTGGTGCTCTGAGTCAGGACCAGCTGGCTGAGCCTTGTGTCTTCGGAGGAGACCGCAGATGCTGAAATGCGAAAAGAAATTGCAAGGAGATACCTACTTGTGTGCAAATGGCAGATTCTTAATGGAACCCCAAACAAGAGGCCACTGGCTTTTGGGATTGGTTTTGGTTTGTTTTCATTCTGTTTTGCTTTTCAACTCTTTTCCTCTCAAGAAAGCACAGCTGGAGAGCATTAACTCAAAACAGATGATGATGCAGAATATCTGCTTGTTCATTGCTGCTTTTTCAGCTTAATTCTGCTAAATGATGCCTGATTGAAGTTGTAAACTGTGCTTAACTGCATTTAACACTTAAAAGCCAAAGGCATCTGTAAAACACCCCCCTGCTCGCACAGCACATGCGGAGGAGGAGGAGGAGGGAGGTTTACCCCTGAGCCCTTCCTCCAGTCCAGCTTTCTTGCCTCCCTTTCTCCCTTCAACGTATTTAACTTCAAGTACCAAATGTTTGTGGGATGTGGACTAGCTCAGATTCAGGAAGGTGTTTGTGTTATTTTGTAATTTTTACTTCCTCACCCTGCCTGCTAAAAGCAAGGTGCTAACGTGGTGCCACATAAAGCTTTATTTGTCCCAGCAGACAACTGCTGGAGACAGCGGCTCTTTGTCAGCCTGCACTGATAACAGAGGCTCTCACCATCTGCTGCCCGTCGTGCTTTTGAAGAAGTGAGGGCGATGGCTCCCAGCTGTACGCGAACAAGCTGCACGGGTGGGAGTGCGACGTCGGAGGGGCTGAAGGAGGGTGTGCGTGCACTCTGCCTGCGGTGACAGCATCGGCTGCTGCGGGCGAGCTCGGGGCTTCGTAGTGCGCGACTTGGGCAAAGCCAGCGTGAGGCTGGTGGTACTCTGCCAGAGCCCGGTGCTCTCAGATGGACGAACATTGGGAGTTAGAGAAACTCTTCTGAAAAACCCACAGCGTTCCCTTTTCAGTTGCAGAATTCTTGAGGGTGGTGATTCCTCTGGAGCTCCTCTGGAGCTGTCTAGATTTTGGGATGTTCTAAGGGGCTTCATTTGTACGGTGGGCTGGGTTAGGCTGCGGAGCTGAAAGACGTCTGTGGGAAAAAGAGATAAGCCATTTCGTTTATCCTGTTGTCCTTTGACTGAATTTTCATTGCTGTTAGGAGATTTATTAGCGTTTTTTATGACTGGTCATAGCCTGTGTTCTTTAATATACTATTTGCAATTTCCTTTCTCTAGATGGTGCCATTTAAGGAACACAACTCAAATTTTCCATCACTTGCATCAGGGAAACCATAAATATATCACAGGGGGTGTATTTATGTACCCTGTTATGTGGGGGAAAGAATTTGGCCTGTACTGTGTAAAACTAAAACAATAATTAAACTTTGACGGAAAGGTTGGAAGGAAAATGTTTGGCTTACATATATTTTTTTATGTTTATTGTATGTGATAATTAAATGGCAGTTACAAATTTCTGTATGCCCTAAATCACCCTAATGGAAACACTTAGGCCACATGACCCCTTTAGCAGGTGTTGTAATACCTGGAAGAATGGGAAAATTTCAAGAAAAGGAAAACAAAGTGTGCTGCAGTCTGGAGTTGGGTGGGCACTCAGGTGCGCTGGCGGGGGACAGAGGGTTGTCCATCGGAGCGGGTGGGTGTCAGGGAGCAGAGTGGTGACGAGCCGTGGAGAGAGTGTTCCCTTCCCGCTGGGTTAATGGGGTCCCCAGGGACAGCCTGGGACTGCCATCTCCTGTCCGTATGGGATTCCCTTTCCCTGACAAAGGGTTAATCTTTTGGGGACGTCGTCCCTCTGAAGGTGATGCTGGTCGTTGATCTTGGCAAAGTATGAGAAGAAAATTGAGGGCGGAAAGAAGTGCAGGGCAGGAGCCTGGGTGATGGTGACTTACTGGTGGCAAAGACCAGGAGGCAGAAAGGGGAAGCGGGTAAGAGCCACTGAGTACATCAGGCGTAGAGAACGCCTTACGCACAGAGGCACCGTGTGTTCTCCCGGTTCCCAACGCCAGGCCCGTATTCCTTTGGCAAGGGGTTACTGTCTTCCCTGTTCTCGAGGCGGTGCCGCTTCACCTCGCTCCGCTGCTGGGTGATGCAGGGCCGAGCTCGGCTGTGCCGTTCATCAGCTGGCTCTTCCCTGGCGGCACATTGTTAGCACAGCAAAGTTAGGGTTGGGGAGATGTCATCCAGTTATCTTATGATGTGTGATTCCATCTCTGTCTCACAACACTGTATTTTATTTTTTTTTTTAAAAACACCCTGACTTTAAAGCTGCCTTACAGCAGTTGGAAACAGTAACATGAATCACTGAATATAAATGCTTTTTAAAAAGAAGTTTAAGGCCAAAAATATCAAAATACGAGATAGTTTGGTACCTTAAGTAGACCTATAAAATAATTTTTTAAAAAATCTAGATTTTTCTTGATGATGATTCTCACGAAAACTTGTTTTTCAACCACCTTTAATTTTGCTTTGATTGCGTGTTGGGTTTTTTTCCTCCAGACAACTCTGATTTTATAAAGTCAGATTAAAATATGTTCATCGTAGAGGAGTGAAAGCCATGAACACTGTGCGCTGTTAGAGCTTTGAAAATTTCTTTAAAAAAATGGTATTGTCATTTGGCAAATAAGTGTCGTGTGGTAAAAGCTGCTCTTCTGTATGAGCCTTATGTAACATTGCAGTTAATAACATTTAGTGTTACTGGACGCTAAATGCCTGCAGTATCTCAGCTATAAAAGCCTGTTTAGGAAGATGAGGCAGTCTTGTTGGAGTGCCAGATTGTTAAATAACTACAGGTTGCCAAAACTAAATGAACTTCTCAGCTGGTAATGATGTGCAAATTGCTATCGCAGAGGCATGTATCAGGGAGGTGCTCACAAGCACATAGTTGTTTCTAGTTACAAGCATTTCTGTGCCTTTGTCCTATAACTGTCAGCGATACCATTAGAACGAATATATCTAGATATATAAACACAGCTATTTTGTGTTATTAATAGACAAATAGCTACTAAATAGCTATTTTTATTTAGTTAGTTTATTGAATAGCTATATAAGCTATTTTTAATCTATTAGCTGTTATGTTAAACAGCTGTTTAAGCTGGTTGCGCACCACTTGGCGAAATGCAGCGCTGCGGGAGAAGAGCGGCTGTTGTTGGCCCTTACCCCAGCTCCCGGGTGTCGGCGTGCGGGGAGCCGCAGGGCAGGGACGGGGAGGTTTGTGGGAGCACCCTGTGCTGGGCCCCGTGGTGGGCTGGTTGCAGGTACGCTTCTGAGGAGTGGAAGCAGTAATCTTGTTTTCAGGTGGGTTTTGGGAGACACAGGAATTAAACTCTGGCACGTAAATAAGCAGTGTTATTTTTTCATTGGGGTTTTTTTTTTCCCCTCTTGAAAAATAGTTTTCTGTGATGTGACAGTTAGGAGGATCTACCTTTGGTCATGGTAAACTTTAAACGCGGAGACAGTTCCTTAAAATACATTCAGGAAGGTGATGGGAGCTGGCCCGAGCTCAGTGCGTGCGTTACTCAGCGGGCGGTGGCCACACTGTTCTCCCCGAGTTCTGCGGGAGCCTGAGAGGAAGCGCTGCGTTTCCTGTGCAGAGCTCCCTTGCTCCGGAGCGTCTCGCTTTGACTTTCTGAGCCTGGTTGGGAATTTAATACAAAGAACCATTCTTGTGAATCGTGTTTTCTTTACAATTTTGCATGCCAGCTTGGCGATTTATTCCTGCTTTTTCTAATAGCAGCAGCATTGCTGGAGTGCACGTAACTTTGGCAAAATGGCTGGTTCATGTTCTTCTGGGGGGCTTGAAGGCTCCACTTCCATTCCCTTGTGGGTTATTCTAAAAATACAGCCCTTACAATGCACGTTAGGTATCCTAAGTAGTGAGATGTTCTGACAATTGGTTAATATCCCTGAATTTAAAAGGTTTTCAAAGGTAAATATTTAATGTTATGAAAGAACAACATTTTCAGTAGCCAAACTTACAACTAACCACATGGTTTCAGAATATTCATCTTCCCCCTGCATTGTTAGAGTGTTCTTTTCTCAGCATTATTTGTATGATTTCAAACAGAAATAGCATTTTGGAAATACAGTTTAGAATGTTTGAATGTGCTGTTGAGTGTTTTGGCTACACCAAGTCTGTGCGTGTGTTTTTAGGCGGGGTGCGCAGCAATATATTCTCAGGATGGTTGTACTTTTCCTTTCCGGAAGGACCGAGTTACCCTGAAAACCTGAGGCACTTTCGGTGTTTGCATGTGTGTGAAAGAGAAAGAGTTCAGCCGTTACAGCTGGTGATGAGCAACCTCTTTGCAGCGGTCCATTTCCTCGCTGGCCTGCTGTGCTGCGCTAACATCATCCCAGGTCCCTCTCCCCAGGCTCCAGCGCAGGAAATGCCGCGCAACCGGTAAATCGTGGGAGCTGCAGCGGGGGCACGGCAGAGCCCAGGCTTGGCACCCGGCCTGAGCGCCGGATCCGGGCAGCCAGGCTGTGCAGCAGATAGTGGCACCTGATGAATGTTAAAGCATCCCTGACATTACCACCTGCTTATGTCTAGACTGCAGGGCGGCGGCACTCTGGCGTGCCTCTGCGCTCTCTGCCCGTTCTCAAGGCAGGGGACCTGCTGGGGTACACAGTGGCACCCATCTAGCCCATGGCCTGGTGTGCTGGAGAAGGGTGCACAGCTGAGTCTGTCTTCTCAGCTTCGGGGCAGGGTGCTGCTGAGGGACGCACCTCGGTGCCGGAGCGGCCAAGCGCTCCCGGCTGCCGCAGAGCACAGGATCAAAGGTCTGCGCAGTCTTTACACGAGCTTTCTTCTGCCTCTCCCCCATATTAATACAAACGCCTTCCCCTGGAACTCGCGCAGTTTTCAGGACCTAACTTGTACTTCTTGAAACCCAAACTTTTTTCCAAATGATCCTCCTTTGTACAATACATAGTAGAAATGTGAGATGAGATGGATGGCAGAGTGCTTCCATTAAGGTACCTGCCAAATGTTTAATAATGGTTGTGTTGAGTTAGGCTGCCCAAAAGTTCTCGGTCTTTAATGTTAAACAGTTTTGCATGTGTCCCATAAACTATTTTGAAAACTAAGTTATTTTTTTACCTGAATTTAATTTTTGATTATTTAGGATTATTCACAGCTGCAAAAAGATTTTACTTAAAATGCTATTATTACAATTTTTCCTCAAGTTCATACAGTCAGCACCCCAGAAAACAACTATTATTTAGTATTGTAGGACAAACGTGCTCTAATTTTGTTATAGGTTTCAACTACTGAATAGGAAGGAGAATAAAAAGAGTATAGTTAATTTTTCAAGGTATAAATACACGTTCAGTATGTGTAATTTAGCAGCTGTTGCAAACACTTCAGGGCATTTTCTTTAGCATTTGAAAATTCCCCGTAGAAGTGAGACATTTAGCATTGTGAGTTTGAAAAATATTTTAACCTTTCCTTAAACTGTGTTTTGAAGTTTAGGATTAGCTCTGTGCCTGGCTGCACAGATGGTTATGTTTTCCATATTCCTTTGTCTAGGAATAAAAAGAGACCACATGGTCAGTTAATGGCTTTAAACACTCTTGGTCTTTATTTTACATCTTAATGGGACCTCAGAGGTTCGGGGAAGATACTCAGAAAACTGTTGCTTATGGTGTAAGGCTTGTAAGCTGTGTTGTATTCTGTGTCCTGGAACTCATGCACTATTTTTGCCCCTGCTTATTAATCCTGGTTAATGAATTTCACAGCTTCATCCCTTAAGATTTAACATTCATAATTCTGGTATGTAAAAATAAAACCTAAGATCACTGATGCGTAGAAAATATGCTTTATTACTGGAATGAGAGGGCTCTTATTTTTTAATAGCTAAAATCATAAATGAAGTGGGTTTTAAAGGAGAAATAGACTCTATATACAGGTGAATGAAGTGGTTATGAAGTTAAATAAGCTTTTTAGTCTTTCAGCATGCAACAGAATGCTTTCTAAGCTTTTTCCCTAGACACTTTTGGGAAACTCCACAGTGAACTGTGGACTATACAAATCGAATATGATGCTGGGACAAATGATGGAAGATCCATTGTCAGTGATGTGTCACCACAGCAGATAATTACAGCACATAAAACTAGTCCTTAAATTGGATATTTTGTGCTTCATAATTTATTTTTTTTTTCAAGTAGGTTTTAGAATAATGTCAGTTAAAGGATTTGTAGATTAACATAGGTTGTGTAAATTTACATGTGATACATAAAAGAACATGTGATAAAACCACTGAGGGCTCTACAGTGTCCAGCACTTGTAAGTAATCTGTGAAGTCTGGAAAAGGTTATCACATGACAGTTATTTTTCTCCATTTGAAAGTACTAGCAAGGTTTCAAAGGCTGCTGCTGTTTTATCACACAGCTCTTACCCTTTTAAACCAATGCATGCAACCAAATCATAGAATACCTACGGTTGGAAAGGACCTCTGAGATCATCAAGTCCAACCGTCAACCTAACACCACCGTGCCTACTAGATCATGTCCTGGAGTGCCACATCTACACGTTTTTTGAATGTCTCCAGGGATGGTGATTCAACCCCCTCTCTGGGCAATCCGTTCCAATGCCTCACCACTCATTTGGTTAAAGTTGTTGAAGATAGCTGTAACTGGTTAAAGACTTTAGGGCTTTATTCCAATTCTGCAAAAAGATTTTCACTGCAAACTCTGCAATCACAGAGGTCGTTCACGCTGCGATTAGATGGAAATTCTATGAAGTTTCTGCAATTTTGTGCTAATCTTGCAGGCCAGGCTGGGATATAGGGCTGACGTAGTTTGAGGTGCTGCAGATCACTGTGTTTGGGTCTCCAATCTTAAGTGCTATCAGCCAGGCATTGTTGACATACTTAATTCACTTCTGTTAAATTAAACTAAGAGCATCTACAGATGTAGTTTGTGTATTTTAGGGATGTTTGTGTATAGACGTATATACACACACCCTGCCTTCTATTCAGCTCAATCCTCCTCCCCTAATTTATTCATGGAGGAAAAGGTTACATTTCTGTTAGATTTTTGAGGGTGTTTTGTTTAGTTTTTTGCTTCCAGTGAACTTCCTAGAAAGAAAAACTAAGCGAGTGTTGCAGGAAAAGCAGTGTTTGCTGAGTTTTGTTACCCTTAAGGACCGTTTCCAGTTCCTCAGGCGCAGAAGGAACTGGTATGTAAAGGTCAGAAGTTGCCAGTGTAGTTCACATTAACACGACATGACGAATGTTGTGTTAAAAAGAGAGTAGAAGCTCTTTGTCTTGTTAGAAATGTGGAAATGTAATAACTTCTTATGCTGTGCAATTTGGTAAGCCTGTAGAGTGGTTGTGGATTATTATTTTAAGCCTTACAGATAGGGAAGCTCAGTCTGAAACTTTGCAGTCACTTACTATGGGTGAAATACATAGAATTCTGTCTTTGCTTCTATTGATTATCTTAATTGCCTTATGGTTGTCAGGTTTTTCACAATACCATTACTGTCTTTGACTGTTTAATACAATACGGAATCTATGCTAATAAATAAAACATTGTCTGTAAATGGAGATGCTGGAAAAATAACTCTTTATTTTCTTCTGTTTTTTTTTCAGCGGAACCCCTGCCTTTAATGGACTTGTGCCGAAGATCAGTTCGTTTTGCTCTTGGCAGAGACCGCCTGCATGACATAGAAATTCTACCTTTGCCTCTGTCTCTGAAAAATTATTTACAGTACCAATAAGATGTCTAGAACCCTCTGGCCTCACATTGGACTACATCAATGCAAATGGCAGAAAATTGTTTACAGCGAAATATAAATCTTCGTGATGGACACTTAAGTGTTATTTAATTTTTAATATATATTTTTTGAACCAGTGAAAGCAGATCACTGTGGGGGGACTACTAACGAATGTGAAAACATTGATTTGATCGAGATTCGTGTATTATCTGTTGCTTGTTGTGTTAACAGTCCTGAAGGCCATTATTCACATCTCTCACTATATTGGTTTATCTTTGTTGCCTCTGGTAAATGCCAATAGAAAATCTGACCTGCAAGACCCACTGTCGTGTAGGACAGAGCATTCTTCAATAATGCGATTTTTAATTTTTTTTTCTTTTCTACACCTCACCCTAACAGATAAAAATAAAGTAGAAAAGGAAAAATCTTGACAGTAACTTTTGAAAAAAATATTTAAACCTTGAATTTGGTATCCAGAGTTGTTGAGAGTTTTGAGTGTTCAGCACTCAACATAATCAGGCCTATAATATCTAAAAGTTCTAACATTTAAAAAAGCAGATTATTGTCTAGAAGAAGAGTATGTGGTTTTAAAAACACGAGAGAAAAGAAACTGGTATATGTGTCAGAAAGCTCAATTTTTGGACGTGGTAAGAGAAAGACTCAGTCCATTGTTTTCAAGACCAAATCTAGTCCCTCCAGAGTTCTGCAGTTTATAACAAAGTGTTCATGATCCCAAGAATTTAGGATATTCGTATTTTAGAAAGCTTGTCACTTTTTTGTTTGAACAAATTTATAATTTTTATGTGGTATGAACTCTTAAGTACTTGGTTCTCTTTTTAATGTATGTGTGGTTATAATGTTTATTTATCTGTTTAGAGTCTGTGGAGTTCTCATTTAACTGTTTCCCATCTTGGGGTGACTGATCTTGTTTTTTGGTTTTGTTTTGTTTGGTTTTTTTTTTTCCCCAACTCCATATGAAATGTATTGATTTTTGAGGCTCATCCCATTTTTTTAAGATGCTGCTTTCTATTTGCATTTCTTACATGTTTCAAGTTATCTGCCTGATCAGTTATCTAGTTTTTAAACTGGAATTTGTTGTTATGGCAGGATGTCAAATGTTTAGACTGAGCTGCCTTCAGCATATTTTAATGTGAATTTACTGATGAATGAGGAGAAAATTTCTAATAAAGTCTACTGTCCAAAACAAAACTCGTGTCTCCTTTGATGAAGTGTTAAACAATATAGCGCTGCGTACAGAGTTGAAGTTCAGTTCTTCCTGCAGCTTTGCAAATGTTTCTGTTCAGCACTTCTTTGGAACTGCTGCTTTGGGTTCGTGTGTGAGAGACATGGCAGGCAATGTCATGTCCTCGTCCTGATTTATCCCCCTTGCTCTGAATATATCAGTACTCTTGCTATTAATGCAGTTCTGGCCAGATTCCTCTAAACAAAACCTCAGTTTTGTGCAAAGTTGCACTTTGAGACTCGATGATTTTGAGATAGGTTGAAGTTTGACCGCTGTGCTTTGATGATACAGGCAAAACCACTGAACCGCAGATGGTTGCCCTTCTCTCGGTCACCCCGAAGAACAGAATTACAGTTTCAGTCGGGAAAGAAACGTGAGATAAACAAGATACAACACCACGAGCAAGAGTGGAAGCAACAAGGGCAAGGTAATGCAGGGATGTCAAAAATTAAGTAACAAGTATTTGCCTCTCTGGGCTTAACTGTCTAAGTTGATGCTTGCTTTTGGGCTTGCTTTCACTTAAGGCAAGAGGTACGTACTGTATTCCTTACCTTAGTCTTGCAAAGGAGAAGAAATTGCAGCTGTGATCTGTATTTCTTACTTTTCCCACTTTGTTTAATTTAAACCTTTTGTCTCAATAGGTACATAGGAAGAAGGAGATAGAAAGGTGTAACAGCTCACTCAGGAAAAATGTATCTGTGTCCCATGACTTCCATAAGCAAGGTAAGCAGCTGTTCAGGAATGGCCTAGTAATCCTGGTAGATATTACCTTTCCACCACTGAAGTCCAATTTAGGTAAGCATTTCCTAAAGTTAATAGTTTAGTGTGTGTAACTAGACTTCATGTTCTTTGAATAACTGCAGTGATTACAATTGTTAAGTGTTGTCTTTTCTGTTCTTCCGTCTGACCCAGACTCACAGCTTTGTAATGTGACAGTAAAGTGGCAACTGATACCATGAAATAAATTAATGGTGCCTCTGTATGTTAATTAACCTAATTATTTTACAGTTGAACTGGAATTTCAGTTGGTGCCCCTTCTGTGATGATTCCTCTCAAACAAACATCCTTAGTTTAACTTTCAAACATTTTTTCTAACACTTAGCTGTCTTCCAGGAGTGCTAGTTTTACGGAATGATTGTTTTAGTCTTTTACTGTTCCCTAATTCCGTGTTATGATTCTGTGGATGGTAGATACACCACTTCGTGTGGGATTAGGGCCCTGTTTTCAGGGGTCAAGGTTTTCTTGGTCCACAGAAAACCTCCTTGTAACAAGGATGTAACAAGAGGAGTATTAATAATACTTCAGTGTTCCTGCTAACTGTCCCTTTGCAAATAGATTCTCTTCCAAGAGTTTAATTAACCTAATTATTGAGGCTAAGCAAGTAGTCAGAGTACCTTCTCGCAAAATATACCAAAAAAAGAAAATCTCCTCTCTGTTGCTGAACTCTGGCCTGGGTGGTATGTTCCTCACACTGATTCTCAAGGCTCACTTTACTGGAATGCAAACATTCTTTACTGTCTGCTTCAGAAGTGAATTGAGCAATAATTTATAAGGTGGCGATGCATTGGCTTTTGCCCAAAGCAGAGGTCAAACACTAAGTTATGGTCATTCTTCAACCAATGCAATTGAAACTTCTCAGTCTCTCTATACTGGAAGCCTAAATGCAACAAGATACCTACCCAGAAGTCCACTCTCAGGCATGTCTAAGAGAGGATGATTGCTTACTACAAAGCTGTACACTTGGAGATTTGCAGCAAGATCTGTCTTGTATCCGTATATTTAATTTCCCACTTTGGGCTTTCATTGCATGAAGAAACATACACAATAGATATGATGGTTTTCAGCTTTTGTGTCCCTGTGTCTGAGCAAAAGGAATATAGCTTTTCTAGACATGATCTGGAATTGTTCCCATGACTGGTAAGCTAAGGTGAATAGAAACTCTTTAAAGCAAAATGCATGAGTCTTTACTGTAGTATGTAAAGGAGTAGGGTACATGCCTGGGAGCTGCAACCAGTTTGCAACTGTTGTAATGGGTGCATGCTAAGTGTGGGTTGCAGTGGGAAATGTTTCACCTATTCTTTGGGATTTGGATCTCTAATATGGCCCCTTGCTAGGAGGTACTGGAGATGCAGCATCCCTTCTGTTGAAACTGTGGTTAAGACTTGTGGATGCATGCACCATAGCTTCTCTTTGTTATTTTCTCAGTATTGCCATCTGTCTGCAGCTCTTATGGGGGAGGGTGCTTGATTTATCCACCTAGAGGTGCTGCTTTTGTGATCACGGTTCGCAAGTGCTATAACCTCAGTGGCACCCTTAGCTTTCAGACTTACTAAGCTGTAATTTCGTAACACCTAAATCTGGGGTCAGATTTGAGAAGCCATTGTCCTTTGGTGTAGCAGCTGTCACACACATGTTCCTCCTACCAGGCTGACAAAGTGAGTGCTATGAAGGCTTTATTTCTGCTTCGGGTTGGACCAAGGGAAATGTGTTCGAATGTCTGCATTCTCATCCAGAGGTAATGTAGTACAACCTGTAGAGAAATTCTGAAGTCTTTAGACTTCAGGTGTAGTCTTTCTGGTGGTCTAGTTTTTATCTCAACAGATTGGCTCAAGCTATTCCTGTTGAGGTAGGATATAACTTTGCAAGTTTCTCAGTGTTAACTTGAAACTGGGAAAAACTGTTGCAGAAACAGATATGTACGAATCTTTCGAGTGTTTCTGATAGTTACAAAAGAGCAGCAAGCCAGAAATGCTATAAAATTTCCTTCTCATCTCCGTTACAGTTGTTATTGTTAAACTATAACCATATGTTCTCATGTCAGTCAGCGGCAGTCACTACGCAGCAAGCTTTGTATCAGATCCAGCAGTACTCATTCAGGTACAATTCCCACTGACATCAGCGGGAGATCTGCCTGAGTCAGCACTGCTGCTTTTGGTTCCCATGTAAAGATCTCCAAACATTTCCAATACACTGTATTGAGCGATATTTTATTGTATGTAAGCAATGTCAAGCAGATGGTTTCTGCAGCAGTTTTGGCAAAACATGCTGGCAAGTGTAGTTAGGTAAATGTTGTGAGAAAGTTGAACGAAAAAATGCGTCTCGTTGAAGCTGGGAGCGATATTCAAAGGGGAAGCTAGACTTTTTGGCTCCTTGATGATGATTTTCAAAAGCTTTTTAGTTTATAAACCTTTAAAATCTCACAGTGGTTTTTATTCTGTATACTTAAAGGAATGTAGGATCTTTATCCATTCCTGTTTATCTCACAGAAGAATGTCTGGTGATCATGAAGTGGAAATCCTTTGTTTGCTTGATTTAAAGACACCAAAAAATCTCCTTCCTCCTTGGGAAATGTTCCCTGTAGACCTAGAGCCATGAGAAATATACAACACATATCAGCCTGAATGTGTCAAGTCGTCCATTCCCCCCCCCCTTTTTTTTTTTCTTCTTGAGATTGCAACTGTTCCTTCAGAGAAGAACACTGTGTGTTCTGCAGGCAGTCTCTAAAATAGAAATATTTTGAAGCATCTGCTACAAAGCAGAACACCCCACTGAAGGTATATTGAAGCACATTTGTATGTACCGTGGCAGGGGCAGAGAACAAAGGACCAGAGCTCTAAAGAACAGCATTTCCCTAAGGGTTTACCTTCTTTTCTCTTTTTTTATCCCCACAATAGAGTACAAGTAAACTCAGGGGTGAAGAAAAAAAAGGGAAGTTGTTCATGCTTCCACCACCACCAGGTGTGTTTAGTGTTGATGGTTAAAGTTTAAGCAATAGCATCTTTTCCCCTGCTAAACTCTTGCCTTAGCATCCCAAAGCTCTGCTGCTGACTGCACGTGCTTCACAGGCCTCTGAAGGACTCTGGACTCTGCAGTTGTATGAAATAGAGCCCTATTCCACATCTTGTCCCCTTGGAACTTAAACGAATTAACTTCTAGGCAAAGAGCACAGCTGCTCTGTCATTATTCCTATAACTGCAGTTACATATGGGAGTACCCAGCCTAGCTGAAATACTACCAAATAGAAGCCCAGTGACTGGCAGAGCAGAGCTCAGTGTGGAGTGTTTTACTGTGCCAAGCAGCAGTGAGACAGCAGTGTCAGCATATCTGAAACGATTAATAAATAGCTGAGCTTAAAAGGGTCTGCATTTCAATTTGGAGTTGTCTTTGCAAATCCTGTTTAAAATAGGTGTCAGGATCAGATACTTCTAGTTTCATTTATGTAGCTGTGAAAATTTGTAAGTTATGTAGCCTCTAATCTTGCCAGGTGACAGTAGATGTAAAAAGTAGAGCTTACATTTTTAATAACTTTAACATATTAGGGAGTACTTACAGTTGAGACAGCTGTGTTCTTGGATTTCAGTATACTGTTTCTCTGGCATTTGAAAGCTACAGCACAAAAGGCAGATGTCTTCAGACTTCTGAGGAAAAGCAAACAAAACACAAAAATGAGCTGATATTTCTGACAGTCCTCATGTACGATGAGTTCTACTGACAGTTTCAAATACCAGTCATAAACCATCGTTATAGAGGCACTTAGTTGAGGTCAACATCTGTTCAGTGGTGCCTGGATCAGTTTTCACCATATTTATTATTTTTTTTTAAAAAAGAAAAAGGTATTAAGGTTATTAAAATTGCAAGCTCCACTTAAAAATGCAGTCTTTTAATGAATAAAATGTTAATACTACACTTAAGACTTTATTAACAGAGACAGAAGTAACTGCTACACATGTACCTGGGAAACTAATGCATGTTTTTAATGGCAAAGTGCTTCAGCTTTTTTCTCTTCACAAAGAAAATCAGTTTGGCAAGTGCATTGCTTCCTGTATAGCAGAATGTGAATGGCTGTAAGGCATAGGGCCAGAATTTCAATATACGCATTTGGAAGTGACTTCTCAAGCACAGTAAAGGTGCCTGTGGCCTTATTTTGGGGACTGAAGTTTTACCTTGTTTCTAGATAAGTTTTAACTGCGTGTCATTCTTGGGAATTAATGGGGTATGGATCCTGCTGAGCTAAGTATCTAGAGATGGAGCAAACAAAAACTAAGCTCCCCCACAAATAAAACTACCTTGGTAAACAGTCTGGCATCAGGTGCTGCTGCTAGTAAAATGTTTCCCTGGTCCTACCATCTAATTGTGTAAATAAACGCCCATTGGGAAACGCCCTCTAAAAAAGGAAAGGATGTTCTGAGTATTAAATTGGCCTCTAGAAGATCTAAGTTCAAATCCAGGTTCTGCCAGAAACTCTACCACATTGATGATCTGCCTTTTTTTTCCTTCATTATTTCCTTGTGCACATCCAAAACAGCTGTCATTTTTCTTCCATCTTTAATAGCTAGCGCCTGTGTAGGTTCTAATTTCTTTGTAGGACTGTTGTTTTATATCTGATACTCTGATTACTTCTGCAGTGCTGCTGTAATGCAGATAACATCTCCAGTTGCATAGTCACTGGTACCAAACAGCCACAAACTTGTTGGTTTATTTGTGGCTGGCATAGCAGAACAAGGACTTCTCTTTCCATGACAGTTGTTATGTTAGAACAGGTTCATTGCTAACTTATGGGTAAGGGCACTAAACTATGGATAGCATCATACTTGGCTCTTTCAGAAAACTTGCACCATAGTGTGCATGGCTTTGTCTGCAAGAAACAAACGTTGCCTGTTAGTTTCCGTAGGTGTAATGCGAGACCTCTGATGCTAGCTGGTACATTACCCTTCAGGTAGAAGAGCTGGCTGTCTTTTGTAGATAGATGCAATTTCATCTACCAGCTGCCTCCTAGTCTGTAGTATACGAAGACTAGTTTAAGCCCTGAAATGTGGCTTTGTAATTTTTCCAGTTTTTCTTTGTCCCTAAGTTTTGGTGATACAAATAAAACCATCCAATTCATTTATTCATTGTTTTTAATCTTGCTGCTTTTTTTACCTTGCTGGTATTTGGGATTCAGACTGTGTTTCCCTAGCTAAGCTTCATGAAAGTACACTTTCTTGTAAACTGTTTGGTATTTTTCAGTGGCAGTGTGTGCCATGCCATGTCTGAAGGAAAGGGTTTCTTTTTGTTTACTTTGATTTTTTTACCTTATAATTTCATTCCTTTTCTCACCATCCACAGTGGGGGGAGCACCTTTACTGTTGAACTTAACTGTTCATGACCCCAAGAGCCTACTCAAAAGCATGTTGGGACACATGTGTTAGTGGCTTTTTGTTGAACTGACCTCATTATTTTTTAATTTATTAACTGTCCAGTTAAGTCCAGTGGCTCTGAATGGCCTCATTCTGCACATATACACAAAAGACCACTGCTAGTTTGCTTGCAGCTAATGTGTTTTGTCTTGTGCATCTTGTTTGCCTGTTATATGCAACTTCTCTTGGCTCATCAACAGGGAGCTCACTCCGGGAAAAGCACTATGGGTGCTTTAACCTTCAGTGAGCTTAGCTTACATTTGTCTTCTCAGAAGAATCAGCAGTATTTCAAGTAAGAATTTGTTTTAGATCAAAGTTTTTTGAGCTGTCACAAGAGCATTGCAGAGGAGTGGAATAAATATGAATTTTAATAATAGAGCTGCTTATTGTTGAGGTTTAAAACTCTACTTTAGTTCCTCTCACAAATTTAACTCTTCCCCACTAAGGATTGTTATACAGAACGTCACTATCAGTGATCGGTCTGACACAAAAATAAAGTAAATAAATCTGTAGTTGTAATTCAGAAACTTTCTGCTCTGAGATCCATGACCTTCTGCTTCCTGCTGAATCTGAGCTGGAAAACAGATCTGGAGAGCCTGGTTTCTTGCGTTACTTGGTGTTCCAGTCGCCTACAGAAGTGGGAACAAATGTAATTAGTTGTCAAATAACACATGTTAAATGGGCAGCAGTGACAGAAAGCTCTTGTAAGATGTTGTGTCTTCTGCACTGAAAGCAGAAATAAGTGATTATTTTTTTCCCAAAAACTTCATCTCTCCACAAAGATCTCCTAAACATGTGCATCTCATTGAGCATAAGGAGGTGCTCTTAATAATTTTGAAATACTAGCCTTTTGAATCAGGGAACTTTTTGACTTGGATAAAGGAAGGACACATTAGATAATGCCCTCTTTTTATTTCTTTGGTTTTTAATTCAGGCTTTAAAGTTTTGTTTGCTTTTTGGTTTTGGAATTTACTTGTAGAAATGTAAAAATACTCTTCTTTCTTTTGTAGGTTTTCTTACTGAACCTATATGTTTTTGTAGTCTTGCTATAATTAAGGAATCCAGAGGGGCAAATGTTGTCTTTTATGAGACCAACTGATTGAAGTACAAAAGCGGAGACACTTTCAGATGCAGAAATTTTTCTTCCCCACTGAAATATGAATGCCAGTTTTCAAAGTTAAATTCAGATTAAGAATTAAACTTGATTCTGCTACACACAAATTTTAGAGTCAGTAAATATATTGGTTCTGTGCCCTATTATAACTTTTTCACATTCTGGAACAACACGCAATTCCTCTGTGTTCTACCCGCCTTTACCCTTTCTAAGAGCAAATAATGACCACCTGAATGTCGTCATTCTAGTATTCCACCCCCTCCATAGTTCCATGTACAGACTTCTTGAATGATGTAATTGATTAACTTGCATAAGTTAAACTTGTATCACTAGTTTCAAGTTGTGTTTTGCTTTAAGAATCAAAGCTTCAGCCTGCCTATCCTGAAAGCTGCCCTCTTTTTTAGTATACAGCATTAGTCTTATTAAAGATACTATCTTTGTAAATTTGCTCCTGTTTATATCCTGCACAAATCATGCCTACATTCACACCATCACTTCTGCGTAGAAGATAACTAAAAAGAGCAGATGTCATTTATTTAATCAAGATCTTTCCCTTTCATGATTTTCCTGTTTAAAGAAAACAAACAGAAATGAGTTCTGAGAACTTAAACTCTCTGCTGTTTGTACAGAGCTCCCTTTTGAATGTTTTCCTAGGCCTACACATACTCTGCTTTCATGGAAAAACATGGTAGGATCTTGCTGTGAATTTCTATAATGGAGTAAAAAGAAGAAAGACTGCCAAAGCTCTCTTTTAAATACAGTAGAGAGGAAGAGAAAGCAAAGCAAAATTGTTCTTCTCTTTTTAGCAGTAAGAAGTGTAACAGTGAATTTATAATTTGAGCGCAATAGTTTTATTTTCTATTCTGCTAGCCATCCCATCCAAACACTTCCAGTTTGCCTGTCACGCAGCTCCCTGGTTTGCCCACAGATTTAAAAACAGTTAAAGGCACTTTTCTACACATAGCAGTCAGTCTTGTTGCTGGTAAAGCAGTCTGAAGTCATGGCTTCCCTTGGCCTGCGTAGGCCAACACCATCAACCCATGGCTGTGTTGCTTGGTGAAAGCTCTCTCCGTTGGTCTGTAATGGAAATGGGAACCCTCTGCCTACAGGTCCTTGTGGCCAGAGGTCATTTCTAACTCAACTCCGTGAAGTCTCCAGAACCTGTTCCAGAAGCTCATCTGGGAGGCAGTTCTAGATTTGTGGGGGTTCATTAGAACATGCAATACTGAAAACAGCCTTTCCATGAGGGTAGCAAGGGTTTCTAAAAAGTTACTTCTCTCTCTGGGTAGCACAAAAGTAGTTTAGAGACAGATAAAACAAATGAAAACATAGGTGTATTTCCAGGCCCTACTTTTCTTCCCATCATTAACTATGAAAAGGAATTTTCTTTTTTGTTATTTTGTTATTTCTTTAGGCTAGAGTGTTTAGGCTGCCCTTGTCATTTGCATATCAAAGCTTTTATTTCAAATTGCAGATTTTTTTTTTTTAATTTATCCAACATCTTCGCTTTTAGACAGAAACTGTGTTTCCTGGCACAGAATTATGCCCTCTGTGTTCCTCTCTTATGCTGTCAGTTCCTGGAACTTAGAACTTATTTCACAATGATTTATTTTCTTTGTTCTGGAGAAACTCCTTTGCTCTAATCCCTTTCTGTAAGAAAGCAGTGCAAGGCTGTTGCCTCTGGGCTTATCTGAAAGTGCTACTCCCTTTATTAGCAGGAGGAGTGTGGAATGGTAAAGGAGAATGCAAATAAACCAGAACTTATAAATTACAGAGATGGGCTCTTCAAATCACAAAACCTACATGTCTTGGCAGGCTAATTTGGATCAAAAGTCCAATTTCACTCTTAACAGGAATTGCTAAGCAACGCATGGGAAACAGCTCCAGCACATGTCTCTCAGTTCCTCTGTCAAACTCAAAGCAGATTTTCAGCTATCTGTGGTTCCTAACTCAAGAAATTCCAGGCAAGCGAAGTTGCTCTTGGCCACCTGTAGCTGTCCCAAGGTCCCCATGCCAGATGTTTGCTCTGTCTCTGCTGCACAGGCAGAACAAGGAGGTCCCAGAACATAGTTATCTGCAATAGACGTTAAACAATGCACGGAAAATTTGGGTTTCTTTGGCAAGCTGTGCTTGCTCGCCCTTGCTGGTGAAGGGAGGGAAAGTGATGAAGATTTTCTTGAGAACAGGTTTTTTCCCATAGCACCCCCATGAGAATAGAAAGGGGAAAGAAGTCAGATGTTTTCACAGGTTTTTAGGTCTAAAAGAAACTGTTAGCTCATTTAATCTGATAGCTTTTTAAAGAAGGTCATAACATCTTACTTCAGCAAGTCAAAACCCTTTTATTGGACTATGATGCTTAGCTGGAAGACAGTAAATGTTTCTCATTCACCATTTCTTGTCATAGCTTGTTCCAGTTGTGTCTAACAACAACAATTAATGCAGAGAATTAAGTTCCATTCACAACAAGTCTTTGGGCCCAGCCATCTAGTCATGTTTTTACCCAGTGAAGAGTATGCCTGTCCAGTTATGACAATCTGAAAAATATTGAGCAAGTTCTTCAAGGCTAAATGGCAAATTTAAAATTTTGTTTTCCTAGCAGTTTGTTTCTTATAAATTTTATTTCAATCACAATCTTACTGTTACTGTGCACTCTTCAGTTGTCAATTGCATTGATTTATTTCTGTTCTTGTGTGTGTGTGTTTTCTGACTACAACATTGAGGCATTGTCAGTTCACTTCCATTTGACAATAATTTTGTGAATCTATTTACAAGCACTACACCAGAAAGCTATCATTAGTACTCTAATTTTGTCCCATCTTTCTCATGTCTTATATTATCAAATCTGTAGAGGGTATTGCAGGTTGGAAGGATGAGTATAAAGAGTTAATGCATTACAAGTGATTGCCTCAAAAGACAGTGCTGCACTGAAAAGCAGTTCCTGCAATGCTTGTCGTATAGAAAAAAAACGTAATTGCTTGCCAAAAACACCACGAGGCAAGTTCACTTTCTAGTTTTGTCACAGACTTTTTGTGCCTGGCTAAAGCCTGTACCTTGGCCATTCCTGCGTTTCGAGGTGTTTATATGCAGTCACTGTTTCCAAGGAATCAATAAGCGAAAATAGTTTATCTATAGGTGTACCAAGCTTTAGTGTGCCAGAAGTACATTGAAAGATAAAAGGGTGGCTGGTAGACATCATAATGGGATACTTGAGGTTATAAACCATTGCTGGGGTAGCTTTCATTGAGCACTAGTTTTTTGTTCCTATAGAGACAGATTCTACCATGCTAACGGATTTATAGTATTGTATGAGTTTACTGGTAGGATGCAATGACTGACTTCTGTGCACACAGGTTCTCAGGAGATGTCTATTTCTTACAGCTTAGTAGCCTCACACGTATCTAACCGGGAAGGAAGGTGGTACGTTTTAGCAGCTTGGCAGGGTTACCCGATGCTTTGTTAGCAGCACAAATGGAAAACGCGCTCGGCCAGGTGAGGTTTGGCTCAGCACAGGCGCCGAGGGCGGGCTCGGGGAGCCACGCGCTGTGAATCACTGCAGACCAGCTGGCCCGGGCTGGCGGGCGGGCGCTCGTTCCTGCCTGCCGCAGTGGGAGGCAGGAGGAGACCGAGGAGGGCTTGTGATCGTTCGCCTCTCCACAGCAGCTACGTGCCAAGCCGCTGAAAGACCCTGGTTGCTCCCTGCCCTTCTGTATTAGCACTCTCATGTTAGGATTTAATTTATTTCCAGTCAGATATAACCATTATCTGAAACAGATCAGGAAATGCAAAACCAAACAAAAGCCATTGCTATCCTTACTACCTCTTAAAGAGATCGGTTTTAATCACTTTGGGGAGAAGCTTTAAAATTACATGTCTTTTCTGTCTTAAAGTTTCTGCTTAGTTCTGTTTTGTATTTTATTTCTCTCACTTGATGATACCAAAAAATCACTGAAGCGTGGCATGTCACCAGGTAAAGCCTTCAGCTATCTGAGCACCACCCTGTCAAATTACAAAGCTCCATCTCTGGTGAATTTTTGCTTCCTGCCTCCCTGTGATATATAGCAAAGTGCTGTTCCATAAAAACTAAAAACTGTGCTTGTTTTAAAGCATACAAAATGCATTCATATTCAGTCTACGCTCCTTTTGTTTCTATGCCAGAGTGACTGTTCTGTGTCATTTTCCCCTGGCGTGGGTATGGAAGCGACAGCATCCCCTCGCCCGCCCGCCATTTTTCTCCCAGGCGCTGTCCAGCCGCCCTCCCTGAGGGAGGGAGCCCGCTCCCCGCACGGCCCTCCCCGGGCACGGGCAGCCACAGCTGGCCACAGGGCTCGGGGTGAAGTCCGGGAAGGGCTCGATACAGCCCCGTTTCTAGGTCTGTTTTTTCAGTTGTACTTGCTTTATTCACAGGTCTAATGACTCGTGGTAACAAATGTGAGCTGTCCCTTGGGCCCTTTTTCCCTTGGGTGTATTTGTAGACTACAAAATCCAGAGTGAAGGACTATTCTCTAGCCCTAAGGGAGAGCAACACAGACCGGCCAAAGTCAAACTGGACAGCAGCCATCTCTTAGTGGCTCTTTCAGCTGAAAACACCCGAAACGATCACAAGCCATAGCTTGAAAATGGGCCTGTGAAGGCGGCGGAGGCACCAAGCCGCCAGGGCAGTGTGGCCTGCAGGAGCCGAGCCCGCAGCAGCGTTTGTCCCTGCCTGCGGGAACCAGCCCTGCGTGGCTGCCTCCCGGGCCCTGCCTGAGGAAAGCCAGGCCTGGAAACTTCCTGACAGGTAACTCCTCATCTCTGGAGGGATTAGTGGGAGGTAGGCTCTGTGGTAGTGACCAAATCACGATGGAGTTTAACGCTGTGGCAAGGGGAAAGCTGTATCGATTCAGTGTGTAGGTACTGAGGTTTAGGAAGGGGAGTTAAATGGAGCTCCCCACCTGGCGGCACAGCCCGCCTGGCTGCTGTGGCACAGCACTCGGTGCTTCCGCACACAACCTCCTGGAGTGTAATGGCGGGGGCCATCGCTGGCTCCTGGGGGGTAAATGTGTTTGTGAGCTGCTGACCTGAGGGGACAATGGGCCATGGAGCTGCGGGCCAGGACTCAAAAGTGTTCTGCTCTTGCTTGAGGGGTGGTTGGTTTTCTCCAGAGGAGGAGAGGCCGGTGGAGCTGAAAGGCAGGGAGGAAGGAAGGGCGGGATTTGATTCAGCTGTGTCGATGTGGGGCCAGGGGAGGCAGCCCGGGTGGCGGTGGGAAAGAAGTTGGGCCTGAATCTCACAAAATGCAAACCTGCAGATGGGGGGAGCCACGCCGAAGTGCCAGAAGGCACCAGAGGGGCAGTGCGAGTACAGCGTAGGTGCCGAGGAGGGAAACGGAGCTTTTACGGTGAAGAAAAGAAATACATGTTTTCCCAGTGAAAAGTAACGCAGCAAATACTCCTGAGGTGGGAATGGGCTGGCCGCCTCTTCAGGGCGATGGTGGTGGTGCCAGTGAGGTGAGAAGCTGCCCCTTACACCCAGAAGGCCAAGTTGGTGGGATGCAGATGCCCCCGTAATGTGCTTGGTGATATTTGGCCTCATGGGTAACTGCATGGTGGGTTTGTTGGTATGTCCTGAACCACAGGAAGGATTTGCTGAGCAGTGGCTCAAATAGCATAAGCCACTTAAGTTCTGGGTGTAATTCGTCCCTTCAGTCTGGTCACCCTTGTCAGGTACAAGTCAAAATCGAAGAGGTAATTTCAAAAGTCATTCTCTACCCCTTAGACCAGGTACAGGTTTTGTCTGTCCTTTTCCACACCTGTATTTAACTTCCCTGCTCAGCTGTTTCTGGCCTTAACTGTGTTGTAGGGAAATTGGAAATGGGGCAATTGTTTTGGTATACTTCATGTTATTGCTGTATTTTTCTGGCATGTCTGTAGGTACGTACATAAAGTCACTTGTTTTGTGGCCAATGGCAGTGTCTTCAGACTGGTTTTCGTGAGTGAAATCATGAGTCACTTTTAAATAATTCAAATCTTATTCAAATTGTTCTGTTTTTGTGTATAAGACCTGAAGAGATTGTACAATATGGCAAGAGGTCACAAGCTCATTGGTTAGTACAGAGCGGGGATACCCAGTGTTGGTGGACAGCGTCAGCTGTCGGCACTTCTGATAACCCAGCAGAGCCTGCTCAGGCAGACGGACAAATATTTGAGATTTTCTTCTTTTTCTTTTTTTTTTAATTTCTAATAGTGTCCTTTTCTAATTTCACTTAAAAGGCTATGCTACAATAATTGTGTGTTATTAACTTTTGCATAATTGCATCAATATTCTGTATTTGGCTTTATGTTTTACAGCACTCTATTCATAAATTGCTACATCGTGATTCGTGTCCTGTTCTGTCTGTTACTTTATTACCTTCAAAGAGTGAAATACAGCCTATATGCAGCACTTTTTGCACAGAAAGTTTGTGAATGCGCTGAGCTGTCTCACTTAGAAGATTGCCTCCGGATGTTAAGTGGCTTGCGGCGTACTTCATTGCAGCTTTTCTAGCTGAGTGTTTCAGGTTTCTCATAATTTGGAGTAATAGGAAAGGTTAGAAAAAAAGTGGTTATTCTATGATCTTACTTTCCTAGGTTTACTGTCATAAATCACCCTAAGAGCCTGTAGCTGCTGCTGAAAAGGGCAATCCAATCCTTTCCTCTCATCCACAGGAGTGATTATGCACTGCCTTCCCTGCATTGGTGCTAGCAGTTGTGTGGCCATGCAGGCAGCAGAAGAGGAAGAAAACAAATTAACTTTCAGCTGTATCAGCAAGTTGGTCTGACTTGCCACATACCAATGATTTGCTAGCGGTGGCACAAAAAAGGGCAGGAGCATACCGGCACGAGTGTGGGTTCAAGTTGAAGATGAAACCACATCTTAAGCAGCAGCATAAAGGGAGAAAACGTTCATCTTATGTGCAGATATACTGTATCTGGAAAGAGACTTCAGCGTTGCATTCATCTTTCTAGCCTATGGACTATTGCACCCAGCCATCTGTCATCACCTTTCTGCATGCGGTGCAATGCAATATCTCTTCCTAACTTTCCCATTTTACTACTTCTTCCAAATTAGCTCTTCACAAATAAACATTTTCTCAGTTTTCAAGTGCAATTTTTAAAGCTTCCTCATGTGCTGCTTACCCTATCTTCCTTAAAACAGCAGAGTATGTACTGAGTAGAGAGAAGTACAGTAGTTGAGGAATGAGGAGATTGTGTGTGAAATCCTTTTGGTAACAGCAGTATTTCATCCCAGCATGTTTTTGTTTTGTTTCTGACTTCTGTTGATCTTAAAAGATAGGTAGACAGCTGTTACTAGATTATGAATGGTAGCCCATTATGTCTTTTTCAGGCTCTCATAAATCAATCTGAGTGCAAGTACTTACCTATTAACTTGGTTGAAGTTTTCTTTTTACTTTGGGTTTGTTGTTTTTTTTTAGTTTGCTCTGTGTGTCAGGTATTTATAGAGCGCTCTGTTTCAGAAGGCTCGTTGAATTTTTTTTTTCTTCAGCGTTATTGGAAAGCAACTCAAGATTACTGTTTTAGTCAATTATTAGAGCTGTGTAGATCACAATGCATTTTGTAGGTTTTCCTCAGGAAGGTTTTATTTTTCATTATTTTCTGAATATTCACTTGGTATTGAATGCAGTGGGGGGTGTTTTGTTTGTTTGTTTTAACAATATCCATCTTACTGACAAATAGTCCTTCTGCTTTTAGAGCAAAGTCCTATATAATCCAATGGAAAACCACAGCCTTTCTCTGAATTTTCTTAAAGAAGCCTAAGACATGGTACGTATTTGAGATACGGATGCAGAATCCTTACTAAATGCTTTGTATATGAAATACTGTACACAGCTAATGTGTCCAGGATTCAGTAAGGTACACGAGTGAGTGTTCTCTGATAAAATATCTCTCTCCTAACAGGGATATTTTGAATGTTCTGGTAGTTTCTGTGATGATATGGGTTCAGTGAAAGACCACATGGATTTTCACTTTATTTTCGGCTTTAGTTTCCTTGCACTGCCACTTAGCGGTCAGTAATATTGTGTCATCAGGAGATTCTAGCTTCTGATAGCTGAAAAATTGCTGTCCCAAATGTTCAGTTCTTTGCTGTGGGAGTAGTTCTTTCATGGTGTGATCACACTAGAGCTAAGTCTCAGCATTCAGAGTAAGCATTGCTACATCACCAGATGAAATCTTGTTTAACCATAAACTTTTTAAGCAACACAACTGAATCCCATACCAAGAACTTGCCATTCTGCTACAGAGAAACAAGATTGCACTTTCATTTAGAGAAATGAGACTCAAGTAAGAGAAAATTTTTTGCTTCATTTTTAAAAAATTCTCTCCCTGTTTGTGTAGTATATACTTTGTGTCTAACTTACATGATTCATCTCTCCAAAGAAATGTGAACATCTAGAGGGCAATTCATCCTAGTCTAAAGTCATTCCAGTCAAATGAGAGAGAATGGTGTTTTGGAGGGGAAATGAAACATTTTTCATGTCCAGAAATGTAGTTGTGTAATTTAGAATTGTGATATTTTAAAATTTAAAAGTATTGTAATTACATGTAGAGAATTGAATGCATTTAAATGCATAGCATTGTGTTAATCTAATTATTACAATTGTAATGCTTTTTTAATTGTTTCAATTTTTTAGTTAAATGCATTGCAATATGCCGAATGGTTTTGATCAGATAACCATCTGGAAAATATTGCTCCTCTTTATTTTCCAGAACCATTTCATCTTCCATGTGCATTTGGTTTGTAGTGGACTCTTTCACAGAATGCTGCAAAACAGGCATAGCACTTCAGTTTTGAGAGAAAAAAATCACAAATGAGACACTGTTCATCCTTTTCTGGGAATAAATGAAGAGATTAGTGGGACCTATCTGTGATCAGTTCTTGAGCTGAACATACTTGTATGTTCTCTAGTACTTTTCTGTGATTATTTTTCAAGCTTTAAGCTTATTCAGACAGCTGCATTTTGTCACTTCAGTTCATGTTCTTTGGTTGTCTGCATCTCATGAAATCATTTTCCAATCTCTGATTGCATAATAGTGGCATCTTCAAGCATATAAATTAGGTAGATTAACTGGATAGCAAACATACGCTGTTACAAAATATTTCTGCAGTTGAGGATGCTTGTGAAAATAGACTCATCAGACTGGCACAAGAGTAGGGCATACAGCGTACATAGTCACCAGTGAATGTGCCAGGACCTAAATTTTAGTGGTATTTTTAAATTAGGAAACTTTTTAGGTGCTTGGAGATGAGAAAGCTTAATTTCTTTGTGATAAAAGGTGCAGGAATATCAAAACTGTTCTCTCCAGAGCTAAAGGAGCAGTTTGAATGCTTCTTTCTCACTGCACATCCTTTACTGGCTGCATTTCACTGTTGGAGTTTACAGGGTCGGGATGTGAAAGGCTCAGTAAACAGATGTTTGGGGTGAAATCAGAAGATAACTTTCTGCATGTGTCCTGACAGCTAGAAGGATCTGAGGCAAGGAAAGCAGCACAAAAATTAAGGTAAAATTATCTCCTTTCTGAAAGGAGAGAAATGTTTGGGAAAATGTAGTAGACATGATAGACATGAAGAGCAACGACTGCTGACCCTCACCTGGAAAAGAATAGAATTTGTTATAGAAAAAATTGATCTTATTAGCCTTATTTTACAGGGTCATCAGTAGAAAGGTGGATAAAAGGAAGAAGAAAGGGGATGGCACATTGAATTATCCTGTCAGAGATGCTGAGTACAGAACAGAGGAGGCAGCACTTCACAGTGGTGTTGCGCTAGTTAGAACTGCTTTGGGCTGCTGCCATGCAGTTCTGGCTGTTTCACAACAGGAAAGATATTATCAGTGAGGGGCTGTGATGTTCAGCAGTTAGGATGAAACCCAGTCCCAAGACATCAAGTTAAAGGCATATTTAGAAGAAATGCTTCTTTTTTTATCCCCTGCTAGACAATATTCTTCAGGGATAAACTGAAGGCTTACGTTTGGGAGAGAGGGGACAAAGCAGGTGGAAGCAGATGACTTATGGAGGTTACCAATAGAAATGTGAGAGCTGGAATTAAATAAAAAACTTGGACTGCATATTTCTGTGCTGAAATAAATGAACTGAATGAGGCTGCAATCCAGCAAAAGCTTTCCAAACCCATCTCCAAATCCAGCCTTATTCAGCAACAGCATAATTTTTCAAAAAAGCCAAACTGTAAGTGAACAACACTTAGGCTGCTAAATTACTTGAGTGCTCTTGAAAACGTCATGCCATAACATGGAACTACTGATTCAGGACGACATCCCTAGCAAGGAAACTGTTTAAACAAGGGTTTATGTCTGTTTCTGAATTAGGACTATTAGTGTTGCTTCCATGAAAAATTGATTTTCACAAAGCTTAAGAACATGTTTAAATTTAAAGATAATTAAATGGTCTCTTGAATTAAGGCCTAGCTTAGCAGAAGGAAACAGCTGAAGCAGGTATGATAAATTATGTGAAAACATCTAGAAGTTGTTCTGGGAGAAACATGACTGAAAATCAGAAAGATGGGTTTAAACTAAGCTGAAAAGGATTGTGGTATCAAGAAAATGTGTTGATTCAAGGTTTTTTTTCTTTACCTTCTCTTGTGTCATGAACAGCTGTAAAAAAAAGCCCAGTTTTGCACCTGTCAGATAGGAAATATACCAGTTCTGAGGACAGTGAGCAGTATGTGGCAGTCCTTGGAAAACAGCCTTCTTGAGGTGGGAATAACTAACAGAAATGAGTGAGTAACAGAGTGGTGGGGTGAAGTGTCTTATAATACTGGTGGTGCTCTCCATTTGAAACTTTCTTGCCTATTAATCATCCATATCTTCTCTCAAATTTTAGACTTTCACAGTTCATGAAAATGTGAAGTTACTGAGGCAGAATAATTCTGTCGCCACTCTGTAACAAATCTTTAAGGTTTATTGAACACATTTGAAAATAGTCCAGGAGAACAGCTGCATAGGATTAATCATTCTCAGGGCAGGAGCTGATTTTTCCAGACCTTTGCATATGCTTCACAGTCTCTCTTTTTCAAATGAAAAGCCTGTTGCTATTAAGAAGCTGAAACAATCAAATCAACAATTAATTTTAACAAATTATTTGTCATCTTGACAAGGCAATCAACAAAATCTCTGGCAACAAGCAACTAAACCCTTTTGAGTGTGGGCTTTCATTAAATTCCAGCCCCATCACTCCGCCTTCTGATGGCTATTCAGTCGTCACGTAAAATGAGATCTTTGTATGGCAGTTGGCATGTCTGAGCTGACATGGCTGGGTTTTTTTGTTGTACTTGGTGGTAACCCCAGGCCTGAAGTGTGTGAGGACTGAAGGGGTCCCTGAAGAGGTCTGGAGCATAGTTTCATGGGGTTGCATAAGAAGCATATGTTGTCACTACTTACCTTATATCAACTGCATGGATTTAACAGATGTCTGCTGTCTGTCTCCTGGGTTACCAACTGAGTATTTCCTCCCCATCCCTGAAGATGATCAGAGGGCTGGAGCACCTCTCCCATGAAGACAGGCTGAGAGACTTGGGGTTGTTCAGCCTGGAGAAGAGAATGCTCTGGGGAGACGTTATGGCAGCCTTCCAGTGCCTAAAGGGGCCTACAGAAAAGCTGGAGAGGGGATGGTTACAAGGACATGGAGTGATAGGACAAGGAGGAATGGCTTTAAACTGGAGGAGTGGTGGTTTAGATTAGATATGAGGAAGAAATTCTTCCCTTTCAGGGTGCTGAGACCCTGGCACAGGTTGCCCAGAGAAGCTGTGGCTGCCCCTAGATCCCTGGCAGTGTTCAAGGCCAGGTTGGATGGGGCTTTGGGCAACATGGGCTAGTGGAGGGTGTCCCTGCCCATGGCAGGAGCGGTAGAATGAGATGGTCTCTAAGGTCCCTTCCAACCCAAACTATTCTGTAGTTCTATGGTAAGTTCAAACACATGCCAAAAATAATGGAAGTTGCAATTTTTATTTCATCTGTTTTTCTTTAAAGGGAAGCAAATAAAGAGTTTATTTATGACAGAAGGAAATAATCTGTTTGCAAAAATTCTGTGGGCCAAATCACTTGGTACTGTAGCTGTACCAATATATGAAATTAGTCAATAGGAACACTGAAGTCTGTGGGGCAAGAGCTGCCACGTAAAGAAAAGCCTCTCTAAAGAAAAAGCGGCCTTTGCTCTGTGGAAACATTTTTTGCAGCAAGTCAGTGATTTCTCCCTATGTATTAACATCAGTTACAATTTCCACTTAAGATCGGGAAAATTCATTACTTTTTCTCCTTGTCAGAACGGAGCTCCTAATTCTGATTTTGCATGTGCCACTGATTTTGTGGGAATGACACCAGAACTAAGCAGTATGAGATCAGGCTGACAAGCCAGCATGCTCTTGTACCAAAGTTAACTTGGTCTGGAACAATTTATACTTTTGTAGATAGCTGATCTCTGAAGGTGCACAGGAGGTCACCACTTGTCTGAATTTTACATCAGTAAAGATGAGCAGCTTTTTTTGCCTGAGAAACTGATAATGGATGTGGTGCATCCATAAGTAGAGAGGGCAAAGGTTCATCAAACTTTTCTGACAGTTGAGCATTCTACCTACATGAATTCTAATGTTTATTTCATGGAAGCGTAGTCTTTTTGGAATGTATTCATAAAGGCTGTCTGTTGAGGTACACTGAATTTTCAACAGGTATGAGCTGGCAGTTTGGTGGTCAACAGAATGAACAAGCATTCAGTGGGACATACTTTACTTGCACTTTCTCTTTAGAAAGCTGAATTCTAAGTATCTGATGAACCCAAAATCACAGTGACTTCAATTAAGAACTGGGCGGCTCTTGCTAGACAAACACTTTTTGGTGTTTACTGTAAATAAATAGTCAAGGTGCCGGACAGATAAAAAGAACAAAACACCTTGATCACCTGCCAGTGATGTGGTCTTATCATTCTGCACTGCAGTAAAAGATACTCAGACTAGGAACTTTTTTTTAATACATACCATAAGCCTGCAGTTCCTGGCTGTATTCTTAATTGCTGGGAATTGGATGTGGTACGGTTTTCCAGCTTATATCAAGGACCAGGAAAAGAAAGATATTTAAGGAAGAGAACAGTGTGTGAGCATTGTTCAAACGACTCTGCTAGACTTTTCCAACCAGAATCCAAGAACAGCAAGAGATCACGGTATAATAATTGAACATCCTGCATGCCACTCCAGTGATTCTGGGATTCAGTAACCACAGTGCACCTGGCGCCAGACAGTGTCTGCATTTTCAGAGTGTTTCTCTGGATAAGAATGATCCATCTGTCAAACACAGAGTCTGGAGAACTAAAAGATGAGCATGACACAGATGTACAAAACTCTCTTGTCAGATTATGTTTCTGAAAGAGCAAAGTTTGAAAGAATTCATCAAATAAACCCACTCTAATTTTTCAGGACAAAAATAAACATAATCATTTGGGGGATAAGTCAAATACTAAACAGGAGACAACTGCATATTTTTAGGAGTAAGGAACTGAGGTAAAACAGGCTTGCATGGAGCCACACACAAACACATAAATTATTGAAATGTGTTGCTGCTATTACTCAGATGCTCAGTAGGATGAATTAAAACTTGCCTGCAAGGAACTAGGCAGGAATACTTTAACCCTGCTACTGCTGTTTGTAAACTGTGCTCAGTGCTTATGGCTTGCATTTCTGAAAAAGGGATAGAGTGCTTTGTGGGAGCTGTTACGTGAAATTTGCTTAGATGGGAAGCTGATTAAATCAATGAACACAAATTATACCACTGTAATTGTTTTTCTTTTTAAATAATTTACTCCAATGTTTTGTGCAGAGCAATGTTCTTTCCAGCATCAAGCCCTTTGTAGCCTGGATCTTGAGCAGTAGTATCGCATTATTATAACCTCTGCGGCCCACCATCAAAGTGGTGCCAGTAAAGAGTGAGGATTGGTTCATGTGAAGGAGTAACAAATACTGATGTATGTTCATTCTGATGTAGTAATGTTTCATTTGTGGAAATGAAAATACTTTTAAAGGTAGTTACATTTATGTTACATGGTTTGGGATATTGAGGCTAGTCCTCAGCGTCACAGCAGCAGGGTCACCACTAGAGGAAAAATCTCTTGGTAGCTGTTTCCATGCTATACTTATAGCTGCTTAAGGCACAGATCTCTGTGCCTGATGAAAAGGGGTGTTTCACAAACACCTGAGCATATTCATGTTCTTTTCAAAAAACATTTTATAACCATAAGAGTAAGACATGAAGAAACCAAGAACTCTAACATAATGTAGTTGATAGCCAGGTGTAAGTTAATTTCCACTCCTCACTTATCGTTTATTCAAATAAAATCTTCGGCATTTAAAATAAATGAGAGCTGGAAACAGTGCACTCAGAAGCAAATTGAAGTGAATTTCATGGAAAAGAGCACAGAACAAGGCATTTTTAAAGGCTATGTAAGTGGGCAAACTTTGCATTAATTTAAAGTTCTAATAATACTAATAAGTTTTAAATGTTCATGACTCAGAGAGAAATTGCCCTAAATAATTTAGACTAGTGTTTGCAAATGTCTATGCCAAACAGAATATAAACATATACAAAATTTGATGCAGATATAGCTGCCTTCTTGTCTTACTATAAATCTATTTGCATTCAAGTAATACATGAGTTGTGGTGTTCATAGTATGTCTATAGAATAAATATTCAATACAAGGAGAGAAACAGTGACAGTATGCAAGATTTTTGTGCTAACCTTGCATAGGTGGAATGGAGCCCTTATTCATCTCTTCATATGTTGTTCCATTCCTTCACAAATCAAACCCAGGGGTTTTGTCAAAATGTGAAAACGTGTTGAAGCTTTTTGCTTTTTTTCAAATCTGAGGCTTTCTGTCTCATGGTTTTAAAGGTGTGTTTAGAGCTAAATACTTTTGCTTTGTTTGTCATGGTACAGACCCTGATATGACAAACCGAGTTTCCAATACAGATTTCAGCAGGTGTATAGTATATTCTGTTTGTGTAAGTTGTCCTATGTAGATTCTTTATGAACACAATTTGGTGGAAGAAGGTGAGGTAGAAAGCCTGTGTGATCCCGTGTTTTTGTATAAATCCATTGTGGCCACTTCTATCTTTTTTTCTTTTTTCATCTGGACTATTATTTGAATCCTTGGTTTATGGTAGTTTTTATTTTCAGATAGATGACTGCATGCTAGAAGGTATAGCTGGATTCATGATAGCCAGCTTCAATTTCTTGTTTGGCCAAAGGTCTTCAGTGCGACCTTGAGTGAAGTACATCTCAGATGTCCAAAGGCACTTCTGAGCAAATGAGAAAATTAAGATCAGTCATGTTCTACTTCATTTCCCTCTCTTTCCTGTTTATTCCAAGGAGGTTCTGCAGATAAGCAAACAAAATAAAGGCTTTGTGGTGCTTGGATATTACTGTGAGGGGAATTACAAGAGTACTTGAGACAGTGAAATTATAGTTCCTTTCTAGACAGTCCTTTACACAGTCCTCAACAAATCCCCCTCACAAGTGTCATTGTGTGTAGCTAATGAGGCTCCTGTAATGCAGAGCAGTCTGCTTCATTATTTAAAATTCAGGGACATTCTTCAGCTGTAGCAGTGTCATAAGCCATGCGAGCTTTTATCACCATTAGCAAAAAGCCACTTCCCTCACATCCAAAAAAAGCACATTGGCTATTAGCAGCAATCTGCCCACCTGCCAGCGGATTTAGTGCATAATCTACAGAAGTCACTCACTCATTACGTTTCAACATGATGGTACACTACTGCAGAGATGACAGCCAAGAAAATGGTATCCTTTGCTGAAGCTGTCAAGTGGAGGCTGAGTATTTGTTATTGAATAAGAGGGGGCGTGCTTATTTTTGTACCACACTCCTGAGTAAATTCTATGAATGATTTTGAATGATGGTTCAAATAGTACCGGAAGCAAGCGCTCTCTTCTGTGCCAAAGAATGTTGTAAATCAAACCAGGTATAAACATTCAAGAGCTCTTGAGAGCACTGTACAACTGGTACAAAACAGAGTGATAAGTAGGCTCTCTTTACTACAAATGTTTTCTGGTACCAGAAAAAATGTATGTTTACTTTGAAGTGAATACTGAAATGAATTAAGCAAAACTCTCTCTAGTAAAGTTACAGTTAACAGTGTGGTTGTTGGGTTCTATTTTATCCATTTACAACCAAAGTGAAACAGCTACCCGCCCCATCCTTTATAAGGCTGAGCATGGAAATACTAAACACAAGTAAATAATGATCTCCTGCACTGTTCTGCAAAGAAACAGAGTACTGTAAGAAAAAAGGGGCAAATCAGCAAGAGTTGAAGGAGGTAGTTATGTTGATAATTTTTAAAAAATTCTCTTTCCTTCATTACTACCATTTCCCTATCGTTACTATTTTTATCTAATGTAGTAACAATTATCTGAGGGTATCTGGGCATCATACTCATGAGCTTTTGGTAATATGTTGATTTCCATAGTAATGTGCTTCATTTTTCTTTCTATATTACAGAATTAGGTTTGGCGGTCTCTGGAGGAACGTCAGAAATGGAAGCTGGAAATGATTCAACACTGTATTGTTCACATTATACACTCTTGCCATGAGAGTAAAGCAGTTGCGGACTGGGCTCCGGGTTCCAGTGCTTGTAGGTACTTGTCTTAACACATGTAGATAAATCATGTCAGTGTAACATGGCTGCATAAGAATGTAAAGTCAAGCACCTTATTCTAAGTGGCTGAGATCCGAGATGTATTCGCAGGAAATGTCAAAAATGTTAACTGCACTAAGATTTTATTTATAAAAATCGACAAGTGAGTTAAAACTTGATTTCCGTATCTTGCCTTAGCCGCATTATATTTTCTCTATCAAATATGAACAAATGAAAAGACTACAGTGTTGACTGCTAAGCATTGCTGTTTGGTAGTGTTAGACAATCAGCTCTGTCAGCAGTATTGCTTCTTTCCTCCTGTCAGTCTTTGCTGCTGTCAGACTGACATGGTGGATCACACAGATGTTGTGTAGGCTCAACTCGATGAAAAAAAGTGAAAAGTTCATGTTTGTAATGAGCTCCTGTGCAGCCAAGCTTTCTCTCCTGAGTTTATCTGTGAAAGACTTCTGCTCATGCTTACAGCTGTTGTCTGGGATGACTGAAGTGCTTGCTGTCTGATTTGGTTTTTTACCCGTTCGTGATGCAGATGAGTTCACAGCTGTGTGATTTACCTGTGATTTTCCAAACAGCAAACATAGCACTTCATTTTGTAATAAATCATAATGGGCCAAATGAAATTTGGTGAAAATGGGCTTATTAGCAGCTGCAATTTAGTACCAACATTTAGTTGCTAAGTAATACACAGATTTTGAACCACTAGCAATGCGTTCAAATGTATGATGGAGACATCTTGGGAATGGCTATAAAGAGCTCAGTACCAGCTTCATGTCACCACCTTCATCCGCAGTGGCACTGGGAAAAAGAAATGGAGTTTTTAACAAAAATTGTTGTATTTGTGCAGCATTACAAAAGGAAAGGAGGATAACAATAAATATTATGCTGCCATGGCACAAGTTGTTCCCTTAGTCATTCCCCATCACTTCTATGGTTGGTGTCATCTTGTAGGTATGATTTCTTGGAAGTGACAGCCTAGTTGTGGTTGGAATTTGTTCAGCCAGGAAGGACTCGTCACAGCCAACTGAGGCTGTGCTATACTGTCCAAAGCATATTAACTGCCACATTAAAGAAAATGAACATGCAGTCTTTGTGTGTTATAACCAACTAGTTTAGGGTTTGGGCTTTTTAAAATATATGTTTAAAGGCATACAATGGAGACATTGAAAAATAAGAGCGGTGTTGGGTTTTTGGTCTCATAGGTAGACTTGTTGCATGATCTATGCAGGAAGGTCAGCGTTCCCATTCATTACATCCACTGCGAACACAGGAAAGGCCAGTCTATGACTCTGCTGCTTTTCCATCTGCACTGGTAGGTAGCAGCAGAAAGTATTTGCCTGTGGAAAATCAGTCATTACCACAGCAAGAAAAGTGTAGAAAGGAAACTGTATGCCTGCAAAAAGGTTGGTTAGTCTTCCTTGTCTGTCAGGAAGTATGGACTTGGACTTGTACCCAATGGAATCAGAGTTTCATTCCTGTTCTGCTCATCTGGAGGCTCAGAAGAAAAACTAATTTTTTGATGTAACAGTTCTAAAGCCTTTGGTGACTGTATAGCTAATTTTTGACATAATCTTCCATATAAATTTAAGCTTTGAAATTTGCATGCTGTGTCTGCAGATGAAAATCCAACTCCTATACCTCTAGCTAGGAAATACTTACTGACCTCGGCTAATGAAAATATGCCACGAACAAGTTGTGATGCTCCTTTACAGAACCTGTAATGAATCTGGGGCATGGATTATCTCCCACAAGTAATCAAGCCAAGTAGGTTAGTGAGACTGGGAGGTGCTTTGAAAGAAGAGGAGAAGTAAAAATAGAAACCTGCAGTTGTATGATGAGGGTGTTCAGACTTTAAATTTCAGGAAGCGATGAGGGTATGTGTGAAAACTGGCAAGATATTTATCCATTCCTAAAAGTTTAGCCGGTTTTTTTGATTGCTGTAATAAGATTGGAAGGAGGCATGAGGTTGCACTAGAGGGATTATTAATAGGTTCTAGAAAGCACCATACATCAGTCCCGAAAAGAAAGTGTGCTTCCTTAATTTGAACTGTTTGTATGATTGCATTTATGATCTGATACTTATCCCTGCCAAAGAGAACTTGTTCTTTGTTTGTAAAAGTACCCACATATGTCTTGTTGCCTTCAGAACAAGCAAGTCGCTAGCTTAAAGCAACCTATCTGTGTGATCTCATCAGGTCCTGTATGCTGCAAAGAAAAAATTTTAGTCATGCAGCCCTGACAGCAGAGGAGTGAAAGTATCAGCCACAGTTGGTCATGGTGATTGAACAAATCTCCTGCCTACAGTACCCCGTACAGACAGGTCATTAAGCCCTCTCCTCTCCCAGTCATACTGGGCTGTTGACGAGACATAGGGAACACTATCCCCAGCCCCCAGGCTCGTGTGTTGTTCAATAAAACCAGTGACTGTCACTACTGCCTGCAAGAGCCACAGTCTATTGGACTCAGTATGGTGTTCTCCATTTCAGGGATGAACTGGTAGTTTCAAGGTAATGCTTTGGTCAAGCAATTGTGTTTGCCCTGGGGAGCTGCGGGAAGTGTGTCGCTGTGCCAGCAGTGTTCCTGCTGGGGTGAGCCTTTGCCGTGGCCTGCTTTGGGGAGAGTGACAATCCTCTGACTGAACAGTCCTTCTTCTACATTTATGCGGTCTGGGCTAGTCATTCAGCTCTGTTTTTTGTGGTGCTTTCTGTATATGCTGGAGGGGGTTTTTGTTGCTGTTTTGGTAATGACAGAATGTATGTTTTGCAAAGGTTTCCAGCTGCCGCTGCCATCTGCCCTCCACCGCACCACAAAAACCTTTTTTTTTTCAGTTAGCATTTGGTCTCTGCAGCCACAGGAGCCGGTGTGATGCAGATGCAGTACTGTTAGGGACAGGCAGCCCAGCAGTGGGTAGAATGAGGTCGTCTTAATGATTCTTAATGATTCAGAATGTGCACTATGTCTTTGTCAGTCTTAAATTGGGTTTCTCTGTATCAGAGATTTGGAATGGGCTATTGGTAATACAGGAGCACACATTAGTGAGCCTGGGAGCTAGACATTGATTATTAGAAATAAATGCTGTTTGACATTCTCTGTAAAGATTTCATACTTATGCTGTACTTCCTCTTGTTCTAAGGGGCCCCATCTATACACATCATTGCCTTTTACAATGCTAAACTTAGTTCGCACCACACTAAAAGTGTGATATATGATGAGGTCACTTGGGTGATGTGACCTCTACATCTGTCATTAAATTTAGTTTTCTCTTCTGTAGTTTCAATCTTTAGAGTGAAACAGAAATGAATGCTTCAGAGAATGCAAGATCAAAATCTGTTAGATAAGTGAGATAGTCCCTCATGTCACTATACCCAGTAGATAAGTATAGTGTGGATTTATCAGATCTTTCTTCACTTTGAGTCATAGCTGCTTTTTTTTTTTTTAACTTTGATGGGAATAACATTGTCTTTTACTTACCTCAGATATAGACCACAAACTACCTGATAGAGCAGTTTCCAAACAGATGGCTGATTTCTTCATTGCTTGAATGCAATTTCTTTTCATTTTTCATCAATATTGCAGCATAAGGGAGATCTCTACTGAAAGGTGATAAAATTCTCCTTGACTTACATTGTTATATTAACCTACGGGATCACTTCATGATTTCCAGTGTCATTCCTTTGGGCTTTCTACTATGTAGCCAAATTCTCCATCATGAAGCTTTCTTGCAACTATACTGTTAACTGAAATACATTGTTCTGAATGAGCTTGTTTTAAAAATATTTAGTCATTACAATGGCCCAGTGGCCACTGTGACATATTACTCTCAGTTAAATAGTTGTGTGTATTGCCATTGATTCCACCTTGTTTCAGAATCAGAAAACTCTGATTCCAAGATAAATACCCCTTCAAGAGATAAAAACTAAACCAAGTTGTACAAAAGAGATTTGAGAAGTAGTGAGTAGAATGTGCATACTCTCATTGAACGTTACCTTTATTTAACTAAATCTAAGAATAATAGGTCTCTGGCTGGTTTAACTTCGCCATGATTAATAGAACAAAGACAATAAAGAATAAAAGAATAAATCTTACATCAATCTTGAACTCAGCTGCTCTGTAGCAAAAGCTTCCAGTGAGCCATTGAGAAGGAGGAGATAGAAGTGTGAACTGCAGATTTAGGTGAACATTATTAAAAACTTATGATGTTTGGAGATAGAAGTAATTAAATAAGAACAGATGGAGAAATCGTCTAACACTTTTGACATTGTAATATAAAGATTTCCACCACAATTCACATTGCCAGGCAGCTGGGCTAAGCATGTAGCTGGGAAGCAGAAGGGATGAAAGGAACATGTCCTGGAATCTCGTGGGGATTGCACAAAATCTATCAGTCCCGTGGATTGCTGAAAAGGGACTTTTCAAATCAGTCTACATTTTTGCCCCCCTGCCAACCAACAGAGCCTCCATTTAGGATTCTTCCAAAGTAGCTTTTCAGGTTTATAGAGTGGTTGAAGCAATCATGCTGTAAAGCCACCGATTTCCCTTTCTTTGCTCAGTGGTAATTCCACCTCTCCTAGAGGGGCACTCAGTCTTAGAAACTATTTCTTTAATGTTTCCACTTCCACCCAGATTTTTAACAGATGTCTAAAGCTGCAGCTACTCTGAAGGGTGAATGAGACCACGACTCTGTTGGCTGGTTGCACTTTTTATATATTCCATATAGAAGTAAGAAAAACATTGAAACAACAGTATTTTAATGCTGATAAAAGTGCCAAGAAGAACTTAGCTAGCAAGAAGAGCAGAAATGGTCTGTATGAACTCCTTGGAGGCTACAATTCTGTCCTCATGAAAAAAAAAAAAGAGGGAAACAAATAAAACCTTATGAAGAAAAATAACTTTGCTACATTATTGGTCGCTATGTCACTTCTGTTGTGCACAAGCTGAAGAATGCGAAGAAGTGGGAGATCATGGATTAGGACAGACTTGTGAGGTAAGTGGCAGAGAGTTGACTATACTCTTTATTCCTACCATACATGCCATTGTCACTGGGAAGGTCATGGCTCTGGCACCTCGTACCTGTCTTACCTCAGGTAGGCAGCCTGCCAACCAGTTACAGTGAAAGGAATGAGATGAGTTTTCTGTATAACACATGAGAGAGTGTGGCAGAGTCCACATGGTCTCTGGAGAGGTGTCCTACATGAATGTAATACTCCATCTTCCAAAGCAGCAAGTGTTTCACCCCCAAAGGTCCCTGGAGGTATTTTGCCTCATGAGTGTTGCTCTGTATGATTTCTAATCCAAGGTGTAACATAGGAATATAATTCACATACAATGTGAATTAATCAACAAAAAGGCCTTTTGAATCTTGAGAATGAGATTTCCTTCCCACTGCTTCATGGTTGAGTTCTGCCATCCTTTTTTGTGCAGTCGCTTGCTATGCAGGTGTTCCTGTGAAGGAGTGGGGCTGCATATGTCAAAGAGTACTCTGAACAGCAAGGGTGACATAAGCCGACCCGTGAGTTCACTCCAGTCACAACCAAAGTAATCCCTGTTAAATAAATTTGTAACTATGGAGGAAGCGAGGCATTCTGTGGGAACAGAAACTTTCGGCAGTTTCTCAGTTCCTGCAGAGAGCAGTGTTTAATGCTTTTAGTGGGAAAGTCACCCGTGGTATGGCCCCAAGTGCACACATGGATGTGAAGATAACACGTCTCTGATAGTGATTGTCTTCCTTGCAGGATTAGCTAGTCTATAGAGCTCAGCTTGCTCTTCAGTTTGATGTAGTTAGTTCATGTTCATTCTTTGTCCAACTCATCACTTTGGTAACTTACAGCATCGATTCATTAAAATCATAATTGGTCATCATATTTATTTAACTACTGATTTACTTTCCATACTGAGTGAATGTATTTAGCCACTGTTGGGAGCAAATTTGTTAATCTAATTAAAAATTACATACATTTGAGGCTTAGAGACTTATTAGGAATGCATAAGAGGTTAAGAAGTGAGCTTTTTTAAAGCGTCATATTAACCTTGACCAGAGTGTCTTTCCTACAGCATGATCTCCTTTTGACCAAATGAAAATGTGAAAAAAGAACATATCCACAGATCAGGGGCCACTGGTCCAGGCACACTACAGCAACCTTCATTTTAACAGAGATAAGAAAAAAATTTTCATTATTACATCTCAGCATTTCCAGTAGACTGTTTACCCCTGCTTTTAATTTATAAGAATAGCATTTTCCCCTCTTACTTCTCATGTAGTATCAGAATTTACTGTCAGTTGGCATGAAGAAAGATTATTGTCATTTATTAATATCGAGTACTTTATATGGAAACAGAATTTCTATACTTAGTTAAATAAAACCCTTAAATATCTATATCTGTAGAAATAAAATATCTTCTGCGTGCCATGTATGACTACAGTCACTATTTTGATGTGTTTAATATGCACAAAGTGTATTAACTTTGTCACATTGGAGCTTCATACAATGAAAAAAACATGCATTAGAGAACTTAATTTTATTCTGCAGTTTACATTTTAATGGTTCTGCAATGAGTTTGCTTTCCTCAGAAATCAGGCGAGTGTCGGGTATCTGATAGCATGGTTTTTCAAAGCCTGCTGTAATTGCAATGCTCATTTTATTTTGTTCCAGTGCTGCAGCAGGAGAATGTTTTAAAGAAAAAGGGGCCTAGGGTTTTTTCATCAGAAAGCACCATCTAGTGGAAATTTTTAAAACTTTGCCTGAAAATGTAAGGAACAATGAAATAAAATAGATCTCAGGACTTCACTGTAAAATAAATGAAAAGTATCGAACGGAGAAATGACATTGACGGCACAAGTCACGGTGTTGGTTCACGGGACTGGTATAGTAAAAAGATTTTCTTGGCACTCTGAGTAATAAATTCATTCTAGAGTCCTTCCAAAATGCTTTGAATCATCTCTCACCATTGTGTATTTTTGGTCTCTTGCATTCTAAACTGAGATACTGGGCAGAAATATTTCCTTGTGACTTAGATGCTTGTAAAATGGCATTTCATACAGAATGTAAGACAGAAATTACTTCATTCAGCAGGCAGGATGCTGTAGTTTGGTTTGGTTGTTTTTTTGGTTTGGTTTGTTTTTTTTTTTCCCCTAAGTCTGCTTATTCTTGTCATAATCTTAAAGCCATTTTATTCTTCTCGTTCTTTGCTTGAATCTAAATCCACTCACCTGCCAAGCGGCGTTCAGCAGAGTGACTGTGTTTACACCAAGCCTCTAGGGTAATCTGGCTTCTTTGGCAACAGCAAACCTCAGATGATTAGTCAGTCCTCCTAACTTGTGTGATATGGGAGAAAGCTTAAGTTTTGGTGGGATGAAAAGGAGCAGAACTAGGTGTAGAAGGAGGATTCTTCTTTCCTTAACACTCATGTGTTTGTGGTTAGAACTGTGCAAAGGGATACCTGGGCTCTCTCCACTGTCCCAGTGAGTATTTATACATACTCCAACGAAGCATCTCATACAGAGTATGAGAGTTTCAGCAGAGACTGCTGAGAAAGACTTGCCATTGGATTCCCTCTAGCCCAGGGGTTAGAGCAACCTCACTGATGTGGGTGAAAGCTGTTTATCATGTTACTATGTTTTAGCTAGTAAGGAAAGCAGCCAACTTTCTGCTGATAGGACTAGTAGGTTGTGTGAATGATTCTTGAAGTTGCAGAGACTCAGAGTCCTCTTATCTCAGTAGAAGTTCTAGATGTAAAATCTCTCCATGAATTGCTAATATATAAAGTGGTGATTGCTGTAAGGAAAATGTCTTAGATGTGGTACAGCAAATGTGACATACAGTTATCTCCTTTGGGGAAATGACAGAATTAGATTTAAGGTTTAGCTGGAAGAAGGATGGAGCAGCATTTAGCTTACCTGATGCCTTTTGAATCTATAATATGTAGCAGAAGTTTAAATTTCAGTCTCTGGAGACCAAACACGTGTAACAATAATCATCAAGAATTTGATCTAAAACTCACTGTAGTCTGGGAAACATTTTCAGTAACTCTGCTGAGAATTTTGGATCTGTCCAGATGTAATCTGTTTGATTAATAAAGTATAGCATGTTCTGAAGAAATCAAAGGCTCATAAATAACAATCTGGCTAATAGCTAGGGCAGCCTTAGCAGAATTCCTCAGTGAATTAGTATCTTTTAAAGTTGAAATAAGATTTAAAGTTTGAGAGAACCGTTGTTCATCTGTGGTGAGATTTTGGCTCAGGAGAAAAAGGATGAAACAAATGACTGATGTCCTATGGGTGCTTAGAAGAATTCCTACTAAATAAACAAGGGAGAAATTAAATACAGTGGTCTGAGAACTGGCAACAGGAGAGATGCTGTAGAAACCATCTGAGTCATGGGGAAAAGTCTGTGCAGTGACTTAAGTTTGGACTTTAATGGTAGTAGTGAATAAAATTTATTAGACACACTAGTGGGAGATTAACTGATATTGTTACCTTCAGTGTGATAGCTATTGCTTTAGAATAAATGTAGTTTTTACTCAAGAGCAAACCTGGGGAAAAACTTAAGATGCATTAAGCATGTAAAAAAACATGTGAAAGCAACTTGTATCATTTTAGACCAAACCAAAACAGAACTATAACGTTAAAACATAATGTTTCAGTATATTTCGGGGTTTTAAGTGAAATATTATCTTTTGGGGATGAGATGAAAATGGAGGAATGTTGTTTTTCAGAAAAATCTTTTTATTTATCCAAATAAGGACATTGAAAATAAGTGGAGAGGGTATTGGAACATTAAAAGGGACTGCTTACCAAAGACAGATGGCTTGGATGCCAGGAAGGGCAGAAGTAGGTTAAGTATTTCAAGTCAGACTGCTTTGCAAACACAAACACACACAAAGGGAGAGTTCACAGACAGAGCTGAGTTTCTGCATGGGCAGACTCTTATCACATGGTAGCTGACAGAGATGTCATTCACGGACCTTTCTTGTCCCTTCCATTCCTGCTAATATAGTGACAAGGAAAAAGTTCAGAGTACATTACAATGCAATGAAATACTCTCTGATCTTTATTCTAGCATGCTTCCGAAGGAGAGGTGAAGCATGGACTGAATGCCAGAGGAAAAAACTGGTTGAACTGTGGGATGCAACCTAATTATAAGACCAAGCAACTTAGTGAACAAAATCTGCACTAATCCCGTTTTTTTAAATTGAAAGATTCCTTAAGTAACTCAGGTTTTTGAGCTGTCCCTAAAACATTAAACATGTAAAAATACAATGTGACTGTTTACAAAATTGGTAAGTTGATCTGAGCTCTCCCAATACAAAGCAACTTTCTTATGAAGCTCCAGCTTCATAAATCAATAGTTCATATCAGAATCATAGATGTCTTTCTGAATTTTACATCAAGTTTTCAAGTTAGTAGAAAGACCTTAAAAAAAATTACTTCATATATTTAGAACACAGAAGGTGTCTGACATACATGCCAAAATCTGATTGTATTTAAGACAACCTAATGATTTTTGTAGCTGGATTAATGATATTGGAATCTGGAGGGGGGAGGTTGTGATGTGTGCCGAGGAAAATAGAAGAAATAGTTACACCTGTGTTACACCTTGTTTTCTGCTTATGTGGAAGCTGCATTCTTGGTTTTGATCTTGAGGCTGCAGGTGAATTTTAGATATACAGTGACTTACTACACACATACGCACATTATGTGTATGTATATGTCACTATATATGCATATGTATATAGTGATTGTCAGTGTTCTTTGATGTTTTGACTTAGAACATTTTCCCAGAGGAATGGACCACTGAATTGAAAATTTAAGTCTGCTGAGACTGAATGTAGTTTATAGTTATATTTTGCAGTCCTAGAAATAGTCCATGGAGCTACAGGCGCTTGGAAGCCTGGCTTGAGAACTACAGGTTTAAATATAAATACATGCGGTTACATGATATGAGCACTAGATGGCAATAGAAGGACATTGGAAACATTTCAGTGCTCTTCTGCTTCTAATTCCATGTAATGAGAAAATGAAGGACGGTAAAACTGCTTTGACCCTGTTGTTTGAAAACGTTGATTAGTAGGAATAGATACTCTGCCCAACGAAGCATGATTTTCTATTGAGAAAGGCTAAGAATTTCATGGACAGTAGGTTTTGAGAAGAAATCGATTAGAAGTTGCCTCACATGTCAGTTTGTTTAACTCTGAAGATGCAAAAATAAACTTTGTAATGTATTAGTAGCTGTATTAATATTCATGGGATCCTACAGCCCTTTCTTAATAGCCACAGTCTCAGGAAAACAGGAAACAATAACAAACACATCTGCTCTGTTCATAGGAGTACACTGAGGATCTGCCTTAACTGACAGTGCCTGTGCTGTGCAAGATAAGTGGCACGGTATGTAAAAAGGCACCTGATCAGTTTTGGAAACAGCAGGTGTTAGCATGGTAGCAGCACTGATTTCACTAGTATGTTTCTGGTTGCACGGTGTAGGTCTACTCAGTGGTGAGGAAAATTACTTGTCTCATCAGCCCAAGATACGACTGTCTTTTGCAGAGGCACTCACGCAAACTGCTCTACAAAGGCCGTGGCAATACACGCAGCACGGGCATACCTACCTGTCTCTGGCGTTGGTCAGGTTGCAATCCTAACCTAGAAAAGCTCATTGTCTAGAAAGAGCATTAAGTGTGAGCTGGCTAATGACCATAGAAATTAAAATAACTGTTGGCAGGTATTTTTAAAAGAAGGTATGCTTGTAACTGAGATTTGGGTTAAATCTGAAGTTCTGAGTGAATGTGACACCTACCATCTGGAGCCTTCCTGAATTTTATATCTGAAGTGCATAGCATTCATGAAAATGAGAGGTGGTGGCTCCAGCAATGAGCATATAGTTCTGAAAGTGGGACTTCAAGTACAACCGGAGTTGTATTGGGATCCCCAATTGCAACTTCTCCCCAGGATAGCCTTGGAGTTAGTTTTCACAAGAACATTTATTTATAGCCATTTTATCAGATAAAGTGCCAATTGTTTTGCACTGAACCAAGACGATTACTGTCTTGGCTTTTTACATGAGGTGTTTTTGTGTGTGTGTGCTTGTGCTAGGGAAGTCTGGTCACTCCAGCAGCTGTCTGAAAGAATTAGATTCATCCTCAATCAACAAGATGCTTTCTATCTGTGAAAGTCTGAAAAAGCTAAAGTGACACTTGCTAAATTATTCTCATCATCCAGTTGAAAACCATTTTCTCATTCAGTATTGTTCTTTTTTTTTTTCTTGCAAGGGATACTTCTTCTTTGTGTTACTTAAAGAAGCACAAAAGAAGTTGACAACCTCATTTAATTTTTTGTCTCACCTAAAATGATTTCTTCCCCCAGCAACCTGTGGGGGATCTCAAACTGAGAGTGAAGAAATGTGAAGTATTTCTATTTATCAAAATGTGTTGCAGCTGCAAGTTTTAATGACAGCCAAGGTAAAGATTAGCCTGTTACTGCGTTTTATATTGAAAAAATAACCACATAGCTCCCAGGCCCATGAGCTAAGAGCATAATGCTCCTGCTGAATTTTGACTGTGAATCAGTACAATATTTTTTAACAAACATAGAAATGTATTGATGTGTGTGTATGCCTGGAAGTAAACACACTTATACACATCTTGATGTGTACAGTAATGATATATTAGTGACTAATCTGAAAAAATGTTCAGCCTGCGATGTATTAAATAGAACTGGTAGCGACTTAATTGGTAACATCTTTTCAAAGGAGACATCTGGGTGCAGTAGAAAGTTACCTTGAATCTATAGCAGCATTTAAGATCTCTGGATTAGTTAACAGATGGCAGATAGGAAGCTGTAAAAGAGTAAGACTGAATTAAAATTCCTATAACCCACTTTGTTTCCTCTAATAATCTTGAAGACCTTGGTAGAGGTCTGAAAGCTCATTTGATTGCAGTAAGACTAGGTGATATATTCTCTAAGGTACAATAAGGAAGACATTTTTCAGTATGTCACAACAGTAATATTAAGCAGCAAATAACAAGGCAAATTCTGAATTTAGCTACTGGTGCATAGTTTATGTAAGACACTCGCCACTTTTCACAAAACTCTTCTTCTGGCCTAACAAACTGTGGGGAATTGCATCTCTCATTTACTAGGTGTACTACTGCTGAACTGCATTGAGATAGTGAAAAAATGAAATCCCTTTTCCTTCCATTCCGTTATACTGAATGAGGACATTACCCAGAGGGTGCAAGCGCCTGACTTCTGATCTCCAGTGAGCCACTCCTTTTTATTGATTTTGTTTTCTTATTAAACAGTCAGGTTTAATGCATAAGGAATAAGACAAACTAGATGGGAAGAACCCCCCCAAGTGCTTCTTTTTAGTTTTGCGTGGAAACTGATCTGTGTTCATTGTTCTTAATTTTCTTCCTGATATTAATTCTTCTAGATTGTTCTGGCAAGTGAAGTACCTCAGCATGTAAACTGCACTTTCAGTTTACACACTAACAGATTTTCTTTCCTTAAGGCCATAAGAAAATTGTACCAAAAAGTGGGATGGGGATCAGCAGTATTTCTAACTGAAAAGTATATATGTGATCTGTTCCTATTCATTTAAATATCTATAGAAAATCTGTTTAGCCACAATGGCTTTGGCATTGAGGCACATAAAGACTGAATGGGGAGAAGGAGAGGGGTCAGATTTGCTGCTCAATTCTCTATTTCCATTTTGGTTTATCACAGTATTTTCACTCTTTCTAGTACAGGCAAAGCTGTGCATATAGATTGGTTATGGTCAAAGGCTTATTATTTTCTGCTCCCACTGTTATATTAGAAACATGTATCATCGTTGTGGCATTCTGAAAAATATATGCCATAGACTTTTGGTAATCTTTACTGAATGTGATAAGCTGACTGCAATTAGAAGAGCAGAATCCCGTTATTACGGGATCATTTCATGGCTATTGCTGTTGCCTGAAACGTTAGAGAAGTTGTGCTGCTGTTTAGGAAACATCATTTGAATTTAGAAACAAGGAGGTAAATCTTCTCTTTTGCCCAATAAGGGCTATTCCCACAGTGCTGTACTCAACAGCTTCCCAAATTCACAGCTCTCATCACTGCCTCTTGTCATCTTTCTTTATCTTCATTGTGTATAGATAATCTGGAACAATAAGGGTTATTTTGTTGCCTCATCTATATTTTTATTGTCTGTTTCGTATTCCAAGTTCTACATTAATATTCTACAGTTCTGGGGAATTTCATGGACCTGCTAGATGTTGAGGACATTAACACTAGAGAGTCATAGCAAATAAGATAATTCAGAACAAAGCCCAAGGAGAGGAGAAGAAACAGATGGACAAATAAGCTTTTCATGTAACAAGGTTACATACAGTTTCCTTCAGATCGACCTTCTCTCTGGTCTGCTTTTGAGTTTGTTTAAGTTTAGGTTATATCTGTACAGCATGATGAAGACAAGCTAACACTCTTACAACAGCAAGCTAGCCAAAGCACTCTGTACCACAGCAAACTTTAATTTTTATATCATTAAACGTTGTTGAATTTCCTTGCAATTTGAATTTGCAGGGTCCTTTTTATCATTTAGAAGATTACCTTGACATTATTCTGTCAATATGAAGATCTGAAAGGCTTCTGTAAACATTTGCTGGTCAGGTCGTGATCATCTTCGGTGATAGATGTTACATTTTACAGATGGAGGTTTGAAACACATGGTTAAAAACTTACCTAAGGTTGCATTACTCATTGCAAAGCTCGGCCAAAATGTTACAGAGCTAAAGCAAATACCCTTTTGCGTAGGTAATAACTGTTCATTTCTCACAGTATGTGTCTCTCATTTTAAGCACTTCCAATGGTACCAGGAGCCTGATATTATAATTAGGAAGTTACTTAAGTATCCACAAAATCATGTTGATTTGGATGTACAGAAGCTTTTAGGATTCAAGGATAAAGATGGAATTATAGCACCTGACAGAAAGTTTGCTGGTTTTGCTTGTTTTTCTCTGACATTCTCGCTTTAAACTTTGGTGCGAAAAGCCGTTATAACAGCTGTACTCAGGATTGTAATGAATCATGGTATTTATAAATCACAGCAATATGGCTTTGCGTGATCCACTCTCAGCCTTGTTAGTCTAATAGTTTTAAGAAGTTCTTTGCATAACTGTGTTTTGATAAAGTATCTAAAAGCGAAGGTGTAAAGGGATATAAAATACATAGAATATATTTGAATTAGTCATCAGTGAAAAAGAAAGCTAAAAAGAAGCCCCATTTATTTTCTTCAGGTCCTTGAAAAGAGCAGTATTACTGCTTAACCAGTTAAAAGGAATAATTATTTTGCAAAACTTAAGGCTATTATATTAACAGAACATATGTTCAGTGTTCAAAGTAGATAATGACAGATTCATATAAGGTGTGAAACTTCTAATTACTTGCCTCTGAAGGAGCACAGTTTACCAGACAAATAGGTGAAAGGAGATTAACCTTTTGGTATCTCAAAAAACTCCACGTTTTCCTCAATATTTTTCTTGCTGATTCCTCTATTTGCATTTAGACTATAGTAGTTAAGAATAATTCAAGGTTGTAATTCTCCAAGTAAGTATGTGCTTATTTATACAATACCAAAGTAGTATCTTTGTTGGGAAAAAAACATGATTAACATTTTCTTCAAAGCGCCACCTTGTTAAGGCTCTTTAAGCCACGGAACTAAGTTAAGGCAGGAGTACTGACCCATGAGGGCATATCATAGGAACACAGAAAGTATACAGGAGTATAGATCTGAGGTAACAGAGAAAAAAAACAACATGATGTTGATGAGGAAGGTAAATTGTGGTGAAACTTGTGAATTTAGGCTACACTGCTTTCTTAGGCATAGCAAATCAAAGTAGTACAAGGTGGACAGGCATCTTTCAGCAGGAATTGAGGTCCTTGTAGCCTCCTGCCAGGTTGGGTAAACCCTGGAGCAGACCTTTATAGGGGAATCCCCCCAATAAGTAAAGGCCAATGTCTCTTGTACAAGGAGAGAATGACTGGGATATGTACCCTTTGATCCTCAGCAATGCCTGAAGCGTCACTATGAAATGCAGCCTGAGGTTAGCTCCGCACTTGAGAGATACACTTTGAATTTTCCGCTAGAGGGGCAAGTTGTAGCAGATCTTCCTTATGAAACTGTGTAATGCTTTAGAAATCAGCTCTCCACTTGTGTGTTTTGGGTTTTGTTTTCCTGGGGTTTTTTTGGTGGGGACGGGTTTAGACATGAACATATTGGTTTCCTGGTACTACGTCAGTCTGTGATACTTGACATGTTTCTGCCAAGCTCAGTTTAAACTGGAGTGTTTAGAGCCTTGGACAGGGAACCAGGTATTACCAACTGGAATGGATCAAAAATAGCTTGAAAAGGATGTTTTTGCATCAGTTGCATTGAAGTCTGGAGACATGAGAGTTATGCATTGCCTTCATCACAGAAATACATGGAGTGTGCATGTATATATCTACTGTGTTGAGGAGAGTAATACAATTAAGCAGTTAGAATGACTGAAGGGGAAAGGGCTAATCCAGCTATTGTGACTTGTATTTTTTGAAATTTCAGCCCTGACAGCTGGGGAAACTGATCCCGAGTTTTCTGAGTGTCCCTGTTATTCTTAACCATTTGTTGATAAATGAAGGAAACGTGGACAGGTTGTTTTAACTGTTCGATTTTTAGATTTTCCCAGGTGTTTTTCATTCCAGAGGCTTCCTGTGTTTAGGGTGGTGTTTGGAAAGGAAATAACAAATGATGCAATTTCGGAGTCAAACATTTTTATGGAGAATGTTAAATGTCTGATAAACTGAGCAACATTTTCAGTTTTCAGGTGTTAATATGATGAATCATCCTCATTGTATTACATGATCAATGACATCACACCACACATAACAATGAAATTAATTTATAGTTTTCATTGATGAGATATTTGCTAATCTAGCTTTTTCTTTGACCAGAACTGTTGTGGAAAGGAAGAAAAATATCCCATAATAAATTCTATATTTTGCAGCTACTGTCTTTTATGTGTACCACAGGATTAATTATGCAGTTAGATGAAAAGCAAATCGAAAACTGAGAATAATATATTAAGAAACAGATAGTCATGCTAGTGTATCCTGGAGCTAAATTTACAGTGTAAAACCAATATTGTACATTGATAGCACCTGAGAGTAATGCATGAGCTGTAGAATATTATATTGCAATATGCCTTGATTACCACCTGCTTGATTTTAATTAATTTCCTTAATTGGAGAACAATGCATTTTCTAATTACACATGAAAACACTACTAGCTATTGCAGAGTCTTTATCTACTGCACAAACTCTCCTGGTAGACCCACTGCTTGTCTAATTTATAAAGCCTCATCTCAGTGAACACAGGCTGTTTGGCAGACTCTTGACAATTACTCAAATTAATCACATTTGAAGCAACATTCCAAACTTGTAATTTAGGTGCAATAAAATTCTAACTGTGAATAACTCAGCTCATACAGATACAAGGGTGAAACCTCCACCAAATGTAATTAGAAAACAGTACAGCTGAAGCTAGAATGAAATTTAAAGTGAAATGTACCATCTGAGAAAGTGCTTTGGAGATAATGGCTTTGACCACAAGAATGGAAATTAGTCTCCTTCCTTTAGACAAAAAGGTAGTGTAATATAAAATTAACTTATCGGATATAAAAATAAAATATTTAAGCCACACAATCAAAACATCAGTCCCAGAGGACAAATTTATTCTACTCATGGCTCTGTTGAGATCTAACTTAGTTTCAGCCAAAATAAAATTGGCTCACAGATTTAAACTGGAATTTCTTCAAGTTAATGTCCTTCTTTTCTGCAGACTAATGGAATAAATCCATCAAGGTATGCCTATCTTGTGACTTAATCTTCTTTTGGATATAGTCCATCACAGTTCAGCAAGGTACCCTTTCATAGATTTCCATTTCTCTGGCTGAGGCTTGAGAGTGTCCTAAATAAGAGTAAGGAGGCTTAGCTCTTATCTAACTTATCACCTGCCTCATTTTTGCAAGATTAATTCTATGCCAGCTATTTGAGTTTTTATAGAATGGGATCACATTTAACTTTCTTACTTGATCCTGCCCTCAAGGGCAAACTGTAAGAACGGGACAGTGCCCTATTTGAGAAGAGGAAGCAGTTGTTCAAAGACCATGGTCTGCAAGGGTTTCCTGGGCACCTTGGAGGATTGCAACACTGCAGCAAAATACTGCCCTTATGAACATATGCTATCTAGTTACGCATTCTGACACATCCTCTACATGCTCATTGAGATTGAATTTTCCGACACATTTCTGGACATTTGAAATGCGCAAAAGACATATAAGAATACAGGGCCATGTTCTTACTTTGCAGAGTAGCGTATCACTTGATATTTGATTAAAAAGGTCAGGCACAGAACCCAGCGCAACCTTTTCAGTGCGTTTTGACCAACACTTTACTAGACATGAGATCAAGTTTTCATGCAGGATTTTGATGAACCAATTTCTTTTTTTTTCTTAACAAAATACGGGATGTGATTTTTACATCAGTGACAGGCATTGTCAGTCTCTGAGTGAGGCTGAGGAACACCTGTATTTTTACACCAAGCTTTGCCCCAAGTCAATAGAGCTATGCTGCTAGGGGTCATGGACCCTTCCTTCTTTAATACCATGATGAGACTAACAAAATTTACATGGAATAGGTAAGAAACAGAGGAAAATAAGTCAAGTTGCAGCATATGCAACTACAGAAGAAGTGTCAGACAAGCAAATTCAGGAAAATTGTCAGCCAGAGAGCGAGTAAAAAGGGCTTAATTTCTAAGGAGAGTTTGAACAAGGAACTTGGGAGGTACAATGTGTTTGGAGGCTTTCCATACAATTTTTTTGCAGGTTTGAATTTCTCTGCATGTATTCTATTGTCTTCATTATATGAGGCCTATACATTTGTCTTAAAGGAAGTTTAATCAAAGAAAAGTGATGCTTATTTTCAGTTGTGATGTATGTTTTATACTACTATCAGACTTTAAAACATTTCATTAATCTGCTGTGCATTTGTTTGCCAGTGGTGCTAATCACTTTTAGGAACTTGAATGAAGCTTCTTGAATGTGTCACAATGTTTTCAGTAACTCAGTATCAGGAGAGCTACAGGGGTCTAGGAGAGTGATCTTCAGAAACCAAGTATCTGAAGCAGGGAGGAGAACCAATTTGTCTCAGAGCTAGCCTGCCAGGTCAGGACTTTGTGGTGGTCTCTGACAATCCAGAACAATTTGAGTGTCTTGTCTGTGATCTCATGAATTTATTTAACTTCTGTTATCACGCTTAAATGCCAAGGCTGAGCCTGAACTCACCTGAGGTGAAGCAGCAAGGTCTCCCAGGGAGTAGAGATTGTAAAATGATAGTGTTGGCACTTACTATTTCTCTCTTTTTCCAAGTAGATGAGATTGTCTTGCTGAAGTTACATCCATGTAATCATTTTACTGTAATTCATGTGTAAGAATCCTGTCACCTGTAGATCGAGTGTTCAGTTGCACAGGGAACAACACATAGATAGACCATGGAAGAAGTAAATTGTATGAACCTATATGTCTGTGTGAAAAATAGGTACTGATGTGCTAATGAGTTTGCTGAGAACACGTAGCGTGGACATAATGATGGAATGACATTTTTCACATAGCTTTTAAAATGAAAATAATAATGTCTCTTGTGCCTTCATATTCCAGGATAATACTGACCCTTGCTAAAGCAGAATTTTGTTTTATTCACAATCAAACAAGACATTTAAAAATGAGTAAACATATGCAATAACTAATAGTTTCAGTAGCAGGTACTAGAATAGGCTGTGGGACTCCAACTTGTGGCCAAGGACAGACCTGCAGCTGGGAATATTTTCATGAGTATCTAGCAGACCAGGTCTCTGCTAATCTGAGCTTGGTAAGGAGGGTGGGGAAGGTAACAGGGTTGTGTCATACCCACGAGTGTGTGCAGGTATATCAAGAGAAATATAAACGGCTTAGGCACGTACATTAACAACTCCCAGCAGAGAACTGCAGTCAACATAAACATCTCATTTGAAGATACAAAGGTGAAAATAAGGCTATTGGAAAACTACGTAACATTGGTAAACATCACACTTCTGAGGAGATGGTTGCAGTTAATTAACATGCAATAACTGTCATTAAATGTATAATAGTACATCTAGCCGCAGTGTTTATTTTACCTCATTAAAACCAAACAGATCAATAGCCATGTTTTTCAGTTTCTTAGCTGCACAGGAAGATATGAATCTGAAATGTGGCATCACTAAATGCCTTTAATTAATCATTAATACTTATTTATTATAAAAACCTAATCACATCACAAACTTTAGCATAAACCCTTTTTAGAGACAGCAGCCTGGGTTTACTCCATGTTTCTGCTGGTTTCTTTACTGAACCCAATGAAGTTACCTAATACCGACTTGAGTATTGTATTACAGCTGCATTGTATGTCCAGGTTTCCCCTTTGTGTCTGTTCACAAAGGATGTACTTGAAGGATGTACGGGCAAACAATCACTTCTTTTTAGGTGAACTTTTTCATTTTTAGTTATTGACTAGAAACTCATTACATACTTCCAGTTTTCTCTGGCAGCTGTTACCAACCCTCCTTATTCTCCTTCCACACCATAGATGTTCTATTTTAACACTATTATTCACCTAAATAATGGTGACTTTCTTTTTTTTCAAAGTGGGAGACCTAATTCCCGATTAGAAATACTTACAATGGTCATACACTAACAATAGAACTCTTTGATGTAATTCTTCTATATCTGAAGTACAGAAAACAAGTCAGGAGGATTTTATTATCTGGGTTTTAGTCATGTGTCTCATACACCACCAAGAAAGAACTAGGAAGATAAATCAATCTAGATCTTCTCATATACCGACTGTAAAGGTTGCAGTCCAAATGTGTTACAAACAGATTTTAGGAGGACTTTACTGGGACTCTTAGCTGATTTAAATGTTTCAGTCACAGTAAATATCACATTTCATTTGACTACTACTGATAATGAAAATTCCAATTGATAACATTTAAACAAAAATGTAAATATTTCAGAAACTGATCATTCCTCAAGTATGGTCTCAAACTGTCCATCTTCTCCATGTGCAGCAGAGCTTCCTGGGATGTTCTCTCTCATTCTCTGGGCACGTGTTCTTGCAAATTCACAGCTTCTGAACCAGCGTGTCCCAACTGCTGGGCACGGGTGGGAGCCCTGCCTCCCATGCTGTCTATGTTCTACCACAGGAGGAACAGGAGCACAGATACCCAGTTCTGGTATCAGAGTGTTGAAACTCTCTTACTCCAGCTCCCTTAGTTGCTCTGTGCCTGCTGAGCCTACGCGGCACGGTTGAGTAAGTGCTAATGACATAGCGTCTGGCACCAGTAGTCAGAGACTTGCATTCTCCTGCATTGGTGTGATATCCTTTATATGTAGGAACAGAAGGGAAGTTTCTAACCTACCTAGACTACATTTGTTAAAAGAAACCTTTCCTCTTACTATTGAGGTAATTCTGCTCTATGAATAAGTGCCAAGCCTGGACACCCACTTCAGGAAAAGAATTTCTCTAAGAAGGCAGGGAAACATAAACGGATGTTTTATACAGTCTGTGATCAGATTTCTATTCCAAGGCATTCTTACACTTGTTCTAGCGATGTATTGCAAAGAGTCATTTCATGTAACTTTCAAATCCAAGCATCCTGTACTAAACTATAAATAAAACAGGCAGAAAGTTATGCTCTTCAGGCAGCATTACACTCTTTATAGCAGTATTTGTCAGAAAAATGGAAATAATTGAATTTAAGAGAGTAGGAGTTTGTTTAAGGTGGTTTAGGTAAGCGTGCTGGGTGTAGGTTGATATTATCTCTGCTTCTAGTCTACTAATTTTTTAATTTAGAAATGTAGTCAATGAGTATGCTGCATCTGACAGACTAGTCGAGTCCTTGCTATATTATGGATAAATACTCATACTGAGACTGGACAGCTTTCTGAAGCTAAGGAAGGCGGTAGACAGCAGAATCCAGCAATGCAATGTGTATCATGCAGGAAATTGCTTTACTTTCTTCTCAGGAAAGTTGCATAGGGGTCCTTGGCATACCAATGCAAGGTAAGGCTTAGGGAATTTGTTTAACATCTGTATCTATGAGTAAATTTCTGTAAGAATATTTGAGGACTGCCCTCCCTCATAAGACATTGTTGACAGTGTTTTATGGAATATATAAATTTTTTACCTTTGAATGACAATTGTCTTGATGCATTTTTGACAGAATCCTGCTACTCTCTTGCTAACAACTGGTGGAAGCCAGATAAGTGTACTACAGCAGGAGGTTAGTGCCGACCTATTTGCTGTGTTGTCCTGAAGCATCTACAAGTCAGAGCACTGCTGTTTAGAGCCATTAAAATTTCAATGATCTGTGAACTATGATGGGTGAATGTCAGTTGGGTTTGCACAATTACCAAAACCATGCTAACTTTGACAGCAAAAATTATAAATAAATGTCTCTACACTCTTTTTTTTGATCTGTGCCTGCCAGCAGTAAGGATGCAATAATGCAGACTTACCAATGCATCTTCAGGAGAGCTGACCTTGTGAGATTTAAACTGAAGAGGATGTTTACATAGTGGCTATATTTTAAATCGCATAATTCTAAATTATCTTACAGCAGCTTCAGAGCTTTTCAGTATTCTGCAACAATCAGAATATTGTCTATTCACTTTTTTCTCTGATAGTGTCTTGGGTTTTGTTTCTAAGTTTAGTGTCTTCCAAAGATTTGCTGCCAAACTATTAAACTTTCTGACTCAATTCTCTCTGAAGGATCAAAGATAAAATTCAAGGGTAGGCTGTAGAAGGGCTAAATTTCCAGAGCACAGAGTAATGATGAATAGCTTTCAAAATGGCACTGGTACTTCTGCACCCTTCCCTTGGCAATTTCACTCAACTGTCTGGAGGTTACTTCAGTAGCCTGAAACTATCTTAATATCAAAAATGAGGAAACCTTTCCAGCCTGGAGGTATATGATATTTCATGTCAACAATAGAAGAAAATGGAGTGACATGATTAGCTACATTTTGTATCCAGCAAGAGTTTGCCAGGAAGATAAAGAACGTTATTCATGACCAATTAATCTTTTCTTTTTGAAAGCCTAGGATGGGAAAAGTCTCTTTAGGGTTGATTTGCAGGAACATGCAGGCACTAAATCTTCTTTTAGATGCCAGTATTCAGATGTCACTAGCATTCACAAAAATCTCTGCTCAGCTCTTGACTGACCGTGGAGGCAGCTGTCTCTCAGCAGTCAAGGTTTCGCTGGTGAAGCTTCTATAAATATTCCTCTGCCAGATATATGTGTAATTACTTGATGACACTGCTATGGTCCATATCTGAGACGTGACAGGATTCACCAGCAACCTTGTTTCCATATCCAGAGACTCTTTATAATTGTGGTGCAATTCCTGCCTCATATATGGTAATGCATCTGGAAAGCAGAAGAGAACAGTCCTGACTTCGACTAATTTGAAGTGAAGATTTGAGTGTGGATCTTCCACTTCTCCAGACAATTCCTAATGTCTGATGCAGAGGATGTTCTGGAAATAATCCCAGTTTTCAGTCCCCTTCCCTTTGTTCCAGATTATGTATAAAATTAAACATTTCTTTGAGTGTGCTTCCAGATGAAGTAATCATCAAACTAGAGTCACTCTCAATATGCTGTTGGCCCAAAACAGGCTTTGAAATGACTGGTAAAAGCCACAACTTTTGACAGTACAAACTGTGTGGGAGCAACTGATCACATCACAGCTTTTGACCAAGAAATTGAGAGACACAAATAATAATTCGGTGTCCATCTGTTATTGAGCCAATTTCGTTGGACTTGGTTTGCTAAGGGTTTGCTAAGAAGGGTACAGATTTTCCCTAAAAACAAAGCTGAGTGAAAACCAGAAATTCAATGTAATTAAAAGTGGTGAAATACTGAAATTGTTTCCAATTTACTTACCGTGAACAAGCTCATTTTTAACAATATTTTTCATATTATTTTAATATATTTTTACAGTTATGAAAATTTATTAACTAGTGTTTAGACACTAAACACTTTCAAAATAATTTAAAGAAAGTTGTATAATATGGTGGAAAACAGTAAATTCATGTACATTATGTTAAAATTTTCACTTTTGAGAAAAATCTGTATTTATATCTGAAAACATTTTAGTTAGCATTGATATGAATGATGTATGTCTGTGGGTTATGATGAAGCATACTTGTGCTTCCAGATTATGGCTGGAATTCATAAAGTATTATGAATTCATAAATTGAGGCTAGGATACGAACCTTGTGTCTTGAGCTATGATTCAAGGAAAGGGTCCTAAGTCTTGGATCTGGTACTAGCACTGTCACTGAGAAAGAAAGTAGCTCATACAAATACTGTTATTTTTCTGGCTAGGGTATTCTGGCCTATCATTGAAAGTAGATTCACCTGTAACTTTCTGCTTACATCATTTGGAAGTCAGATATTTAAATTAGGTGGTAGTTTGGGGGTGTTTGGTTGATAATTCTTATGGCATAACAAAAAAATACTCTATACAGCAGCTGCTTTCAATATACTAATTTTTTACAACTATAAACTCATATTTTTCACGTGGATAGGCTGTAGCACACAGCCTCTTCCTCTTTGTGAAAAGTCACACCTGTGTTAACAAGTTGTGGTTGAGTCACCGATGCAGTGGAAATTGTAACTTTTTTAGAAAGGTCATTTGTTCCCTGTATTTGTGAACAAGAACTTTAAGAAAAACTTCCTTTCAGTCTATCCAACTACACTTAGGGCTTCTCCAAGAATGGTTTTGTATTCTGGGAGTAATTTTGAAACAAATAATTTGTTTAATATTGTCATTGCTTCTAATGGAAATCCTTCCAAAAAGACAGAAATGTGCAGAAGTTGCAGTATTGCAAAGGAGAAGGTAAGAATCTCCAATCTAAAGGTTAATGTTGTTGGTAAAATGCTATGCTTTAGTACTCCCTGATGCAAATTTAAGCAAAAGACTAGGCTTTACTTACCTTTCACTAATGTTTCATGTTTTATTGTGAAAAAATGCATTTCCTTTATGAAAAGTACAGATGGCAGTATTGAATAAATTACTGGAGTTGTGTCTTCACAGAAAAAGTGTCAATTTAGCTTGGCTGAAGTATAATCTAAAGCTCAGTGACTGTCTCATTATTCAGCCAGGTCAGTGACCACCTCATTGTATTACCTTAAATAATTAAGAGGGTGAAGCTTCTGCAAATACTGGAGAACAGCAAGGATTTTTTACCCTGTATAAATGGAGCATGAGTGAAGTGCTTGCCAGGTAGTTAATCAAAGTAAAGGGCTGCATTTTGAATCTAGTTTTTTAGTTAATCTAAAATGTTGTTAGTTCTGTTGAATGCATAGAAATTATGCAGACTACCTCAAATGGGATCATATATCACATGATCATGCATCATATTTTGAATTTTGTCCTAGAATAAAAAGCTCTTCTCTTTTAAACTGATTTATTTCATAATTAAATGTTACTTGAGTTTAAAACCATAGAAGGTACTTGCTAGCTTCCCAGATAGTTAAAATTAGAGGCTGACACTGCAATCCTGCGTGCTGTGGGCAAGAGCGCTGAAGGTGGAATAGACTGCATGTGAGAGAAACAATCCATTTATGGATCCGTGATGGTTGCAGCTCAAGTTTTGGTAACTGTGGCTCCCGAGTGCCCTGCAAAATCGTAGGGTGGGACCTACTGAAGGGTCTCTCCAGGTTCAAAAGCTGTTATCAATGCTGCGGACGACTCAAATCATGTTTTTGAACTGTGACTGAGGGAGCCTGGTTTCTTCTGGATTTGCGCATTTAGCTGACTGCCTGTCATGTTAAAGAAGCCCTAACTGAAGTCTTTGCCAGAGTAAAGATATACATGAGGAGCTTTGTGTGGGTTCTCTGGCGTCTGGCATGGAACATTTTTAAGTCTTCTATCATCTGGTTGAGTTTCAGGGAAACTGGCCAATGAATTTATAAGCCACAGGCTGACAAGTTTTTGTACATACAGTAGGAAAGACCCAATTTCCAAAGGAAAATGAGGCTATGTGAGTGAAGAGGAATGCTCAGAGTATGAGAGAGATCAGAACTGTAACAGCTCTGGGGCAGCTGCACGCCTTCTGCTTCAGGGGTAACAGTCAGGTATAAGAATTCTAGAGGTGGGACAGACAAGCTTTAAAACAAAATCTGCACAGAAAGGGGGGTCTTACCTTCAGGTGGTTGAGGATTACCATCTCATCATCACTAGGTGCATTTTCTGCTTTGCAGCATCATTCTGTAGAAACTCCTCCTTGCACATTTTGTCTCTTTTCCTGTCACATACACAGAGACACATAGACAAATAAACAAGTGGCCATGTAAACTTCCCAATAGGGAATGCCATTACCTCTCATCTTATTTTTATGCACTTGGTTCAGTACAACTGAGATGCCTGTATGTCATTTAATTTTTGCAGCTCCAAATACTTTCCCTTCTTCATGAAACAAGGGAACTTTCAGGCCTTGCTCTTAAAAATATGTGGTGCTATGGTGTTGTTCTTCACTCAGTGACCTAGTACTTAGTGCACGAAAAATTGCTCATTTCTGCAATAGGATATTGATTTCAGAAAGAAGGCAGTGAGCAAGAGCAAGCATGACTTTCCTAGGAAGAGATCCACAAAGGTTTCAGTGAGTTGCAGTGTATTTTCTACATTGAAGGAAGGGCCAGCTCATTTTTAAGAAATATTTTTTTTTTTTTTTTGCTTATGTCCCAAATTGTGTCATAAATCTAGGGCTAAATATCTTTAAGCTTACCTAGATTTTGCAGTTTTGGAGGTATGGTACTTTCTGGCTTTTTGTGGAAGGAGTGAAATGGATATTAAAGTTCTTTTGGGATCAGATCCATGCAAAATATTAAACAACCATAATTTCTATGAAAGTCGCTTGTTCAATAAAAACCCATTACCCAGGCTGTGTGCAAAATATTTTCCACATAAGGCTGCCAAAGGCTAATGGCATTTTCTAGTTCCCAACACGGTCTGTTAAGGTTTTGTTTCTAGTCCTGTTTTGACTAAATGTACTTCACACAGTAATAAAGTCCATTAGAACTAGAGGTACAACACTACTGCATCAGCTGAAAGTATATGGTGTCTCTGTTTTTTCTACAGAATGCATCTTTTCAATGTATGCTGTTAAAGCCCTAATCATTTTTGGTGGCACTCTCTACCCTAGAATCTGCATTTGATACAAACACTGTAGGATTTTCTTGCCCGAGAAAGGAGAGTTCATTATTACCCCAGTTGTGCAAGTGAGAAATGAATGTCTGAAAGCATTAAAAAGTGTGTATTATTTTCAACATTAATAAAAAGAACACAGAACTGTGAATGTCTGCTCCTTAGCATTCCTGTTGTAGGGAACAGCTCCCCCTGGTTTCAGTTGTAGTGCTGAATACCCCATTCTTCGGTATCTGATGTCAAGTATTCAGAACACTAGGATTGCATCTTACAGCTACCAAGATGCTGTCTTTCCCTGTCTCCTTGCCCTTTCCTTGCCATGTCATTGTGTGTCCCAGGGAGACATGGTGTCCAGGAGCAGTCTGCAGCTCCTTTCTACAACTAGATACAAGAACAGAAAAAGTGATTAGGAATTTAGCTTTCACTGTACAATTAAGTTTGTCTGTGGGCACAGCCTATTCTTGCTGACTGAAAATGGAGTTGTCCAAGCGTTTATACACTAGCTGTTTTGGTTATGTTCAGATTAATAGGTTTGTTTTGTTTTCTTTTAAATAAAATTTATGCTAGTCATATGGAAGTTGTATTCTGGAATAAAGATGAGAAGCCATTTCCTTATACAAAGGTATACTTCTATACTGAATTTGAATCCTCTTCCAAAGTCTCAAATTATTATGACAGAAAATCAAAATAATTTTTCAAGTTAAGCAAACCAATATATTTTTCTCTAATTTTGTCTTCAAAATTGGCTGAACCAGTTATGCTGAGGTATTGTCAAAATATTAATTTTGAAATGGAGCCAGAATTTGTCTGACAAGTTAATGCAGGAAAGTACTGGTTGTACTTTAACATAAATAACACCATTTGCATATCTGAGACATTAGTCTGGGCATTTAAAAAAGCAAAGCTGTATCAGTTAAAAGAAAATAGATGCATACTTAGAAATGTCAAACCCTGAACTGCTGTGGATTGAGGGTTTTACCCGGTGAAATCCACGGTCAGACTGGAAGTATGTTAATGCTAGCAGCAAATGTAATACTCTAGCTTCTGTTCTTCATTTCATTTATCTCCGTCTTTCACTTCTCAGCCTACTGTTATCTGAAGTGCCTGGTGAATTGTGCTAGTGTCTCAAAGACAGATGAAGTCAAGGAAGAGCACGTAATCCCATCTCTTTTTCAGGATGTGCTGCGTTCAGTGTACTCACTCTGCACTTCCAAGGAAAAGAACAGGAAAATGAGCAAAGGCACCGGAGTTATGAAAAAGGTGTTTGACATTTAGTTCTCCTATTATACAAAAGGTGAGCAGACAGGACAAAGAAAGGGTGAGTATTTTCTGTTTACATGAGGCACTACTGGTAAGACATAAGCCTTTAGATTACTTACCAGTGTCCTGTGGAGTACCTGATGGCTGGGGAAACACGCACAGAAGATCAAAGTGCTGTGATTTTTGCTTGCAATATTTTCCTAGGCAAAGTTCTTGTTTTCCTTTATAATTGCATTTGTTGGATAGCAGAGTCATGTGTGAGCTGGCTCACCTGCAAACACAATCACTGTCATGATCATGGTTGTATAAAAAGCAAAGGGCTTTATTCACATCTACATCAAAGCTTCCTTAGTCTTCTCTTGTGTTTTAAAGTTGCAGTAAATATTCTTCAAGTCTCTTTACACTGCCAGAGTGGCATAAAAAGACCTTACTGTATATGAGAGTCTGGCTGATAGAGTCTCCTCAAATGCTCACACCTGAGGACAAGTCACGTTACGCAGAGCAAGAAAATATAAATAAATAAGAGTAGTTTTTTGTTCGTCCATGTACTGATGATCTTTAAATTCATTTTTAGATCTAAATGCCACCTTTTCCTCTCAGCTCCTCAGAGAGTAAATTTTTGGTGATTTTTTTTCTCCTGAGTCATTGTAACAGAGAGAAATCTGTAGACTGGCTTGTGAAAAATCAGTCAGTTTGGAGGTCGTTCTTTGTGTAAGTGGCAGCTTGGCTGAAGGGAAGACAGGCATGCATGAGAAGCTGACAAATGGGCAGGTGAAGCTGGAAACTATGCCCTTAAAAGTATGCTAGAAAAGATGCACATGTTCAAGGAGTTGCTCTGGAAACTGTGAGTGTGTACTGCTTCATTTATTCCTGGAAATTAAAATGAAGAAGAAGATGCAGCTCAAGATGATTATGGTTTGTGATATACTGTACGACTTAAAATCGCTTGTGACTGTGGCCTTAACTGCTAATGAGTGAATGCTTCCCTTGGTTACGCCTGTGCTGCTCCACTAACTCCATGGATCTGTTAGGGCAAACCGGGAGTGAAACTGCAATAAAGTGCTTAAAATTCACTGTTGTAACTGAAATGCTGATCACAACAGTAAGCGTTTTTGGAGAAGAAATTGTAGAAACAGGCACCTGCGTTTTGTTTGTATCGCTGTTTTACAGTCTACTTTTCTTTCTCCTGTGAATAACCTGTAAAATTATCAAACATAGACTGGATCTTAAAAAAATTGTGAGCTAAACATAACTGATTTTGTTCCTTTCTCACAAGATTCAAAGAAGAGGGTGCATATGCTATATGCATGCTTTTGTGTACACAGGTCAGAAGCCTGTGTACTCTGGACCACACTGAGATCATACTTCAGCTCAGAAACTCAGATTATGGGATTTGAAGTATTTGAAGCTGAGGCTAAGGCAGTTTCCTCCATTAACATGGCTTTATGAGTTATAGCTATTAGGGACGTGGTTTAGTGGGTAATAGGTGGTGGGGGGATGGTTGGACTAGATGATCCTTGAGGTCACTTCCAACCTTAATGATTCTATTCTATTCTATTCTATTCTATTCTATTCTATTCTATTCTATTCTAATGTCCTGTTTAATCTTGTATTTCGAGAGGCCTTTGTTAAAACTCTTGCCAGCTCTGACAATAAGGAAGAAGCACTCTAGTGAATAACATCTTTTAAATAAAACATTTCTGCTTGCATCACTTAATAGCAAACTTTATGCCTGACATTCACAAGTGTTTCTATCTTCTATATATCTTCTGTATATTTTGCTTTGCAGAATCACAAAATGTTAGAGGTTGGAAGGGACCTCGAAAGATCATCTAGTCCAACCCCCCTGCCAAGGCAGGACCACCTAGAGTACATCACACAGGAATATGTCCAGTTGGGTTTTGCATGTCTCCAGAGAAGGAGACTCCACAACCTCTCCGGGCAGCCTGTTCCACTGCTCTGTCATTTTCCTCTACAACTACCTGAAAGGAAGTTGTGGTGAGCTGGGGGTTGGCCTCTTCTCGCAGATAACTAGTGACAGGACAAGGGGGAACGGCTGCAAGTTGCGCCAAGGGAGGTTCAGGTTGGAGATTAGGAGAAATTTCTTCTCGGAAAGGGTGGTCGGGCATTGGAACGGGTTGCCTAGGGAGGTGATGGAGTCACCGTCCCTGCGGGTGTTTAAGGAAAGGTTGGATGTGGTACTTAGGGACATGGTTTAGTGGTTCATAGGTGGTGAGGGGACGGTTGGACTGGATGACCCTTGAGGTCTCTTCCAACTTTAATGATTCTATGATTCCTTACTGAGGTCAGAGACATTTGCAGCCCTTCTGCCTTAAACCACTCCAATGAATTCTCAAAGAATAAGCACTGCAGTAACTTCGCTACGTGACTGATGGACTATCAGCTCTCCAGAGGAATAACAGTCACTGGGACTGCTAAATTAAGGCAAACATGTAAGAAGTATCTGTTTTAATTGTGGTGTTAGAATAATTCACAGAATTACCTGCACACAGTGGTTGATACACACGTGGGGACTGGACATCTTGAGAAACTGATAGTAATATTCCACACAGATTACACAGCTGAATGTACCCCAGTTTGGTTTGATATCTACTTCTTGGTCTCTGCAGTATGTATAAGACGGTTTCCAGTGCTAAATATCCAAAAATCTTGATCATTAGTCGTAGCCACTGTGGTAGCAGTGAGGTTGTTGTAACAAGTTAATAAGAAATCCAGATGGTAATGAGACTGTCATATTTAGTTAGATATGAATTAGTATGGCGGATATGAAGCTATTCCCAACCCTGAAAGCAGCCACTCCAGAGCTGGACTGAAGCACACCAGTACACAGGAGCTCTTTGCTGTTGCTCTTTGCTGTTCTGCTGATAAAATAGGGACTAGGATTCCAATATCTCCAGTCTGGCACTTTTCACAAGAATGAACAAAAGCTTGGCACAAAGGACATGGCATATTAAAAGGAGTTTGGTGTAGAACCCATTTTACCCAGTTAGTGTTGTGGCAGATAAGAGAGGTACTTGCTCAGTTAATGCACTGTGAACCTATCCTGGATTACTGCTAAGTCCATTTGATCTGCTTTATCTCCTTATCAGATAATTCCCCACTGAATCAAGTATATTTTCTGTCAAATCCTAGCTTTAAGGTAATGAATCGAAGTTGATTACAGTTAAATGTATCCTGATTAGATCAAACAGTTTGAGGGGCAGTGTAATTTTTTGATAGATGTATTATTTGTAAAGTAAACCACTCCTGTTTGTGACACCTTGGCTGTTTCCACCTGGGATGAGTGCCAAGGGGACTCATTTTCCCTAGGCAGCACAAAGCTGAGCTGCCTGAGGCTATGGACTCTCATCTGCTCTGGGCGTTGCTCCCACATTTACATTTTCTCTGCCACTCTCTGGTTAATGCTGCAGGAACAGAAACTATTTCTGAGAAAAAGTGTGTGGAAACAGGAGTTATTCTAGAACTGCATTGCTGAAACTTGCGTGTGCAAATTTTGATAAAGCAGCAACGCTGCATTTCCTGACCCTAGGTGCTTTGCCACATTTGCAGCTCTAGCCCAAGCAGTCTTAGCACAAGCAAGTTTAAACACAGGTGTCTCTGTGACAGGTAGATTGTTGTACCCAAAATGCCCAGAGGTTAGTTTCAATGTGGAGTTCTGCAACAGTAGGAGCCTCAAGTGCAGGTGCAAGATGCAGTAAGCATTTTGTGCAAGGCAGAGTACATGAAGAGCTTTCCTGAGTTCTGAACGCAGCAGCACTGTCTCTAATTCAGCTTCCTTTACAAGATCTTGTAAGCAAAGGGATTGTTTGGATGCAGAAATCTTCCAAGGACATAGTCAAAGGAAGGAATACAGAGAGAGTCAGTTAAATACTGTGACTGAGGCTATTGAGTTCTCTTGGACACAGAGTAATAGTAACTTCTGATTCCAACTTCTTCTAATCCTTAATGTTAAAATAGTTAAAAAAATACAGTTAGCAGGCGGGATTCTCAAAGCTGCTCTAACAAACTCAGTGCTCAGTTGTCATTAGCAAAGACCACGCTTCCATCTGCAGTCTGTTCTTTTTTTCACAGTTAGAAATTGAAAAATAATTATACAGAATCTACACTAAAAAGCTAAGAATCTTTAACCCTTCACAACATTTTATAACACTTGGATTATAGTGACTGATCCACGATGTTAAGTGGTAAGGCATTAGCACACGATAAACAAGATTTTGTGTATGACTTGAAATGTTTATAATATTTGCCCACTGACATGGTTTGTGAAAAAAAACCTCTCGTCAGTGCTTGTGTTTGACTTCTATTTCTGTCTCACTTCCCATAGAAATAATACCCTGTTTGAAATTGAATACCCTGTTTGAATTTTAGCTTCAGAGTTTCTCTGACTGTGTGTCCCCACAGTAACAGTGCTATTTTACTGTTGATCATGAAAGAAGTTTGCCAAAGATGATTTACTAGATTGAGGTTGCCTTGAAATGCTTGGATATTTTCTTTGCAAAGTTCTTGTTGGGTAGAAGCTTATTACTTCTGAATTGTTTTCATTTTATAGCTAGAACATCTTGAATGCATGTTAATTGGACTATATCAAATGAGCCATGGATTTCTGCGAATGTGTTAAAATAAAAATATATTCAGGAAATAAAATGCTGTATGTACCTCTCCCTCTGTCATAATGCCTGCAATTTCCTAGTATTTTATCATTGTTTCAGCAAAATTTTCCAAAATTACTATACATAATGCTGGTGATAAAAAGCAGCTGTTTTCAGTACCTTCTACCAAGTGCCTGGGATGGTAGTTCATTTGAGCTTAAATTGCACAGTTTTAGCATGTGAAAGAGATCTAAGTTACCTTTCTGTATTCCCATAACTTACACACTTTCCTGATTAAAAGTTAAATTCATCTGATGATTAGTGCCTGGTTTAATTCAATTGCTTCTGGTATTTGGACTAAAATATTAAATTGATCTCACCTGGAAACCACAGCAGATGTGAAGCTGAAAATAGCATCAGCTCACAGAAGAGACAGATGAGCTTCTTGTGAAGGAGAGCTGCTAGGGCCAGTCTGCAAAATACAGTGAAGGTCTTGCCATGTCCCTTGTCATCTCACTGACATGAAATATTTCATTTTCCTTCTCTAGCATGTTCATTGTAACTGGAACGAGGAGAAAAAGCATGATCTGGCTCCTAGCTGATAGCTTGAGGACACTTACGACAAGGATGGAACAGGTAGTGGAATCAAGAACAACTTGGTCAGTGGTATTTTTAGGATTCTTTTAAACATACATCTTTCTGGTTGTTTTAAGTCCCCCAAGGGCATATCTACACACAACAAAGAGCTAGCTGAGCTCCTGTTAAATAGGGTGATTTCAGTAAAGTGAATGGTATAACTTTTTAATTGTGTCATTATATGCCTTTTATTATGTATTGTGAAATGTAAGCGACAGCAAAGAGGTTATTGCTAGAAAAGCCATGTTATTGTACAGTTCTTTAACAGAAGTATTAATACACACATGCACACACTTTGTTTTGCTTTAATAATGACAGAATCCTCAAAACAAAAGCAATTTTTTACGATTTCTTTCTATGTATATGTATGCCTCTTCAAGTCCCCTCTTTTCAAGTTATTCTCTCTTTTTGCGTAGCTTTCTATTTTTCTTTAGCTAGCAGGTATGTTTCTCAATACTAGTGTTGGCCATGTTCTAGGAACTTATCAACAGTTCCAAAAGTAATTTGAAATAAATCATGTGTAAGAAACTAATGAACAATTTAACTTTACACAAAAGTCAGCAATCACTATTTGAATTAGGTATCAAATGGTAATTTTTAAAATTATTGTTTTACAAAGATGCAGTAAAATAGATAATGTGCTATCTACGGTACTTTTTGTATATCATATTTTTGGCATTAGTTCCATTATTTTCATGACATTCACCCTTCACTTTAATGTTGATGAGGTGACTACCAAGAGGGGCTCTAATTATCCAGACTGCTTTTGCATTGCCTACTGAGGAGAGCCTTCTTTCCATTGGATAGGCACTGTGTGGTTGATTGGCTGACTATGTGCATAATTATTCATTCAAAAAATAGTGTATGGGTGGATCTCAGCAGCAGAGTAGTATGTAACATTATTCAGCTCATTGATTAATGTATTATTATTTACTTATTTGAAGTATTAAATTATTATCTGCTTAAATACATCAATGAAAGTAGCAAAAGTATTGTAAGTAATGAAATTACTACCCACAAACAAGTCCATTCCTTAGGTAAATTGTTTTCTCTTGCTATGATGAGACCTTTGGATTTAATAAAAAAATAAGATTTTACCTGAAATTCTATTGTTTATTCTTCAATTTTTACAGCAAAATAATGTTTCTCTGTTAATTCAAAACACCACCAATCCACAGAGGTATTCATTAGTTTCTTGGTGTTATTACAATTTCACATCATGGGGGGACAGGAACTAGATGATCTTTAAGATTCTTTCCAACACAAACCATTCTATGATTATTACTATCGATATATTGAAGAATAAGAAAAAAATAAAAGACCTCAACAGGTGTCCTAGTTTAGACAATTATAAAAAACATAAGTCCTCAGCAGGAGAGGGCGAAAAAAATGAGAAAAAAGCTTGTTGGTCAAGATTGCTTACCAATCACCATGATAGGCAAACCAAGTTGGGCTGGGTGACCTTTACAGGTCCCTTCCAACCCAAACTCTTCTATGATTCTATAGTCTTGGGAAATCTAATGTAATTTATTGCCAATTAAAACAGATTTGGATAGTGAGAAGCAAAGACAAATTAAAACACCTTCCCCTTTATCTTTCCCCAAGGCTCAACTTCACTCCAGATTCCTCTATGTTCTCCCCCATTCTCCCCTGCCCAAAGCAGCACAGGGAGATGAGCAACAGGGGCCCGCAGTCAGTCCACAACTCTTCATCTCTCCTGCTTCTTCCTCTTCACACCTTTCCCTTGCTCCAGTGTGGGGCCTTCCCACAAGCTGCAGTTCCTTCAGGATAAACCTGCTCCAAAAGATGCCTCCCCAGGCTGCAACTCCTTCAGGGGGATATACCCTGCTCTGGTGTGGGCTCTCTGTGGCAGACTCTCTGCTCTGGCATCTGGAGCACCCCTTCCTCCTCTCACCTGGGTGTTCATACTGGCGTTTCTCAAAGTGCTTCCCTTCAAGGCGTTTTCCCGCCCCTTTCTTCAGGATGTTTTCCCCCAGGCACCGCCAGCTCCTCTGATTGGCTCAGCCCTGCCCTGTGGTGGCGCCGCTGCAGCACCAGCTGGGCGCAGCCCCGGGCTCTCCTCACAGAGGCAGCCCCTGCCGCCAGCACCTGGGCACAGGTGCCCAAACCAAAAGCATAGAAATGACTTCTCAGGGTGAGCTCATCAAGTGTAGGGGCAGAGGATGTAGCATCTGATAAACCTGGATATATCTGTCATGGCCTTCCAAGGGTTCCGCTGTGTTTTGAACCCAACCACCGGTGTAGCACACCGCAGTTCGGAGGTGTGATGTATTGCCAAGCTTCGTTGGTCTGGATTTCTGGAAATTAAATTGTTTTACCACCTAGTGAAGGTTAGTCTAATGGAATGTCCTCCTGCATTCATGGTTGTTTTCTTATCCCTTCCATCCAGGGTGGAAGCACAGCTTGTTCCCTCAGGAGATAATTGTAAGGCCAGTCAGCTGCAGCTTGTGCTGTGACAGAAATTGGAGCATTTCCCTGTGGAAGAGGAACTTCCCTTGTTTGGAGGAGAAGCCTTTGAAGTGTTGGAATGCAGAGGAAGGGCCCAACACAGGTGCTCAGGTTTTTAAGTACCAACTGTAATGTTTTAAAATTAATTAAGACCCACTTTCTAGGAAGGATAACATATTATAAATCATGGATGCAGGTCTTATCAATCTGAGAAGTGGGTGCAGTACACTTGAAAAAACTTCCAACTTAGCATGTAAAATACTCTTTTATCCTCAGTTTCCTGTTTCAATTCACATGTTTGCAGGAGAGTACAGGGTAAGGATTTCTTTAAGCCTTTAGGAAAGCATAACTGAGTGTATAACTGGTTAATTTTTCGTAACTTTTACAGTATACTAGAAACTAGCTTTTGAGACAGTGTTGCTAGGAATATCAGTGCTTGCTTTGACGTTAAAAAGGAGATCAAGTTCCTTCAGACTAAGCTTTAGCATTTTTTTTAGGGAACAATAACATAATGTAAAGAAGATTTCTGTATATGCTTAATTTTTATACCATTTTAGCATGTGATGGCCCTCCTTAGATGTTAACCATCTTTGTCTTTAATGCAATTAGTCACAGTGGCAGTTTGTTAGAAGAGATAAGATGGACGATTTTGGTAGAGTGCATAATTCCACCTTTTTCTAAGGAAAATATAGAGCAAACGTTTCAGTTTGACCAAAAATCCCAAGATGGTGAGTTTCGGGCTGGGGGAAGTGTGAATTGATCAGATTTGTAATGCTTAGGAAGAAAGAGCAGAAGTATAGCTGTTATTTAATCTTATGATGGAAATCTGAATGGAGAAATGCTGTATTTAAAAACATAAATTTTTTTTTTTTGTGGCAACATGACCAAAGCAATATGTGAGGGGTTCTCTGGAAAGCACTGAGAACAACTACTGTACTCTGTTTTTCTTGTAATCATTTCATCTAGTATTTCACCTTCATTGGCATTTTTGCTGATGGTGACAGAATGGAATGGATATTTATACCAGGTACACTACTCATTAAGACCGTGGAAAAGAGTGGTATGTTTTGTCAGGGTATTAATGCAGATCACAGTCTCTTGTCACAAATGTTTATGATGATGAGACAAATACAGAGCAATTACTATTTACTGGGTAGTAATTTGGTAACATTTAGAATGTGGTAAACAGAAGTGACTGGACTAATATACGAGTTGGAGCATCATCCCAAAAACCGGTCAATACTAATTACAGATTTGGTGTACCAAGTGATCGTTCAGCAAACATTTGCAACTCTTATGCTTGCTTTTTTGTTGTTTTTTGTTTTGTTTTTGTTTCCACGAGATGCAGGCCTCAGCATGGGACCGAAGCTCTTCCATGCCAGTCTCCCGTACTGTGCTTTGCTACTTCTTTTTTCATGTGGATTTGTCTTGAAAAGACAAAATATTTGAGAATTATCTGGACTCGTAGAAAACTAGTTGCGCCTCATCAGCTGTCTTTCAATGATGGAAATGGTTCTGTTAATAATGATATACATGTTTGTGTTTCTAATAAGGACAATAAGGAATGGTTTTAGCAGGCGGTTTTACTCAGGACACTTGAGATCTGTTCTCATCTCTGCCAGACTTTCTGTGTCAATATTAGTCTGTTCATGACTCCATCTCCCACTTTTAACAAGGAAGAATATTACTGAAGCCAGTTACCTCACTATTAACATACATATAAATACCCAGAATAGATGTGATGTTCTCAGACCATGCTGGTCAGGGTTGTGCTTCAAGACTGGTTTATTTGTTCAGTCAATATACCACAGTACATAAATACACTGACATACATATATTCTTAATGAATGACTGCAAGGGGGGACCCCAACAAAACAAAACCTAAAACCCACAAAACACCCTACTAAGAATCCTAAAAACCCCTAAACTTTAAAAACAAAGATAAAAAAACCACCACAAAACCAAAAAACCCCACCAAAACCACTAAAACAAAACCACAAAAAAAAAAAGCCAACAACAAAACCAAACCAAAAAACCATAAAGATACTGAGTATGACAGTTTTTACATTAAATGTCTAAAGGCAAAGTTTCCAGAGGACTGAACAGCCTCCCTTTCAACTAGTTGCCTGCATCCTCTCCCATCCAGAACTCTTATGTGCACAGGTGAGTTTGAGCACACCAGCAGTCCCACTGAAATCAGCGAGGATCTGCATCTCCTTGCCTACACAGGCTGGAGCTTGTGCTGAAGTGGGGACATGATTAGTAAAACTTGTGTTTGTTTTTTTCTCCTGGCTTCCTGGCACCTTGAAACATTTTTACATGGTATTCACTCCGCTATGAAATAGGGAGTACAGTGGCAATATTGTAACTCCAGATACATATTCTTAGATGCAGTTTGAACACAGAGATATTGTGAGAGGAGCCCTCAAAGGCTGGAAGAGATATACTGTGAGCTCGATCTTTCTTTGATTGCTATTTATTTTCAAAAATATTTCTGTTTAATGACTTGCGGTGCTGTAGTGTGTGTACTGATTTCAGAAGGTGAGCTTAATGTTCTCATACTTTGGTACTCTCTTTTTCTTAAATTATATATGTAATGATGCTAGTGGAGGACATAAAGTACTACTTTGGCATGTTTCCATTCAACTCGTGCATGAAACCAGCCTGGTGGTCTGAGATCTGTCTAATAGCAGTCTTTCAGTGTGACTCTTCCCTTATTTTGTGGTCCAAGGCCAGCCTTTCCCTCTAACAACTGCCACAGGCACTTGTTTCTGGGTTGTCCATTCATCTGTGGCTTTTCTACATCACTGGAACAGTCTCTGTGATAATGTGGTCTACCTACCTCATGTGATACCATTAGCACAGTCTCATTAACTTTCTTATCAAGCCCCATCCTGCACACTTTACCAAGGAAGCTGACGCTACATAGAAACATTATAACATCAAGTACCAGTGTATGACTTACTAGTAAATCCGCTAGGACAGCTAACATGAACCTTGCTGAAGCTGAGCAAAACAACCCATAACTAGTAATGTGTGCTCATATGTCCAGATTTTTTTTTTTCATTTATAAAGTAGGTATATTTTTCAGGGTAAAAATGTATTAGCTGGATAGGCCCTGGATGCTGCTCCAGGCAGTACGTTAGCTGAATCCCTGGAGATTTGTGACTTATTCAACAAGGTGACAAGAATTTCAATTTATGTTAAACAGGTTAAGAATCCTTTCCATGATACTGAGGAGCCAGGATAGTAGTCCTTGCAGTTGCCTTCTCAGGGTAATTGAGGACACTAAAGAATCTGACCTTGATTTCACATTGCAAACTGCTAGTGTTGTCTCTCCACAGTTTTTGCGGGCAGTCTGTATTTGCCCTTCCTTCTGGGAGTAGCTAACTAACCCACCAGTTGTCATATCAAGTTTATTTTGTGTTAATTTTGACATTAACAAACAAGTTTCAATTGAAACAGTTGAAAATAGGCTAGTCATTTAAAAACCAAAATACTGACTATTGTGATTCTGTGTGGTGCTCAGCTGCTGGCTGGTGTAAAACCATGATAGCGGTGCAGTAATTTTTTGTGAATTCTGAAAACTTGGACTTTTAGACCTATGGTAGCCCACAAAGTGGGCATTTGTTCAAATCATTGGCTTTGTTACATATGTAAAAAGCAACAGTCCTGTAAGTGCCTGAATTCTCTGCTAATGAGTATTACAAAGCATATTTCTGCCTGGGAAAACTAGAGGTAATCATGCATTTTTCGGGTGACTGCAGGAAATTCACTATGTTTCCATAAGTAAGTGTTGGTTTACACAAGTCCACCTCTTTTTTTTTTAATAATCCCTCCTGGGTTCTGTATTTTGACTGAAATTCATCCTCTAGACTCAAGTTGTTTGTAAGATACTTCTGGTTGTTACCTCTGGGTGACCATAATTGTTGGATATTATCAAAAATACAGACAGTAAGTGGAAACTGGCAGTATCTGTAAAGGAACTTGTACTCTGGGGATTCTCTGCACTGGATTACAGCCATTGAATGTGCTCCTGAGGGCAGAAGGACAACAGTGGTAGAGAGGTCCACAGCCAAGGTGGCCAGACTACTTCAGAATGATCACCTCGTGTGTTTTTTTTTTTTTTTTTTAAATGAATATAGGAGTTTTGAAGGCTGGGGAAGTATCCTGTAAGAATGAGTGGCTCGGAGCAAAGAGGGTGAAAGTTGTTTGGCTTTAAAGAAAGAAGTGAGAATATGAAGAGAAAGGAGAAAGTGCAGCATTCAGAGGAACACAGGAGTCTCTTAAGGCTCCTTTAAGCAGACGTAGAGAAGTTTTCTTTTGTACACCTTACTGATTTTGTTATATTTGCATTGTCATTCACAGTCATCCCACACATTGCTTGGTGTTGCTGTGTTAATTGAAATTTTAGCCATCCAGAAGATTAGCCTTGTGTACTCCTTGAAAATTGCATGTCATGTCATTAAACTGGAATAAATGCTGGACAGTTTGTTGCAAAAAAATTAATCATTTTGGCCTTCTCCAGATCCTTGGGGAGCCATAAGGCAAATTACACTCCTTTATCTGTTTTTCAGACTGTAGTCTGCATTGTATTTTTCTGGTGCTGGTGAGTGCACATTTAATTCTTGTGGTGTTACCTTTTTGCTTCTGAAGCTCTGTGACCATCACAAAATAAGCAGCAACAAAATCCTTCAAGAACCAAAGCTGCTAGATTCAGCAAAAGCCCTGTATTGTATTAGCAAAAATTTGCTATTAACATTTCATGAACAGAGATTAATAAAACATTACACGATTAAATATTTCATATTATCAATTGCAGCTGATTAGCAAGCTCATGAATGGTGTGGAAAAATATGATAGGTTTAACAATCTTCGGAATTACATGTGATACTGGAAGGGCCAACCTATTACATTAGTAAGTCATAGTTGACTTGGTGTAAACCACACATTCATTTAACAAGTTTGTTCTTTTAACCAAACCAATCATAAATAATTGTAATGCCACTACTTGTCAGTAAGGTTTTAATTAATTTAGTTTAGGCTATAACTGATGTGCTGAAACTTGAATTTTTCAATAGGTTTATTCCTGCATTATTTATTTGGATAATTTTCATTAAATAATTCTCAAATTGACCTGGAGAGAATTTGTCTGCAGGAAGACAGTATTTATTACATGTGGAAAGATTTTATTCATATATTCTGGCTTCAGAAGACCTGTTTCAGAAGAAGCCTATCTTATAAAGTATTTAGGTGGCAATTACATAGTATTTATTTATGCCTTCATGCTCCAAAGTAGGCTAGTTGGTAAAAGTCTTGCTTGGGCTGCTGAGGAATACTTTGCGGGAGTGGATTTAGTAAAGACAATCTGACACCACTGATGTTTTTTCTAAAACCTCTCTCTTCCCTCAAATGAGGGAAATTTTTCTCCCCTCAGTATGGTTTTCTCCTTCTCTCTGCTTTTAAAGGCTGTATTCTGGCACTGGGAAAAGTCTAATAATAAAGCATTATACTAATTAAAGCACAAACACCTCTGAGCCACATTTCCCCTCCATTGTTAGCACTGAAATAATGAACAAATCTCTCTAGTTCAAAGTTCTCCTTACTTGCTTTTAGTTTTTACTCCTCAAAAAGTAGATATTTTAGTGGGTCATGTATTAAAACTTATGAATTTAAAAGCTTTTGGTCTTCTCTGAAGTGTTCACTGTAAGGAAGGAATCTAGGTCCTCTTACAGCTTGGCTGTCTTGGGAATTCAGCCACTTTTCTGGGATTTTATATGGTCCCACGTGGTATTTGATGATCACTCTTTCAATAGCCATATATATTGTGGTGGTGTTCTTTTCCCTGAAGCTGGCCTGTTTGTCCTAAAATGCTATTGCATCCTATTTGTTGCAAAAGTTTTCAGCTTTTCTGAGAAAAGGACTGCTAAAAAAGGTCTTTCTAGAAGTTGTTATTCTGTTGAGAATCCTGCAGCCATATAGGGCACAGCAGCTGTCTGAGAAGCAGCGTGAGGGCTTAGGTGGTGGAAAGCGTTTTCAATACAATTCAAGGTAACTCAGATTCTGTCCTTCCAGCTACCAGACAGTGCCTCTGTAGTGGTGAGCAATACTGATACAGCTTGTGCTGAGTGACCTCAAAAGCAGTCATGTGAAATGGTTGAAATAAGGCTACGAAGGGAAAGATGAAACTTAATGACTTTCTTTTCTTTCTTCTACTTTTTTTTTAATAAATTACTTAAAACTTGGATAGGTGTAGAGCCATTTAGAATAAGTGATAAGGCTTAAACAGGATCCATGAAGTAATTTAATTTTCTTTACAACATCTTTCAGCCAACTGATACGATGTTAAACTTTTATCACAATTATAATCACCATCCAAATGAGAAATTCAGTACAGATGTTAATTCCCTTGTTTACTTAAAACTGAAAATTGCAGTTGATGGGAGTATGAGAAGGAAAATACAGTAAGGCAGTTCTTTCAAAAACAATCATTTGGATATATCTAAACTGAATGACCTGTTCAAAAGGGCGCATGAGCAAACATTTACACATGAAATGTAAATTTCATACACGGTAAGAGTGCCCACAGAAAGAGGGCTCATCTACGTTAAGGAGATTACAAGAGAAGAGAAGTAATTTTTTTACATAGTTGAACTACAGTAAGTGCAAACAAAGAAGGACAGAATTTACTGAACTCGGAAGATAGGAAAGGAGAGAGGAAAAACTAATTGTTTTCAGTCAAGTTACTACAGTCAAGACCTTGAGATTTCTTTAGGAAAGAAGACGCTGACCAAGAAGTATGAGTGAACTCTCATAAAAGTATGACATAGGGAATTTTGTTTGCTGCAAAGACTGAGATCCCTTTCAGAGGTGAAAATAGAAAAATTTGGCTCTAAGAGGTCAGGGTGAAATCCTGGTTGCATGACAATCCGTGGCAAAATTTGTTATCAGTTTGAAAAGAGCCAGGATTTTTCTCACTGTGACCTGCTGGAGTAAGCATTGAACTGAGAACCAGAACATTCTGGATTCCAGACTCCTAAGTGTACACAAGGCTAAATACATGCTTAAGATCCTGTCCTCACATTTAACCTGCATGCTGTTTCTCGCCAGCTGCACAGAACAATTACAGAAAAGGTTGCAATCATATAAAATTAAATGATATAATCTAAATTATTAGGTTTTGGGGTTTTGTGGGTTTTTTTTGTTGTTGTTGTTTGGGGTTTTTTTGTTGTTGGGGTTGTTTTTTTTTTTTAATTCTAGGTAATAGGTTAATGTTTTACAGTTGTCTGTGTCTCACTGTATAATGCAAGTGCCTTAGAGAGAGACTTCTTCCATTTTTTTTATGTCACACTCAGGATAGAGAGTAAGTCTGATTTTCCTTGCTGTTCTGAAATTGCTGGGAATCTTGACTGAATGATTTGGCTTATCATGAGAATGGTATTCTTTTGCACGCATATCTGTGTTCATACCTAGCTAGCTAAAACCCATACAAATATGAGAAAGGTTATTAAGAAGTATTTCAGAGCCTGAAAACATTTTGAAACTAATCTACTAAAAATATTTTCTTCCCTCAAACATTTTTTTGTCAGGATTTAATTAAATTGCAGTGATCTTGTGTAAAACACATATTTCTCTTTTATGTCAAAAGGCAATCATTAGAGCTGGTTAGAATTTTCCAGTATTCACATTCTCTACCACATATATATTATATTCAGGATTGTGCTTAAGCCTTTTCTGTTTCATTCTTAACAGCTAGAGAAAGGCCTTCATATGGTTATCAAGCATTAATCATTTTCTGACACTGCTGCCTGGTTTAGATTCATACTACTGACCTATAGCTGAATGACACCATATCCAGTACACCTGGCTAAATATCTGCAAAAATATTAATCATATAAATGATTGATGAATTTTTCTATACTTCACTGAATAATTTATTTCCGTGACTGGTATTCAATAAACTCTACAGCTAGCTCTAAACCTGCTTTAATAACTAGATACCATCTATCACCTGCAATGAGCCATACAGCTCCCTTGCCATTCAGATCCCATAGTTCTCCATTTTAAGAGGGGAAAAAAATGGTAAGTATGGTCACCTTTTCTTTATTCTTTAAAACCTTTTTTGAAGTTAATAAAAATTGGATGCTTATGTTGGCCTTTCTGACAAGTTCTTGCAGTCTTTATGACAGATTGCATAATTCTTCTCAATGGAGATGTGGCAGTATCACCGTCTGACAGTGTTGTTTATCACCAGCTGTCAGTAGATGGTGCTACATTGAGACGACAGAGCATAGCAAGTATGCTTTGATTCAGTCCACCTGTAAGCTGATCCTCAGTTACACGACTCTGTAGGTCTAGTTAGCTATTACCTTCAGAAACCTGTATCCTACTTCTGTATGTAGCTGCCCTCTCCCTCCCAGCCCTGGGCCTGAAAGAAAGTGGAAGTGATCTGCAATTCTCCTGTCTGACTTCCAATATCAATTTGGTTTTTTGCAGATGTCAGTGATAACCCTCATTCAGGCATTCTTTTTTCTGCCTGAGACAATATTTCATTCACACTTGAGTTCCTCTGTAGAAATTTAGGAAGAAACAGTTTTGTGGGTGATGATTTTTACCCAAATTCATGACTGATTCAGTTTGTGCTAATTATAGATTCAAAGATTGTTAACCTCCAGAAAAACCCTGAGCGATCTAATGTAGTTGATCATGACAGTAGGCTAAGTTGTTTTTTTTATTTCATTTATAAGAAAAAAAAAAATCAATTAGACTCTTTATTTTTGGTTCTTTTACATAATTATCTCAACCAGCTTGTTTTTAACTAATTTTTTTTTTTAGTCAGAAATGTGTTCATAGAAATATATTAAGAAATTTAACTTAGATGTGTTTATGTCAAGAATAGAAGAGTGGTTCCATAACAATAAGATAAGATCATTCAAACAGAAGTCATTTCTTGTTGTGTGTTGTTACACAAGTAGGATAGTTACATAATGCTATGAGCAAACAATTTAAAAGTAATGAGTGACTTACAATCATTAGCATGAGAAATGTTTTGAATTATTTTGAGATGCAGCCATATTTGTGAAAGGAAAGTCCAGCTCCTAAGGTTTCATTGAGCTGCCATTTTCCATGAGAAGAGGGGATGGATGGGCAAAGTGGCAAAGCTGTCAGTACATCCCTGCGCAGGTGGATAGGAATACATTTGATAGCATAGTTTACCAACGCAGGTAATAATGACTGTAAGAGAATTGTTCCCGGAATGCAAAGTACTAGACTGCATCCGTTTTTATGATCATCTTCTGTATGCATCAGGTCAAGAATAATGAGCAATTTAAAAGACAGGACCTGAAGATCAGTGTCTCTCTCTCAGGAGCCGATCAGTACAGTTTACAGATCTGCATTCAGTGAAATGGTTAACTGTAAGTTATCTCCTCTTCTAGAATTTCTTTTTTTCCTCTATGTAATAATGAGCATTGGTTTAGAGTTTATGCTCATTGTTGTCTAATGAGCAAAAGATTCCAATTCCAAACCTAATTCCACCAAATGAAGTTTAAGAATTTAATCTTTTTTTCTTTTTTTTTTTAAACCTATAGCAGCCGTTCCAATTTGTGGCCCTCTTCCCAGCTCTTGCAGATTCTTGCTGAAATTGTTTTTGACAAATACCTGCCATCTTCCTAATAAAATGTGTAATAACTTCCTTTATGTAACTGAAAGCCCTTTAAACCTTATTCTTAATTGCTGAGGGGATTGCCTCTGTGCCTTTGAGATGTATTGAGATTTATAGTTTTATTACTTCAGTGCTTGAATAATGCAGTTTTCTCCTATCTGATCTGCCAGAGACATCAGTGAAAATATTTCAATTAATGCAAAATGCCACTACTGTAGTTATTACTTGCTTTAAAAGCTGAAGTATGTTAGTGCTGCTCAGAAACCTTCCATAATGACTTCTGGTTCAAGATTTTTTGATTTTAAGACTTTTTGCTTGACTTACAAAAGACACCTTGTTGGACCTTGAAGTGCCGCATTTGCATGATTTATCCATACCTTTTCACCCCAGTCATATTTTGCTCTCTGCTTCTGTGTTTTCCACTGATGTGCAGTTCTGACTTGATGTGATCAGTTCAGCGTAAGATCTGCATTTAGCTTATGCTTCCAGTTTTAGAACTCTAATGCAAAGCAGGGTATATTGTCTTCTCAATTATAGCAGGGCCGATCCAGTGTAATTTCACTAGTTTTTATGTTGCTTGGAACTGTTTTTCATTAGTTATATATCAAATTGACTATCTGGAATGGGTTTATAATTTTTATTGCTATTGCATTTGTATATTGATTTGTTCCTCTGAAGTGATGTGTTTGTCATGAAATGTGCAATATCCCCCATACTGTGGAAGGTCATGAACATTTGTAAACTGCTTAGACCAAATGTAGCTAATCTTGGGACTATATTATAGTTCTTTATCTCAAGACAAAAACCAATTTGGTTTCCTTTTGCACAGCAGCTTTCTGAAGGCCATGAATTGTTGGTTGTACACAGGCTCTTCCTGTTTAATCTGTGGACAGCTGGGTTGCTGATATGGGGCTGGCTCTTTTCAGCAACAGCCTGCTTAACGGCCACGAAGTGGCTACAAGTTTATGGAATGCTTTCCTCATATTTTTTTGCCATGGAAATATTTGCTTGACTTCCCAGGTGGAAAAGAAGAGGTAAATCCTTGAGACTGCAAAAGCTCCATGAAGGATGGTTCTTCCATGATCCTTCAGTGCTCAAGTTAATTAGCACTGAGCATTGCGTAGCTTGATGGTGACGCACATTAGCATTAATTGAAAGGCTCAAACCAGAAAATTTATTTAATACCTCAGGGAAGAAAAAAAAAACCACTAAAATTTTCAACACATTTTCATTCTCTAACTTTCTGAAAAGTCAAATTATTTCTTTTTACCAAATAAAAATCCAGTAATCTTTTAGACATTCAAGTGTTCTCAGATACGGAAACCAGGAATTTTACAGGTTAATAGAGACACAGTAAAATCGCCACCAGTCAGATATAAGGAGTTTAGATGAGTCTCCTTGCCTCTGCAGTACCCATGTGAGGCATGGATTTAAAGGGAGGAAAGGGCTAACAGATCTCCTGCCCTTCCTCAAGTACTTGTGTATTCCTCCAGCTCATGTGACACTGGAATAATTCTGTGTCCAACACAGCCAGAGCAGAACTGGATTTGACCTCCAGGAACTCTAAGTTGCCCTTAGTTATAGCTGGCACTGACATCTCACTTCTAAGAAGAAACTTGATGCAGCGTTGTCATAACTGTTAGTACGAAACAAAACACGAAAGCACAGGACAAAACTTGGAAAAGATACAGCAGTGTCCAGTAGCTGTTTATACCATCTTCACTCTCTCTGTTCACCGTATTCAAATGTGACTTACAAAAAACTTCATGAAAAGTAATTATTTATCTTAGGCTTTGCTTAATAAAGCAGTGATGTTGTACCATTTAATACATATTCATATTTAAGGACTACCAAATCCTTTCTTCTCATTTGTTGCATATTCATTGAATTAGGGGGAAATGCTGTTTTCTATGAGTAGAATAGATTTCCCATATTTCTTCATGTTTTGGACAAAGCTGAAGAAAAAACTTAAACAGAATATTGACTGCTTTCATAACCTGTAAGGACTACTCAACTTTGCTTTCCAGAATTGTTTCAATCATGAAAAGAATACTTATCACAATGATTTATCTGAACGCTCAGAGAAACCAGATATGCAATACTGTATGATTTCAAACTACTCTCACAAACCTGATGTTTTGAGTGTCTCCAGTCACAGTCAGAATACCTTCCTTGGTTCTAGTGCAGGCTAAGATATTATTTTTCTCATTCTGTCTGCACAGGAGTCATATGGTTCATCTCTGTCCCCTTCAGGAGGTTTTCAACCGAATGGCAAGTTTCACTTGGAGAAGGGGTGAAAGCCTTGAAGTTAAATTTTATAGATATCATAAATGCAGTTGGATAGACAGAAGTATAGACAGAGAGTTCTGTAAGTGCAGAGACAACAATAGCATAAATGTAATCCTATTCTACAGAAAAAATACCATGTATTCATACCTAAACGTGTATTCATACATTAACTGTTGGATATACTTCAGTGAGAGCTCACACTTTGTTAGAAAAAGAGAATCAAAACTGGACATCAATGCTGATAGGACTTTCAGAAAGAGGTCTCTATCGCTAATTTATCTCACAGAATTAGAGGCAAAATGTTAATAGAATAATTTAAGATGGAAGGGACCTATTAAGGTCATTTGGTCTAACCTTTCTCAGAGCACGGTCAGTTTTGAAGTTTAGTCAGTGTTAAGAGACATAGAATAGTGATTTTAATGTGATTGTACATTAACAGGGCTTAAGTAGTTTAGATAAGATGCTTCTCTTTGTAAAATGTTTGGTGTGGATGATCATGCTATTGACTTATCTGTAAATTTCAAGAAAGGACTGAATGAAAAAAAAATTGATCTTTGAAAGTAACCCTGTAAAAAATAAATTAAAAATCGGCATACCCTATTGTCATGGTTTTAACCCAGCCGGCAGCTGGGCACTGCGCAGACACTCACTCAGTCCCCTTCACTGGAAAGGCGGAGAAGAGAAATCAGAAGAGTGAAAGTGAGAAAACTCGTGGGTTCAGATACGGACAGCTTAATAAGTGAAGCAAAAGCCGCGTGCACAAGCAAATCAAAACAAGGAATTAATTCACTGCTCCCCACGGCAGGCAGGTTTTCAGCCATCCCCAGGACACCAGGGCTCCTTCAAGTGTAATGGTTACTTGGGAAGACAAAAGCCATCACTCCAAATGCCGCTGCCACCCCTTCCTCTTCCCCCAAGCCCCTTATAAACCGAACATGACACCATATGGTATGGAATATCCCTTTGGTCAGTTTGGGTCAGCTGCCCTGTCTGTCCCCTCCCAACTCCCTGTGCACCTCCAGCCATCCCGCCGGTGTGGCGGTGCGAGAGGCGGAAAAGGCCTTGGCTCTGTGTAAGCATCGCCTAACAACAGCAAAAACATCTCTCCACTATCAGTGCTGCTTCCAGCACAAATCTAAAACACAGTCCCATACCAGCTACTATGAATAAAATTAACTCTCTCTCAGCTGAAATCAGAACACCTGTTTTTGTCTGTATTTGAAGACTTTAACTTCAGCTGGTGTTGTACCCAAGTGTGCATAGCTCTTTGCCAAATCATCTTAGTTTCTTGCAATAAGCTGATCTTGCTTTGATCTCCACTAGCTCCTCAAATTCATGTAAGTGCCATATAGCTGTTTCTAACAGAATGGTCTATGTTATTAATCAGTTGCTTTTTGGTTGAAATGCAGTTTACAGCTTGTATATAAGAAGGATGTGTATCACAGAAGTGCTGGGAAGAACCTTGTCTTTTAGTATCAGATGGGTGAAGAACACAAAAGCCTGCACCATGGTCACGTGCCCAGTTTGGCTCTACAGGCTCCGATTGTCAAATGCAATATATATTTTTCCTTGATTTATGTGTTTTTAATGACTTCATTGTGTGTTTTCACACTGTCTGATCATATTACATTCCAAACACAGTGTAATGCAATTCACTTTTTTTTTTTTCTTTTTTCTGTCTCTGACTAAATTAACAATGAAGAGGTATGGGAAACGCTCTCTACAGAATGGCTTATCCACCTTCACCTTCTCCTTAGTTTTTTTTTAAAAACTTTTTCAAGATTACTTTTGGCTTTCATTATAACTAAACAGCTTGCTCCCTTCAGCCATTTCCTCAGGGAGTTTTCTGTCTTGCCTTACCATTTATCATTATTACTTTCTTCATTTGCACAGTTTCTTTTGCAATTTCTTTTTCTGTTCCATTTGTTCTGTATGTCTTTGGTTTAGGGTGTTTCTTTCCATTTTCAATTTATTCTTATTTAGAGTTACACTTTGTACCTTCCATTATCTTTGCCAAACATAGCTATACTTTATGATACTTAAAGATTACTCACTTTAATCCCCATAGCTCCAATCTCAAGTGACTAATGTTTTGATCACTTATTCATTATGGTTTTTTTATTTTATATTTCACTGTCTGTATCATTCTGTTTTGATTAGTTTCTCTGTATATCTTTGTTTTGTGTTACCTCCTCCTGTGTCTTTATAGTCTACCCCCACTCTTGCATACTTAGTCATCTCTTAAAAATTCACAAGGTAAAATTATTGACCTGTGGCTCTTAAAAAAATAAAAAAAAATCCCAGATGGTAGCCAATTATAAACTCTGAAGTTGGCAGCTGTTAACAGGACCACTGTGTCTTCTGCTGTTTCCTTCAGTTTGACACCTCTAAGTGCAGACTGATTTGTCAAAGGGGTCAGTGAGTCACATATGCAGGCAAATACACACTTGGTGAAATTACTGCCTTATTTTATTTTTTATTATTATTTTTCTGTCTCTGAAACATAAAAAATTTCTGGAGACCTGAGGGACAAATTTTGAAGTGTTCAATAATAGAATAGTTTTTATCAAGAACTTTATGATGCTATCACATGTTATTAAATTTGTGTCAAAAAGGGCCTCCAAATACATCAGAAGTACTCAAGCACTTACTGAGACTTGGTAGCTACACTAAGTAGTTCTCAAATGTTTGGCTCAGGCAGTGAGGAGCTCATCATACAGGAACTGCCATTTGCTTTGTTCGTCATTTGTACCTTCACTGGACTTTTGGGGGGGAGGGGTGGGGGGGACTGAATAAATCAAGTGTTTGTGTTAAATCACCAAATAATTCTAAAGAAATCCAGAATTAATGTTCATTTGTGCCATAATAACTTGTATTCCCTTGATTTTTCCTGATACAGCTCACAGAATTTGTTTCCTCTTTTTTTTTTTT